>CAIGQW010054063.1:6804996-6820148 GCA_903798125.1 Danio choprae | reverse complement strand
TTTTTGTGTGGAGTTTGCATGTTCTCCCTGTGTTTGCGTGGATTTCCTCCAGGTACTCTGGTTTCCCTCATACTCCAAAGTGTGTGTGTGTGTGTGTGTGTGTGTGTGTGTGTGTGAGAATGAGAGAGTGTATGGGTGTTTCCCAGTACTGGGTTGCAGGTGGAAGGACATCTGCTACGTAAAACATATGCCAGAGTAGTTGGCGGTTCATTCCACTGTGGCAACCCTTGATAAATCATGGCCGAAGCCGAAGGAAAATTAAATAATGAATATAAACAAGCATTTTTTTTACAATATAGTTTTGCATAATTATATACACAACAATATATTTTGTAAATATGGACTTTTGGATTTTGTATGCGGATTATGGATTAATCGTTTGACAGCACTAGTAGTATTACATTTAAAAATCTATTCTATTTGTCTGATGGCAAAGTTACGTTTTCAGCGTCACAATCTTTTATGTGAAATCCGTCTAATAACCGGATACTGAAGATAAAATCTTTTTATGGAAACTTTGATGCTGTAAATTATGATAAAGCTTTTTTGGGGATTTCTTTTTTTTATACAAGGAAGATTTAGATTAGATCAACAGTATATATTTGAAATGGTAATCTTTTGTAACATTATACACACATTTACTATTACTTTTGGACTGTAGTGTATACAGTAATTGCATATTTAATTATGATTTATATATATATATATATATATTTTTTTTTCTTTTTCGAAATTATATCTTTGAAACAAAGATAGTTCTCCCTCAAACTTCAGCATTATTCTTATTATTGCCTTGCAAACCTTTGATATTTCCTCTAGGACATGCAAATCTCATACTTATTTTGGGAATTCTCAGTTGAGTTAATAATGTACCTTTCAGAATCCTGAACTGTAAATCTGTTTTTCTCTGTGTGTGTGCTCGTGTGCCCGTGCGTGCGTGTCTCTCTCTTTCTCTCTCTGTGTGTGTGGCAGTCATGATGAAATAGCTAAAAAGGATCTTCCAGCAGTGATAAACTTCATTACAAAGATGACTGGCCAGGAACAAATCTTTTACGTGGGCCATTCCCAGGGAACAACAATAGGTATCACCCATTCATAACCATGTATTATTTAGATCTGTCAAAATGTGGCTCTGGATTGATATTCATCAAATAAATAGTCTAGAAAATCAGCTCAGAGATGTGCCATTTATTATGCATCTTCAGCACAGTAGTCAAATACATTGAACTTGTTGACGTGTGGTAATATTTCACAGTTTCCAGCAGATACAGTACACTTTTTGTTTGCTACCCATGACTTGTTGGTGTGTAACTTCTCTTTTTACTTTTGTTTCTCAGCATTCATGGCTTTCTCCACAATGCCGGAGCTGGCCAGCAAAATCAAGATGTTCTTTGCGCTGGCTCCTGTCGCCACAGTGGGGTTAACCAAAAGCCCCATGACCAAACTGTCTGTAATTCCAGAGTTTCTTATTTGGGTAAGCAGTAGGGCTGCACAATATATGGTTTCAGCATTGATATTGCAATGTGTGCATCTGCAATAGTGACAGGATGTGCAATGTTGAGTTTGGATTATAGTTGAGCAGAACCCACAGTTCAGAACCCATCTGATTTCTGGAGTCGGTGACTACGTTTACATGGACATCAATAATCAAATTATTTGCCTTAATCTGAATAAGAGAGTAATATGATTGAGGGCGTCAGTGTGGCGCGGGGGGAAAATGATCGCCTCACAGCAAGAAGGTCGCTGGTTCGGCCCCGGCTGGGTCTGTTGGCATTTCTGTGTAGAGTTTTGTTCTCCCCGTGTTCGCGTGGGTTTCCTCTGGGTGCTCCGGTTTCCCCCACAGTCCAAAGACATGCGGTACAGGTGAATTGAATAAGCTAAATTGGCCGTAGTGTATGTGTGTGAATGCAAGAGTGTATGGGTGTTTCCCAGTAATGGGTTGTGGCTGGAAGGGCATCCGCTGCTTAAAAAACATACGCTGGATAAGTTGGCGGTTCATTTCCGCTGTGGCGACCCCTGATTAATAAAGGGACTAAGCCGAAAAGAAAATGAATGAATGAATATGATTAAGGTGTTTACATGAGTTGCTTTCTGAATGTTCCTTTCATGTTCTTGTTTTACATGTTATAGTACATATTCGATAAATGTCATTACGTCACCATTTAATGCTAGTTTCCTCCGCTGTTAAACACAATAACAGTTTGTGTTCGCCATGGCATATGTGATTTTAGGCGTTTTGTTTTTAATTTTGCAACAAGTTCAACTACAGTTATTTCTCACACTTTGCATGCAAACAGACGACAGTGGATACAAATTTTCAAGCACTAATTTTTTCATTTATGCCCCCATGACAAACTCAGAGGTATTGGATTAAAGCTAAATCATCATTTCCCACTCGCACCTAAAATGTGCTCTCTTGCTTGAAGCCGTTCTCATTCATTTTTGTCATCAAATGCCTGCCATGTGTGCGTCCTGTCGCAAATTCTAGCAAAATAATACAAAACGGTAATAGTTTGATTAAGGTGTTTACATGTCTGTTCTGCACTTCAATAATGCGACTAAAAAAGGAGTACTCCACATGTCTTAATTCCATTTCTGTTTAGTTCGATTATGACTTTAGTCTGATTAAGGTCATCAAAGATCACTGTTTACATGGTAGACTCTTAATCAGAGTATTGTCTTAAATGTATTAAAATCTAAGTATTGATGTCCATGTAAACATACTCATTGTAAAGTTGAATCATATTGGAGTGAAAGTTTATCATTTACATGTGTTTTTAAGGCCTGTGTCGGTGAGCATTTCAAGAAAGTTTAAAGCAATCGGGCAAAAGAAATTGTACCATTTGTAGCTTTCATAAATACCAATTATATTGGATTATTTATACAATGAAGACTATTCTGTGTTGTTTTCAGTGTTTGGGGGATTTATTTATGAAAGTAATACATTACAATACTTAGTTACTTTTTAAGATAAGTAATGCATTACATTACTTTTGCATTACTTTTCCTTACCTTTGCTGAAGCTGATCTTTTATCTTCTTCTTTTTTAAGTAGAGGAACTCCGCAATGAACATTGCACTTTATTACCTACATCTTCATTTCCCTTAAAAATAGATCATTAAAAATACCTTAAAAAATATAATTTAGGAAAATGTTATCTTCCGAGAACTTCCTGACCCCAGAGCTGTACATGAAGTATATATAGATTAATGAACGTTTAAAGCAACGTGTTTGCTACTTTTGTACTTTTTGTCTTATTAGTTACGTAAAATTACTGTCCATTGAGACGATACCATTTTCCGTTTCTTCGATGCATTCAAATAGTGAATGAATTCTCTTAGTTTTTTCAACGCTAATTAATCAAAATAAAAAGTAACTCGCATTATATTTTTAAAAGGGTAACTCAAATACTTAACTTTTTAAAGTAATGCATTCATTTACTTATAAAAGTAATATTATTACGTAACTCATGTTACTTGTAATGCATTATCTCCAACACTGGTTATTTTACATTTGATTATTGAATTTCTGACCCGTATACTGTTCCCTTATTTAAATTCAAATTTTGTATTATTTATCCTTTAGAAAAAATAATGGGTCAAGTAAATGTCTACAGTACTCATGTGTCAAGTAGTTTTTGTGAAAATAAAATGTCAAAATATGGGTTCCATCATCATTCTGTGTAACAGATACACAGGTCAGCGGCGTACTTATTCTGACCTGTACTTATTAAAACTAAAAAGAATAGGTGATCAGACTAAATTTGATTATAATTGAAATAATTAAAAACTAATTGGTAAACTTAGGGATAGGGGAAAGGTATAAGGTACAAATGTTGGGGCTGTACTGTGATCCTTATACATTCAGTGTTTTGTCTTGCATGACAAGATGTTTTTGGCATATAAACCATTTTTACACTGAAAACGTCTTTAAATCACGGTAATAGCGAAATATATGATGGTCATTGTTTTGTTTTTTTCTCAAAAAATATAAAAAGGACACAGAAAAACATGAAATAAATAAATAAATAAATAAATAAATGTTGAAATAAACCCATAACTCATTTTTTGTTTTGTTTTGTAGGATCTCTTTGGTCAAAAAGACTTTTTTCCTCAGAATGAACTGATCAAGTTTTTCGCCACTGAGTTCTGCAGTAGGAAGCCTTTGAGTGTGTTGTGTGGAAACGTCTTCTTTCTTCTCTGCGGTTTTGATGAGAAGAACCTGAACATGGTAAAACACTCTTAAGCGTTATCAAATGACATTCTTTTTAATCTTAGTGCAGTTGGGAATGTTCCTCTCTTTTGTCTCTCTTTCAGAGTAGAACACCTGTGTACACAACACACTGTCCAGCAGGAACCTCCGTCCAGAACATGGTTCACTGGGCTCAGGTAAAAAAAATAAAAATCACAATATCTCTGAGACATGTTTTCGACCTTGATCTGCAACCTATTTTAAATCATCTTTATATTATGAGTGAAGGCACAAACACTAAAGCTTGTGAGAGTTTCTTCATTCAATTTGTTTATATCAGAGTGATCAAACAGGCACCGAAGCGTCACAATAGGGGCTTTTTGTTAAAGCCTGCAGCTGCGCTCAGATGTGCTTAACATTTCTCTGAACCTGCTCGACCACATTGCTTCTGATGTGTTCTCAGTAGGGGCAGAAACAAATGTACCATTTAAGGGGAGATATTTGCTTGCTGGTATCGATTTTTAAAGGCATATTTTACATTCAAATTGTATTATTACTATTATTTATTGTTACTTATTTAAAATACTTATCCACTTCAATTACTTAGAGACAGTTCACTCAAAAAGGAAAATTCTGTCATCATTTGCCGCTTTGACACAAGCTACATTGTAAAAGCACTATATGAATTGAAATTGAATTGAATATGGATGTCAATATCTGGGGCAGCACGGTGGCGGAGTGGATAGCACATTCGCCTCACAGCAAGAAGGTCGCTGGTTCGAGCCTCGGCTGGGTCAGTTGGCATTTCTGTGTGGAGTTTGCATGTTCTCCCCGTGTTTGCGTGGGTTTCCTCCGGGTGCTCCGGTTTCCCCCACAATTCCAAAGACATGCGGTACAGGTGAATTGGGTAAGCTAAAATTGTGTGTGTGTGTGTGTGTGTGTGTGTGTGTGTGTGTGTGTGTGTGTGTGTGTGTGTGAATGAGAGAGTGTGTATGGATGTTTCCCAGAGATGGGTTGCGGCTGGAAGGGCATCCGCTGCGTAATACATATGCTGGATAAGTTGGCGGTTCATTCTGCTGTGGCGACCCCAGATTAATAAAGGGACTAAGCCGAAAAGAAAACGAATGAATGAATGAATGTCAATATCTGCTTTTTTTTTCAACATTCTTCAGAATATATTGTTTGTGTTCAACAAAAAAAAAATCATAAGTAAAAGGTGATCTTTCCCTTTAATGCACTACAAACTGTTAGTAATAAAATGTTCTGTATATAAATGGGGGAAATGCACTAGAAAATATTATTTTCATAGTAAAATAATAATATATATTTTTAAATATTGTCATATAATAGCAAAAGGGAAAGAAAAGATGTAGACCACACCTTTATCTGTGTCTTTGGGCTGATTGAAACTGCCACACCAAACACCAACAAATGGCAACACCTCAAACAATGTCAGTTAAATTTGTTACAAATCGACTGCCATGTCGAACTTAGTTTATGTCTATAAATAAAATATTTTTTGGATATTCAGTACCTTCTTATTATGTAGATAAGTATCTTAAGTGATTAAATTTTTGCCAGATTTCCATTGTCCTATCTACACTGTAAAAAATATCTGTAAATTAGCAGTCTCGTATTTTGTGATTAATATTTTTATTTTTCCTGGTTTATTTATGCTTTTAAATTGGATTATGAGACCTTAATATTTATTCTGACAACTTTTAAAAGTTGGAAAAAGTGACTTTTATTAACATTTTGAATAGTTTAAAGTGATATATTCTCTGGGTTGGTGTTATGTATTACGGTTTTCTGTTATTTTACTACTTTTCAGTTATGTCAAACTACTAAAATGTCAATGAAAGTCACTTTGTTAAACTGTAGAGTTCAATTTTCACAACCTTAAATAAACAGAAAACACAAAATACGGAAACTGATAATTAACAGATATTTTTTACAGTGTATAATTATTTTGGCTAGACTAGTGGTCCTCAACCATGTTCTTGGGGTCTCTCCAACAATACATGTTTTGCAGGTGTCCTCCGTTAAACATGCCAAAACATAAACAAAGGAGACATGTAAAATGTGCAGTCCAGGGTGGGCACTAGGAAAGTGTTTGAGATCCACTGTTAGACAGTTTCACATTCTGATCCAGTGAGTTCAACCAAAAACAAAATTTCCTGTTAATTTACGCACCCTCAGGCCATTCATGTAGATGACATTCCTTCTGCAGTAGAACATTAAAGAGGATTTTTAGCTGAAACTTGTCCTCTGCTATCCATATATTGGAGATCAGTGAGTGCCATCAGTTTGAGATTCAAAAAACATTCATTCATTCATTTTCATTTCGGCTTAGTCCCTTTATTAATCTGGGGTCGCCACAGCAGAATGAACCACCAACTTATCCACCATGTTTTACGCAGCGGATGCCCTTCCAGCTGCAACCCATCCCTGGAAAACATCCATACACACCCATTCACACTCATACACTATGGACAATTTAGCTTACCCAATTCACCTATACCGGATGTCTTTGGACTTGTGGGGGAAACCGGAGCACCCGGAGGAAACCCACGCCAACACAGGGAGAACATGCAAACTCCACACAGAAACTGACCCAGCCGAGGCTCGAATCAGCGACCTTCTTGCTGTGACGCCATTGTGAGGCCCTTCAAAAAATATATCCATGCAAATTATATTATAATAACTACCCGCGGCTTTTGGTGTAATGAACCAAAACAATCGCTAGAAACTGAAAATTATTTACTTTTTATTATTACTTATTGAACTTTTTTCCTGTTGCTGAGAGCATGAGCAAATGGCTCTGAGCATGTACACTGCAGTATGCACTACAAAGGAGTCTCGTTGCATAATGATGCATTTATACAAATTCACTAAAAGTTGAGCTGACACACTTGGGTTTGTTTATGCTGCGTTTCAGACAACTTGGAACTGGGAGTTATCCTACTTCCTATAGTAAATAACCTCAAGAATGGCTCTTAAAATCAGACTGACCTGTGAACTCAGGACAGATCAAAGAACCCTGAAATCAGGAAGACGCATTATTTGACATCACTTCACAGAAGGCAGTTAGTTCTGCTTCAGCAAGATTATTGTGGAGCTACTTTATGTGAAAAATGAATAAAATGTTTAAGTTTTTAGCACAAAATGGGTGGGTAAGCTACTAATAAAGGTAGATGAGATTATATTAGTTTATAGTGCAATATATAATATTCTTTTTTGTTTTTCGGCAGCTGTATTTAAAGTACAGCTTGCATTTTCTATTCTACAATAATATGAAATGTTATGAAATATTTACATTTCATGTGAGGAAGATTTGAATATGACGCACAACTGGCTGGAATGCATTGAGGTAAAAAATGGGACATTTCACTGCTAAAATTCCCACCTCTGACTGACACTGCGTTCCATGTGAAAGGGCTCATCACTATACACTAATCGATTTGAAGGGTTTTCCTTCAGCATGACAGATTTGAAAGGATTAGGGCATATGGATGAGCCCTTCCAAATGGTTTGCAGTGTGAGACACCAAACAACTTTTCTGCCCAAAGTATCATGAGTGCCTGAAGTGTTCATACATTTGTAGCGAATGAAGCAGGGCCAAGAGCAGTGAGCGTACGAGACACACGCCACCATCCTCGCACACCACCCCAATCACTACAACGTTGTGCCCTTTGAAATCCTTCATTCCGAAGGACCCTTCAAAGTTGCCAGTTTGAGCACTTTGGTAAGAAACAACACTTCAATATGGCAGCCATGAATGTTTTTACGGAGTGCCCTTCAGAGGATGATGTGTCCCATTTGGAATGTACCAGATCTGGAACGCAGCATTACTACTGAAAAGACACGTGACAAACACTTCATTATACAACAAGATGTTCATGGTGCATACTTCATTGTACATGCTCAGAGCCATTTGCCCAGTCTGTGATTAACAGATAATAAAGTTGTAAATAATGTTCAGCTTTAAAGTCACCAACATCTTAGATGGCCCGAGGGTAAACTCAACAGTAAATTAAGAGTAAGCTAACATGCCATTTTCATTTTTAGAGGAATTCTACATTGAAGGTCTTTTGATTTTGCTCTTTGATAATGAAGGCAACCTCAAATCATATGAAAGTTCTACTTCCTTTGTAGCTTGACTTCTATTTTTGATATATTTTGTTTTTGTTCTTTGTACAGGCTGTAAAATCCAGTAAGCTCATGGCATACGATTATGGAAAAGCTGGAAATATGGCACATTATAATCAGGTAAATTTGAGGAATAAAGCATTTCTCCCCTTAACCACTGACGACCACCCAACAGTGTACTTTGTCATAATTTACTCTCATGACTGTATGGATTACTTTCTATTGCCAACCAATTCCATCTGAAAAAGTACAGAGGCATTACCCTTAACAATATTTTTCAAAATCCTATGTTTCATGGAAGAAGGTAAAGCATAAATGTACAGGTTTGGACTGACATGAGAGTGATGAAATGATTACATAATGTCACAGACTATCCCTTGAAACGGTTTCCTATACATTTAAAACACCAATCCACAGCGTTTTTGAAGTAGATTCAACTCTTGTGATGACTTAAAATATCATGCTGTTACTCACAACATTAGAGTCGGTAGTACAACTGACCAATGCCTAAATTATAAAAGTCTGTTCCTACTTCTCTCCCATCAGTCGACCCCTCCACTATACAACGTCCAGGACATGACGGTACCCACAGCTCTGTGGTCTGGTGGACAGGACACTCTGGCTGATCCTAAGGATGTGGCTCTGCTGCTCACACAGATCCCTAAATTGGTGTACCACCGTGACATTAAGCACTGGGAGCACCTGGATTTTATCTGGGGGTTGGACGCCCCACAAGAGATGTACGAGAAAATTATTGAAATGATGAGGGAGAATGTTTGAAGAGACAAACAGTATTAACCTTGTTCAGACTGTCGGTCTAAATCTGATTTCTGCACATATCTGACATAACAGATCATGTGTGGAAAAAAACGTTTTTTCCAACTGGACATAAATACTCAAATTCAGACTGACCGTGTGAACGTAGCTTTTGATTGAGCTGCAGGTTTTATCAGCATTCTTTGAGCCTTAACTAATGCTTTTCTACCTCTTTGTTTGTTCTTGCTGTAAGCAGATGAACCATTTGTTTGAGGTGCTGGTAACCCAATCAACATTTTACGAATGTAAATTCAATCTTAAAAACCCAATGTAAGCCTTTTTGTGCCATCAACAAGACACTATGTTTTACACTCAAGATCAGGTGTTGCTTTTAATGTCTTTTAAAGTACATGCACTTGTTTAATGTTTTCACTTTAGCTTTTACTAACCACTACATCTTCAAACCATAGCATTTCATTACTTATTTTAATGTCTTGAAAGGATTGTTCAAATCATGTAATAAATCCCAATAAACACAGAAGACATGTATATAGAAAGTAGTGAGCTTTTTTTTTTTTTTTTGCAAATAGATTTTATACCGTACAGTGATAAAAGCAAACTTGAACATTAAAACAAACCGAATATACATGTACAATATGCCTGATGTCTCAACAAATCAGTAAATCAAACATACATTTTCATTAGGGAAATGTAGTTTCATAACATCACATGTAACAACATTTGTGGTGCAAAAAATAAATATTTGAAGCACATCCAATCTAAAACTCATGTGGTGAATTGTAAAGGACCCCAGTGCTGCTGCACATGAAACAAGTCTGTTCTCATGTCCTCCATTAATACTCATGTTGACTTTGTTAACATTGAAACGATTTTTAGGAATTTGTGTCTCTGTGCAATATCTAGTGGAGTTTCCTGTTTCTGTAAGAAAAGATAGGAGGCAGGAAAAAAAAAAAGAAAAGTCAAATAAAGCATACCCAATGGCATCATTTAGATTAAACGAAAAAGAGATCAACACCGATTTCACATCCTCAGCAAGTTTAATTTCTCAATAATATTTTTGTACTTTTATCTGGTTACATTTAAATTGTATGGTTGAAACAATATGTTGATATATGAGGGTGATTAAATAAAATTAGAATTGCTTGAAATATCTTTTGAATTTAGTTTAACAAGCTGACATCTGAAAAACAACATTTCACTCCTAAATGGCTTACAACAAAACTATGTCACCTGTCATTGCACTCATGTGATGTGACGTAATGACTACTGAATGTCCCAATAGACTGAAAAAAAAAGTGAGTTCATGTTCAAATAATGGCCGGTGACCACATAATTAACTTACTTTGTTCTGTATCGAAACATCAGCATTTCTCTGCAGTAACAATGGAACAATCCTTTGACTTTTTCTTTGACAGGCATAGTGAAGTCCAGTGTTCCCCTTCTAAAAAAAAGATGCAACGATACACGCATTATAACATCAACATCTTTTTAGGACAAGGCTTTGTCAAAAATGTTACCCAATTTTAATACCCTTGCCTTGAGGAAAAAAAGAAAAAAGAAAAAGTGTTTTACTTACATAGTCTACTGCATTTACATCCACCTTAGTGGCCAACAGAAACTCCATCAATTTCACATTTTTTCTTTGCTTCTCTTCCTTTTGAAATAAAGTGAAAAGCTTTATTATTGTATAACTAAACCCATTCTAGCCAGTCACTCATCAATCTCATTCAGATTAATTGTCAATTACTACTGCATTTTAGTAAGTAAAATACCACAACTTACCATTATAAGATAACCAATTAGCAAGATAGGCATTAAAATGGCAATCATCAGGTAGTCCAGGAAGGAAAAGGTTCTTCTTGTAGCATAGTGCAAACAAGTCCTTTGTTTCTAAAAGCAGATCGCCATATATATTTAAACAAAACAAGCAATCTGACTACATGAAATAAACAATCCTCGATAAAATGTACCACAGGATGAGTCAGAGGCAACATGCATTTAAATGAATCATTGCACACTAGACTCATTCATGACGGCAGCATTAATCATGATTCAAGGGGACTGCATTCAATCTCAACTCTTATGCAATACCTTATTCCTAATAGACACATTTGCATTGCTATCTAGCAGGTATTTTACAATCCTGAGGTTGCCCCGTCTACAGGCGGCTATGATCGGTGTGTCTCCTGTTCCTTCATCTTGAACATTTATGTTTCTGGGATCAGCTGAGATGAGTTCTTTCAGTTTGTGGATGTCATCATCATAAGCTGCCTGACACATGGGCTATGGAAAGAAAGCAGCAAGAAACAGCATTACATGTAAGCGCAAGAATTTCTTAAATAAGAGGACATGCATATTCAGAGGCATGCGATGTCTAATGAAAGATAACTTGATCATATCAGATGTGATGAAGATCAAAACAGGTCTGGTGACTTCATAAACTTGACAGATTACTCAACACATAAACACACCCTTTACAAATACAAAATTAAAGTTAAAAATAATAAACGTTACGTGTTTTACTTAGCCTATATAAACACTGCACATAGCACATCTTTAAACTGTATTGTATTTTTCGGTTTTGTTCAAGTACCACATACTTGTCTCCAAATGAGATTAAAGTACTAACAGTGCTAACGTACAAGCAAATGTAAAAGTTGACATCTTAAAAAAAGAAGAAAGAAAACAAAAAATAAGAAAATTACGCTTCTCTGAAATAATGTGATAAAGTGTTTGTCGGAGGTGACAGTTAAATGGCACTGTTACAGCAAGTAGCAGAAGTTACAATAATCAAGACTAATTACGTTTACTCAGTATAATCCATTATGTTGACAAATTTTAAGTACAAAGAACAAAACTTATTAAATCGTCAAAAATTAAATTGTCTTAATTTACATTAAAACGAGCAGAACATTCTTGTTATTACAACCATCACCGTCTTTTCCACCCAAAGACAGGACGATCAAGTTTCAAACCAGGCTGTAAACCCACGTTACCTCTGAGTACAATATCCCCATTTGTCTTCCTCTGTCCCTGAAGCAAAACGAAACTTACAAATCCTTTATCTGGACTCTGAAGTTATAAAACTAACAGCCCTTTGCTAATTTGCTTTGTACCTACGAGCGGTACCGGTGATTCAGGTGATAAGGGTGTGGGCGTATACAACGATGACGCATAAACTAAATAATGACGCAATCAGTTCAGGTGTGTAGCGGCGGATTCATCCGCTACCCGAGAAAGGCGAAAGACTCATTTCCTCTCGAACTCGAAGAATCCACAATAAATTTATTTAGTCATTTTAGCGGGTATAATAACATTTTTACATGTAGTGTTTTAAACAGAGAAATGCGTGATTTCCAGATTTACATTGTTATGTAGGCTAATTCTCAGTTTTGAAAACAATTAACCATTTCAGGACATTTTAGTCACAGGACATATTGAGCATAACAACATAAAATAAATAGGCTATAGCACAGAATGATTTGTCAGACAGATATTCGTCAATTATTTGTTAGTAATTTGTCAGAATACAAAGCTTTGAGTACAGTGGAAAACAAATAAACAACCACAAATGTCAAACATTCGCCTCACAGCAAGAAGGTTGCTGGTTCGAGCCTCGGCTGGGTCAGTTGGCATTTCTGTGTGGAGTTTGCATGTTCTCCCCGTGTTTGCGTGGGTTTCCTCCAGGTGCTCCGGTTTCCCCCACAATTCCAAAGACATGCGCTATAGGTGAATTGGGTAAGCTAAATTGTCCGTAGTGTATGTACGTAAAATGAGTGTGTATGGATGTTTCCCAGTGATGGGTTGCAGCTGGAAGGGCATCCGCTGCGTAAAATATATGCTGGATAAGTTGGCGGCTCATTCCGCTGTGGCGACCCCAGATTAATAAAGGGACTAAGCCGAAAAGAGAATGAATGAATTATTCTTAAATAAATGTATGAGAGCTGACACTGGAGTACATACTTAAAAGGTAATATATTTTTATTAAAGGGTCTATATTGATACCTCAAAGGTACATATCATGATTAAAATGGCAAGATGTATACTTTTGTCTTTTTTAGGTAGCCAACTAATACCTTACCCCAGGACCAGCATCAACTCATACCTTTCTCTCTGAGAGTATAATATCCTCGTAAGATTTACAGCTATAAAGAATATTCATTAAAACACTTTTTGGAAATTCATCTAAAATATCTTGATTTGTGTTCTGATGATAAATGAATGTCTCAGGGATCGAAACGATATGAGGGTGAGTAATTAATAATAAAATGTTCATTCTTTTGGTTGAAATAATTCTTGAACTTGTTCTTAACACACAGACATTATCCTAAAACCTATTTACGAAAATTGTTTCAAAAACAGCAAAACAAAGCAATTAAATATTATTTAGGGCCTCACGGTGGCGCAGTGGATAGCACGTTCGCCTCACAGCAAGAAGGTCGCTGGTTCGAGCCTCGGCTGGGTCAGTTGGCGTTTCTGTGTGGAGTTTGCATGTTCTCCCCGTGTTGGCGTGGGTTTCCAAAGACATGTGGTACAGGTGAATTGGGTAAGCTAAATTGTCCGTAGTGTATGTGTGTGAATGAGTGTGTGTGGATGTTTCCCAGTGATGGGTTGCAGCTGGAAGGGCATCCGCTGCGTAAAACATATGCTGGATAAGTTGGCGGTTCATTGCGTTGTGGCGACCCTGGATTAATAAAGGGACTAAGCCAAAAAGAAAACGAATGAATGAATGAATTTTTCAAAAAAAACAGGGCAGCACGGTGGCGCAGTGGGTAGCACAATCGCCTCACAGCAAGAAGGTCGCTAGTTCGAACCCCAGCTGGGTCAGTTGGCGTTTCTGCGTGGAGTTTGTATGTTGTCCCCGTGTTTGCGTGGGTTACCTCCGGGTGCTCCAGTTTCTTTGGACTTGTGGGGGTAAGCTGAAAATAAAATAAATGAATGAATGAATTTTTCAAAAAACCTATTTGAACAAACCTAGGCCGTTTTCCGATTTTCACCAAAATTGAATGACATGATCTACAGACTGTGCTGAACAAAAGTTATGGAATTCAAGTTGATTAGACAAACCGTTTTCAATTAACTTGCAAACAAATTTAATGTAGAGCTTGCAAAAATTGACTTAAGATCTCCCTAACGCATTGACGTATTCACACCAAACTTGGTATGTGTTATCACAACCATGGTCTGAAGTGAGATGCAGCTTTTTGGCGCACTGCCCTCTGGTGGTCCGAAGATACAAAAAAAATTTGCCTTTTTTGCTTATAACTTCTCAACCCTTTGTCCAAAATTCATAAAATCTCTTTACATCCAGCAAAGCATGCCGAGTCGAATTATATCTGATTTTCCCAGGTCAGTCATTTTGCCCGTCGGCCATTTTGAATTATGTCAAAAATTGCTATATTTTACGGATCCATTAGCGAATTGTTATGAAAGTGAGATATATCCAGCTGCAGACTCGCAGACCCACACACGTTTCAAGCACACACAATCTAGCACACATGTTCTAGGCAGGGGCGAACCATATGGTTAACGACAGATCAGTCTTCTTATATTTTTTCTTGTTTAACAAAGACTAACTCCTAATAGCAAGATCGCCACCTACTGAATTTCACAAATTTGGTGATCGAGAGACCGCCCATGCTACGATTGCCATTCTGTGAACAGTTTAAGGTTTTCCATTTCTGTCATTATTTTATTATTATATCGTAACAATCATTTTAACATGTGTGCAGTTCTGGAACTCAAACTATGTAAATAAAAATAATTGGTTAAACACCTGACTTTATTCACGTATCCATACAGAAAACATACCGTCTTTAACATACCGTGTAGGATTACGTGTAATAAACTAATTCATTATCTTAATGTTGTCATACTTAGTTAAAATCGTTTTGTAGTAAAATATAAAAAACAAACAATAATGTGTTACATTAAAATGAATTTTAGTAATAATTTAAAATTAATATAGTTATAAACTGATAGACTACTTTATCTTTTACTAAACTGTAGCAACTGTTAGTAATATATACATATAT
>CAIGQW010054063.1:6783976-6804596 GCA_903798125.1 Danio choprae | reverse complement strand
GACCCCAGATTAATAAAGGGACTAAGCCGAAATGAAAATGAATGAATGAATGAATAATAATTATTAATGAAACTTACAAATTTGGTAATATCTTTTGACAGCATATGCTTATTTTGATGAAATTGGTCTTAAATTATTCATTGGGTCATGCCGACAACACAGATTCCAATTATGGCATAGTTTGGCAAATTTCCTGTCTGCCATTTTGATTTTGTTCAAACCGTTCTTTTTTTTAACTCCTCCTAGACCGTTGGTCCAATCTTCACCAAATTTGCCTCGGATTATCTTCAGACCATGTAGACCAAAGGTTATGGAATTCATGTCGATAGACAAACTGATGTCATTAAGTATCACAAACTTAAGGCTGAATCACTGCAATGGTTTGAAGTATTGAAACCAAACCTAATGTGTTATCTAGACCTGACATTGACCAAATTACATCAGTTTGCGCCACCTTCTGGGTAAAATTCACAAACAATTAAATTTTATCAATAGAAATCATACAAAATTTATCAAATGAGTTGAATAGTTTTGTCTATTGTCATGAGACTGGTCTTGCAGGTTCCTTGTATCATACAGAGAACAATTTATTCCCTATTTGACACGACTTCCTGGCCACCATCTTGAATTAGTTTGAAAATCAGTTGTTTTAAACTCTCCATAGATCGTTAGCCCAATTTCCACCAAATTTGACTGCCAAAAGCAGGCTGCCAAAAGTTTTTTTTTTTTTTTAAATTTTCCAGTTCTGTATAGCTTGTTGCCATGCTTGTTGTGGCCGCTGGGCTGCTTGGCCCCAATAATTGCTGCTTGCAGCTATATATATATTTTTATTATTCTTTCATCTATAGACAGTACAAAAAATGAAAAAAGAAGAAGAAAAGAAGCAATAATAATGGGTCGCCACAGTGGAATGAACCGCCAACTTATCCATATGTTTTAAGCAGCAGATGCACTTCCAGCTGCAACCCAGTACTGGGAAACATCCATACACACTCGCATTCAAACACATACACTACTGCCAATTTAGATTATTAAATTCACCTATATCGCATGTATTTGGACTGTGGGGGAAACCGGAGCACCCGGAGGAAGCCCACGCGAACACGGGGAGAACATGGAAACTGCACACAGAAATGCCAACTAACCCAGTCGGTACTCGACCAGCCACCTTCTTGATGAGGCGACAGTGCTAACCACTGAGCCACCGTGTCGCTATAATTATTATTATTATTAATATTAATAACCTAGAACTAAATGAAATGTAGTCTAGCCTACAAGGACACTTTTAACTCTGGAAACATATAAATAAATATCAATATAAATATTTTAAACTAGCACTTAAGTAATCGTAAAGAACATTATTTATTAACGTAGCCAGAACAAATCTATGCCTATTTGAAGGAGTTGTGCCCCACCTGGTGGATAAAAAAATAGGAAACAATAGGAAACCTATATCAGATTTATTCATTTTATATTTTATTTATTTGTTGTGGCGAGAAACATGACACAAAATAAACGTAAACCTACTTCCACAAACACACACCAATTATAGATTACACTGCCTTACAAATGTGAATAAACTGTCATAAAATCTGTCAGTGCTTGAAAATAATGTGATATCCAAAATGATCAAAGCTTCCTAAATGTCGTAATATCAGTCATTCCCACTCTCTCCAGATGTCACTCTGATTGCGGCTCAAAATCTAGTGAACTGGTAAGCGCCAAGGCATCACAGAAGAATCCTGAAAATCCGGATGCTGCCTACATAGGCGGCTCGTGAGCGTTTGAAACACGGCCAGTGACCGGCAGAACCGCAGCTCCAGCAGCAGCAGCAGCAGCAGCTTTCATCTAACTCGCAGAGCTCCGGGCGAACCGTCTGACATCGCAGGGTTATTTGCTCTGAAAGACAGCAATCAGCCATTTTAGCCCCGCGCGTTTAACCATGCCAAAAGAACAAAGCTTCCATGAGGCACAAAGGCAAAAGACCGAGAGTTTCAGACAATAATAAAAACCTGCTCTTTTATTTACGCGAGTTGCCTGTTTCCGCGCTGAATTCTAGTAAGTGCCACATGCGACGATTGTAGGAATGTGGAGCATGGGATCACAACAGCCATTCACCTACAGGTGAGGATCTTTATTATATTTAAACATTACATTTGTTGTGCTACTACTAAATTAGGCCCATACATTGATGTTTTTCTTAATATTGAATTTATTTATTATTGTTTGTTTAAATGAAATGATGTGAGTTGGGAAATTTGTCACTAACCTGATTAATGTCACCAATATATTTTATATCTGAATGATTTTAGTGATCTTATCTGTAGTCTAGAATGTTGGCTTGTCATCTTAATATTGATTGTGTCTTGGAGGAGCTCTATGTCAGAGCACATTTAAAACTGATCATACACAATTTATAACATGATTAAGTTTAGTGTCAGAGAAAAGCAGAAGTTACTTAAGAAGAAAATCATGAATCAGAAGTGACTCCAGTGTAGAAATAAGTTAATACTTACTGTTGAAATGATGTGTTACTTTTTAATTACAAAAACATCTACTTATTCATAGGGGTCAGGAAAGAGGAATATCATATCAATGATTAGCTGAATAAACCTTGTACATGCATAGTAGGGGAAATAGTCATCAGGGTAATAATCTAATCTTACATAGTGTGATAGGTGAGATACAGTTATAGAGATTGTAGCTTGATCTAACACAGGCATAATTTCTGATGTGGACTGTGGTTTCAATTATTTGGCTTTTAAAATATATTGAAGAACCACTCAATCCTCATTGAACATGCTTGTGTTTTACTGTATTGTCCTTCAACAGAGCACTGAAATGTATTTTGAAGAGCTTGACGATGTCACTGTTAAGTATGTTGTATAATGTTTTTGTAGATAAAATCTTAATATGTTATAACCATTTATGATGCTTTAAATCTCTTTTGTCTTAAAGACATCCATTATATGCTACCGAGTCATTGTTTGAAGAGTTTCTACATGCTGTCAGAATTTTTCTTTTAAAATGAGCATTTTATTCAGCCTCCCAAGTTTATGTTACGTTATTTCAATTTAAAGGCGATGAAAAGAAACCTATTTATCGCCATAAACGTGAAAATATTAAACCTTGAGAAAAATGTTTAGTTTAGATGGCACTTATTTGACACAATGGTACAATTTCAGGTGGCACTTAAAGGCTTTTGCATCTGAACATCCTCTGCTGAGCAAATATGAAATTGCTTTGTAAAAAGTTGTACACCTTTTAAACTCGTAATTTAATCTAGAGGCATTATTTTCTTAACCAATCAAATGTAAATGTGCATTGTGCAAGGACCTGATTATCAGACATTGCTCAGAATCGGTCACACCTCCTGTGCTTTTATTTTAACGGTGCATCTAGTTTAAGTTGCCATGGTAGCATTGATCTGGATGTTTTCTTCTGTGGTGGTTCTATATATGTTTTCAAAATGCAAAAGAGTGGATCTGCTCCCACCTTTCATAGAATACATAACAGAGAGAGAAAGAGAGAGAGAGAAGCTAACCAATATGTACCCAGCTTTGTGCTAAGTGAAAAAGCTCACCAAGGATTTTTTTTTCACAGCTGAAGATATCCATGAGTCACCATATTTTGCTGCATGGTAACAAGCTGTCATAGCAACTGTAGCACAGATTCTGGAACGAATAACCGTGTTATTGGGACCGAGACGCTGAATTATATTCAATAATCCCCATGGAAAAGCACAGGGCATGGTAACTGTGTTAATAGATTAGGAAGAATACGCTAAGACATTCTGCAGCATGGAATTGTATCCAAAGGAAGTGTTGAGTAACTAAAAAAAGTGGCCTCTTAGTGGAACCGCTGTGATGCCAGATATGATGTTTCTTGCTCCTCAGCTTGGAATCATCTTGGGAGATGACAGATGGATGCATAGGGAGGATCGAAGCCTGCAAGCCAACCTCATAAACTCACCATGGACCAGGGCTTCAGTTTCAGCACGCTGGTAAGTGGCATTGTGGGTGGAGGAGGGCGGTGGGGGGACAGCTGATATTACTCGGAGGTGGGTCGCAGGGACAGAATGGCTTCCTCTGACTCACTCCCATTAGTATTCCCATTGCAGCTGCTCCGTCATTTAGATCCCTCCATCCTGGAGTGGGCGAGAGGGAAGCAACGGATGTAGCCCCCTTCACACTTCACTTCCCCTTTTGGTGAATGCACTATTAAAATCCCTATTCTCCTTATTCTAGCCAGCCTTCTGCTGCAAAAATGCTTTTCTTACTTTCTACTCCAAATATGTAAAATTCTATCTGAAATAATAATATTCTTAAATCAAGAAGCATTTTTAGACAAGTAAAAATCTTTGTCTTTTTTTTTTTTTGAAAAGTAAATTTTAAACAAGCTTTTCCTTCAAAACAAGCTAAATAATATGCCAATCTTGTGTAAGATTATTGTGCTTGCCTCAATGACAGATTATTTAGCTTGCTTTAAGGAGAAATTAAAAAAAAAAAATTCCTGAAACGAACACAAAGATTTTTTACTTGTCTACAAAATGCTTCTTGAAAAACTGAAACTGAGAAAAAATTTTTTTTTCAGTGAGTGACTTTTAATTTGGCTCTCCACCAGCATTCACAAATGTTTAACTGTGTATTCAAGCAAGCTGTCGGCTGGGCCTTATTGGTGTCCATCAGTGTCCTACTGCATGTTGATAAGAAGTCCACTCTTTTCAGTTACCCTCTGTTTAGTCATTAGTATGGGAGCTGGAAGCAAACTCAGCGTGGGTGCTGCTGGGTGTTCCGGTTCGCTCAAGCTGAGTGATGAACAGAGCTTATGTTGTGTGCATCAGAGGCCTGGGATGTCTTTTGGACCAAATGTTCTGTGCTGCTGGCATACGGGCCAGGGACTGATCCTAGTTCAGGCATTTTTATTTGATGCTCTTAGTGTCAGAAATCTAAAAGTCAAGTCATCATTATTTATTTAGCAGTTTATGCAAGACAGATTCAGAGCAGATAGTATTTCACACTAGTTAGCAGAAAAATAATAGTACCAACCACTGATTATGAAGCCAGTTTTATTTGTTTTTTGAGTTCATTTTTAAAGATTTTCTTCTGTACTCAATTTTAATGCATAAAATGTTTAACCAAACTGTCATGTTGTCAGATTGCTGTGAAGACACGCCAATTTCTATGTTTACATGATAGGACAACGAGACATTATAGAGTAAATTACAATTCCATTCCAATTGCTTTTAATAAATGTTGCAAAGTTCAGACGAAACAATGGTATCATTCAGCTCAATCAGTATTGTATGTTGACTGGGTTCAGTTTGACCAGCATTATAAGCAGTTCTTCAGAACACAATAGTGTCATTATTTAGCTTGAATCAGTTCAATAACAATGTTAGTGTTGCATTATTTGTACACTTTTTAAAAAATAAAACAGCTCTGCACAAGACAAAATTTCAAGATTTCTTTTTATCCAGTAGTGTCAAATCAATAATATTTCTGAATATTAAGTTTCTTTTAAATCCCAACCACGCATGCAAAAGGCAAATAAATCACATGACAGAAATTGGGTAAAAAAAAATTGTGTTTGGTCAGTTTTCCTCTGACCAGATGAATAAACATACGATTCAGTTTGGATAAAAAAAATCATAAAAATTATGGACTGATATCATTCAAACAGAGGAAAATGAGCAGGGAAAAAAATCACCACACAAAATAAGCTAAATGAAGAAATAAGAGGTTATTTATTCCACCTTGCCTCCACCAGCATAATGTTTTATATTTAAGATTAAAAGCTTGTGGTTTGCCACTGCTTTGTTCTCATGGCCTTTTCTGTTTGCAGAAGAAGTTGGCAGCTGAGCCGGATCACACTGATGTCACTCTGCCTGCTGTGGAACGTGTGCGGGCCCTCAGCAAAATGGGCTATAACATAGAAATAAATGAAGACATTGCTCCAAGGCGCTACTTTCGCTCTGGTGTGGAGATGGAGCGTATGGCAGCTGTTTATCTAGAGGAGGGCAGCCTGGAGAATGCCTTTGTCCTCTACAATAAGTTCATCACGTATGTTTTATTTTGTTTGATTTAGCTTTTCAGCTGTCTTAAATTTTCTTTTTTATTTTATTCTTTCATAGGATGCATTAATTGTATAATTAATGACTATCAATCTTCAACTCCTTTTTTTCAATATTTTAATTTTAATTTTTTTTTTTACAGTTTATTTGTTGAGAAACTGCCCTGTCACAGGGACTATCAGCAGTGCAACATCCCTGAGAAGCAGGTGATAATGAAGGTAAGCCCCTGGAGTGTGACTCTCAGAAACTGATGGAGCCCTGTGGCGCTCAGCCCACTGTAAATCTGATTAGCATCATGCTCAATTGCTTTGCTGGAACACTTGTCAGACTCTCAGCTACTCACATGGTGGGTTTGCCTTGTGTGGGCACAGGTTTTGCTTTCGTTTCTGCTAGCTGAACTTGATCATGCTGGAAAACACCACATCAACATTATCTCTGTCCATTCAGCGATTTCCAAAAGCTTTAGCAAAGTGCAGCCCTTTGATGATTTTTTATGATCTATGTGCTGTCTTAAATAAATTTATGTGACCTGGTCTAAAGTTTACATCAAAGTTGTTAACAATAATTTGTGGCTTGTTATTTTTAGTTATTGTATGGCTCTTTTGAATACTTGATTCTGATTAGTCAGTCACAACATTCCAAGGTGTATAATTCCCAGTTAAGAACCGCTGAAACTAATAGCACTGACTCATCCAGGTACTTCAAATCATGACTTTCAGTGAATGCTTTCACATCCATATATATATATATATATATATATGCTTATCTGTCACGCCACTGTATTTGACTGTTTGTCACCGTCTTGTGACTGAATAATACGTAGGTTAGTGTATGCATCATTCAGCCATTTCTGTTTCTTTTTTCAGCATTGTGATTAATTAATAGAATTATTAATAGAGTCTATCATACCTCAGAACAATGTCCAGTTTTTACATTTTGTGAAAAGTAGGAGTGGAATAAAGTACATACAGGAGGTTGCTTTTGCTGGATAAAGCCCTTCAGGCTTATACAAAAGCCCTCCTTGTCGGGCTGTTTTGTCTGCAATATCATGCACTCTTATCATTATCCCTTACTTACTGATGATATTTTCACTTTATAGGTTTTTATTCAAGCTGAATTTGTAGCGCACCATGAGTTATCAGTTTTGATTTGGTCAATTTTGAAAAAAATTAGGTGCTAAATATCTGCTGAATGTTTTTTCATCCACTAGTACTAGCATATAAATAGCTTCTGTTTGATCAAATAAGCTGCAAACTCTAAACTAATGATGTTCTCTCATGGTCCTTGAAGACAAAAAAGATGAGTAATTGCTTTAAGTGTCTCTCTTCCCAGCTTTAAAAAATCGTTATGTCCCTGAAAGCATTAGCTAGCACATATTGATCTGGTATTCGCTGTCTGTAACCTGACACGTAATGTTTTTCCCATTATCTGTTCTTCTGTGTTCAGAAATTACAGGAAGTGGCTTTTCCACGCAAGGACCAATTAAAGAGACTTCTCCATGAGAAATACAGCAAAGAACACAGCGAATATCTGAAGAGTCAGGTACATTTGACACTTTGACTAACAGGCTTTAATTCAGCCGTGAATAAAGTTCAGAATCATTACTGTGAATCTAAATTCTACTGTGTTGTTCAGACTCAAGCCATGGCCGTTGACATGTGTGGAGCACAACTGCAGAAGATGTCTATGCTGGAGGAGGAACGGCAGCGCGTGGCACAGCTCAGGAAGATGCAGATTGAGTCTGAGCAGTTCCGTTACTTCGAGGACCAACTGCGTAGACAGGAGCTGGCCAGTCAGAGGGATGAGGCTGTACCCAAAGTGCCTGAACAAACTGATGGGTCCTGTTTATCCCAGACCCCCAGAAACCATGTGCGCCTTGACCCCAATCGTAACAAACCAGCAGCCCCTGTTCCCAAACCGGCAGCCACCTTAGCAGCTGTACAGAGTAAGTGTCCTCATATTGATCATACTAGCTTGAAGTTATGATTTAAAACTCTGCTCTATAATTACTCGGTTGTGTTTTCTTTTGCTGTTTCTAATGGCTAGTTTACACAAACATTTTAATTCTCTTATTAATTACTAACCCTCATGTTGTTTCAAAACCCTAGTCCTTTGTTCATCTTCAGAACACAAATTAAGATATTTTAGTTGAAATCCAAATAAGAGCGGTCTCATCCTCCATATACAGCAATAATACCGATTCCTTCAAAGCTGAAAAAGGAACCAAAAACATTGTCAAAACATTTCATGTGACTTCAGTGGTTCAAATACAAAGCTCCAAAAACAGTAAAAAAATGTAAAAATGACTTTGTTCGCCTTTGTCTAATCTTCCACATCAGGTCAGGGTGGGCAATACAGTGTAATCACCATTAAAGTTAGATGTGCAACATGCCAGCATCTTATTTGCTGTAGTAAACATGCACTCTGATCTGATGCGGATGGCATAGGTGAACAAAGTTTGTTTTTACAGTTCTTGGGTGCACAAAAGTGTTATTGGAGCTTTGTATGCTTACGGTTTAACCACTAAAGTCATGTGGAAAGTTTTGACAATGTTTTTGATTCCTTTTCTGGACCTTGCACATCTCAGGACTGTTGCTGCTTATGGAGGGTTTTTATTTAAAATATGTTCGTGTGGGTTCCGAAGATAAATGCGAATGAAGGCCTTGGGAGATTGTAACAACATAATGGAGAGTAATAATAACAGAATTTTCTTTTTTGGGTCATTGGATCATTGATCCAATGATTTATGGATCATTCATCCAAAATTCGCAGCTAATTTGTTTTTCATCAAGCCATTCGAAATATAAGTAACTTTTTTTATTTAGTAAAACATTAGAAATTATTTTTAGCTTAACCATGGTCCTTGGTGATTAAAAAAAAGGCAAGTCAATGACTGTTGGCACTTTGAAAGAATGCGTGCGTGTGTGCGTGCGTGCGTGTGTGTGTGTGTGGTCTTATGTACCTGATTGTGTCACAGGAAGCTCTTGCTCCAGAATTTTGTGAGCATACGCTTTAATGATCCTTAATTTATCATTAATAATATTAATTTATCCATTAATATTCTAGTTACAATAAATAGCCACCTATGTCCTAGGTTACATTAGAATGACTACATTGTCACATTTTTGTGAGCTATTCCTTTAAACACTATATTCGACTTCTGATCCATTTATCAAATTATTTATTTATTTATTTATGTTGCCACCTAAAAGTTTAATATGCTCACCAATACTATTTTTATTTGATAAAGAATACAGTAAAATTAGCCAATTAGTCCAGTCTTTCTTGTCATGTGGTTATTCAGAGTTTTTTTTTAGTAGACTGATTTTGTACTCAAATTATATTATTTTATATTTTTGTGGATTGCTTTTGTTTTGTGTTTATTCTGGTTTTCTGGTTATTGAGGGCCAAAAAGTTCTCAGTGACAAGGCATATAATTTCTGATTTACATATTATTAATACAGTCTAAATCAAAGCATTTTTTGTCTTTGCATTGAGCAGATTGCTCTTGTAACATTTATTCATTCATTCATTCATTCATTTTCATTTCGGCTTAGTCCCTTTATTAATCTGGGGTCGCCACAGCGGAATGAACCGCCAACTTATCCAGCATATGGTTTTACGCAGCGGATGCCCTTCCAGCTGCAACCCATCACTGGGAAACATCCACACACACCCATTCACTACGGACAATTTAGCCTACCCAATTCACCTATACTGCATGTCTTTGGACTTGTGGGGGAAACCGGAGCACCCGGAGGAAACCTACGCCAACACGGGGAGAACATGCAAACTCCACACAGAAATGCCAACTGACCCAGCCGAGGCTCGAACCAGCGACCTTCTTGCTGTGAGGCGAATGTGCTATCCACTGCGCCACCGTGAGGCCCTGTAACATTTATTTATTCATTTATTTATTGACCTCTGAATTGAAGCAACTTTTAGAAAACTTGGTGTGATTTTTGTGTGCAGGCTTCTCCTCTTTTTTTGAGTTCGTTATAATCTTAGTTTGTTTTCAGAAATTGATTTTGGAAGTTTTACAGACTTTTTTTGCAGGCATTTTATACTATTCACAATTCAGCATTTATTTGTAATGTTTTGGTTTTTTTTGCCAAAATGTATATATTGACATTTTGTTTATACATTTAATGCATCTTTGCTCAATGTAACTATTAAATTAGTCAGTTATAACTTTTCTTTAAAAAATAACAGTTACAAGAAGGACAATATACATTCCAACATTCATTAATGCAAGAATAAACCCAATCAGGATTCCAATAACTCTGTAAAGGTTTATTTTGCAGTACTATCCTACTATACAGTAGATTATGCAGTACTTGTGTTACACTATTAGAAGTACTACAATATGTTTTTGTGTGTCTTAGATCAGCGCGTGGAAGGCCTGAGGCGGGTTTTAATCCCACGAGACCTGACTTACAGGTTTCTTCTGCTGGCAGACAGTAACACAGCGAGAGGAATTGAAACGTGTGGAGTTCTCTGTGGAAAACTGGTAAGACCTCAGAGCAAGCAAACCTTTTCTCTGTGGGTGTGAGATCCCTAAGTGATAACTAAAGCTGAATTTCCTGATTTATGCTGATACTTCCCTGGAAGTGTAAATGTGGTTTAGGCAGTGCTGAAGGTCAGTTGTAAACATTATTTAACCTTTTGTGTGCAGCGATTCTTATTCCCTATGAAAACAGCGTTACACAATCAGTGTAAACACTAGATGTGAATGTTGACTTCCTCATTCCTACACCACTCATGAAATAGTGATACTATTCATGGGAAATACTATTGACAGTATTCACCAAACACCTGCAAACTATTTTAATACTGCAGTCATTAGTGATTTTTTTCCTCTGTTTTTGTCATAAATAAGTGGAAGTTTTCTCTATTTTTACTCAATTTGTTTTAATACGGCCACTTGCTTTAACTCTCTGATAGTTTCACAATCTTTTATGAGAACTTTCTGTTAAGCTTTTACTGAGAATGAACTGAACACCTGGGCTGCTTCTAGAAGCTTAGAACAGCTGATATTTTGCCTCATTGTGCTATCAGGCTGTGACTTCACTGACAGCGCTTGTGCACAAAGACACTTCACAAAGCTTGTTTCGGACAGTCTTCTGAGGCAGCATAATGTTTTAATGACAAAAACAAAATAGAGAGAGCTTTGGTGATCACTAGGCCCACACGGAATCTGCGCACACAGAAATGTTTAGCCCATCATTGAGTCAAGAATATTTTACTTGTGTAAATGTGTTTTTATTTAAAAGATTCATATTTATTCAGTTTTTAAATTAATTTCAGTAATATAATTGACCAATATGAAAATGTTCCTATGATCTATTTACAATACAGCTTGTAAAGTAATATTTTCTGTCTTTTAGTAGGTATGAGAGACTTGCTTTGTTTACCAAATAAGTGGATCTAATTGAATTTGCATTGTAAATATTAAATAACAGTTAAAAAGGTATCCTTTCATCATCCTTTCAAGGTATCCTTTCAAGTTTGTAGTTCCGATGCTCCCAAAATCAATCCGCAGATTTTTTTATGAAATTCTCAGCAGAATTCAATTCAATTCAATTCAAGTTTATTTATATAGCGCTTTTTACAATGTAGATTGTGTCAAAGCAGCTTAACAAGTTCAATTAAAGTCCACATTTTTGAGTTTAGTTCAGTTCAGTTCAGTTCAGTTTAGTTCAGTTCAGTGTGGCTTAAGTTCCACTGGTGAAAGTTCAAACACTGAAGAGCAAATCCACCGAAGCGCAGCTCCACAAATCCAAGCAGGCCAGTGGCAGAAATGTCCACAGATTCTGTCTGGTCCTAGTGTTAACTAACCAAAAATGTAAAACTACAATTTAGGGCTGTACAGTATATCGAAATGATCACAATATTGCAAATGTACAAAAAAGCCCCTTGACACTTTAGTAACTACAACAGTAGGCTACTGCAGTAAAACCGGGTTTTACTATGCTTATTTATTACGTGTGAAGATGAGTGGAGAATATAGAATAGATTAAAAAATGAATAACTAACTAGCACGCAACCAGAGTAACATCGTAAAGATTATCATTCTGTGACCAAATATAATATCAAAAAATGTTTATAAATGAAGTGTGTCAGCAAATAGCCATCAAAAATAACATTTCTTAGAAATATTTTACTGGGCTGACAAGGATCACTTTGTGTCAAATTCAAATCCAGTTAAGGTTGGGTTTTTGACCAGCAGATATGCAGTTTGTCTGTCAGTAAAAAGGCAGCAACACATTATGTTTTCATGAGCAGGTTGCAAGTTGTTGTAGCTATAGTATATAGGCACTTGGTTTTTCCCAAATACATTTGGCCCAAGTCTAATTTGATCAAATATGTAATGCGACTGTATGCACAGCCTAGAACTTGTGGTGATGCTTACTTTTCCCAGAAATAGTATGAAACGTGTTTGGTTTTAACATTGTTTAATATATAACATTATTTATCGCACATGGCTTTTTTCTACATTATATCACAGACTTGCTACAATTCTTATTTCTCACAACAATAGATTGGAAAAAGAAATGGTAAAACAAAACACATTCAAAAGCACTCAATCTGACCACAAACCACAACCTTCAGATGTCATATTGTATTTGTAGCTCAACTGTCAGTGAATGTAGCACACAGGATGGTGGGATATCATACAGCCTGTTTACTCTTACTTACACAAGTTGATCAGAACACAAATAGATGAGGCCAACACATTCACATTTATACCTGTTGGTTTAATATGTCTGTTTTGTCCACTTTCAACCACATTCCTCTTTTCTCTGAGGGGAAGGTCTATGGGCAGATGTAATTTGAGAAATTGAGAAAACTGAAAACAATACAGAGAGCAGCAGCTTTCGTTTCTGTCATAGACACACAACCACTCGAGGGCTGTGGGTCTGTTTTAGAAACAGTGCTGGTAAGAGAGCATTGCGCTGTTTTTTTTTTTTTTGCTGTCAAGCCAAATGTTTAAATTCTGTTTGGCTAGTGTGCTTAAACAATAGTTTGCATAATGTTTAAACATTTAGCGAGGTGTCCTTAATGATCATTTGATCATATGAGCATCTACACTATGAAAGCAATCTGATTTAATACATTTTCTCTGAATGCGATGAAAAAAGGGACAAGCTTAAGATGTTTCATTTACATCTGTATTTAGCATTTCCGCTTGTAATTGGATTTACAGACAGGTGTTAATATAATAATATAAGGTAAAATTTTATTTTAAGGTGTCCTTGTAACCCGTTCTATGTATTTACTATAGTAATTACAGTTAATTATGGATAATAACTGACCCTAAACCTACCCCTAACCGTTCAGTAAGTACAAGTAATTAAATAATAGTAATGAATAGTTACACTGGACAAGGACACCATAAAATGAAGTATAACCCAATATGATAATAAACTTTATTTCATATAATCTCAAAGTGATTTAGATATTAACAAGTACATACAAGGATACATTCATATAAACTAAACAAAAAACGAAAGACAAGATAATAAAAACAACAAAATATTTCAAATCACATAACAAATTTATTAAAGAAAATGACATAAAAGCTACTCTATAAAGTTAAAATGGAAAGTTTTGTCATAATTTATTCACCTTTCACTTGTCACAAACTTGTTTGAGTTTCTTTCTTCCATTAAACCCAAAAAGACATATTTTGAAAAAAAAGAAAGAAAACAGAACATTTGGAAGCCGGTAATTATTGACTTCCATTATGCAAGTCAGTCGTTACCGGTTTCCAACATTCTACAAATTATCTTTTTACAGAAAAAGGGAGAAAAGGGAATCACATAAAAAATTACATTTTTGGGTGAACTTGCCCTTTTTAGGCAGCGGTAAGATGCATCTTGGCTGCCTTCAAAAATAAGTCAGATGAAAGTCTCTCAGCATACAGAATGTGACACAATTTGGATGTGCTTTGTTGCCAACAAAGGAAGCATTTATAGCTTTCAAGCACCGCTCTGGTCATCTTGTTTGTCACTTGTTGCCAAATATTGTGTGGTTTATGACTGCCAGATATTTAGTGTTTTATTACACAAAAAGAAATCTGTGAAAAAATCTGTTTGGAAATCTGTGTTTTGTCTTCCTGCAGACGCATAATGAGTTTGTGCTCACTCACGTGATCATCCCCAAGCAGTCCGCCGGTCCTGATTACTGTGACATGGAGAATGTGGAAGAGCTGTTCAGTTACCAGGATCATCATAACCTACTGACCCTGGGCTGGATCCATGTGAGTGTCTATTTTTCTAGCTCTCACATATTGTCTTCTATTATAATTAAAGCTGTGCAGTTTTTTCAGCATTTTTTGCAGGTGAAATGCTAGCTGGTGATTCATTTTCAGGCCCACACAAAGTATATAGAAAGCATTACAGCTTTAGACAGAATTTGAATAGCAGTAAGTCACTAGCCTTTTGGAGCTAATCTTATTATATCTCACAAAGTAATCATTTAGTTAGGCTAGTAATATTTTACCATATTAAAAAAGTAGGTTAGGTGAGATTTTTCTTCTTTTTTTTTTAAATATTAAAAATTATTTTCATTCAGAATTGTTTTTGCTGAATTGATAATAATCAGAAATTAAAGCATAAATGAGAGTTAATAATGCATTTTATTTAAAGGCGCCTTTCTTGACCCTCAAGGTCACAGTACAGGACAGCAAGAACAGACAGTTCAAATAAAAAAAAAACAATAAATTAAGTCGAATAGAATACAATACTATTTTTAAAAAGTGAGGTTGAGTTAAAAAGAGTATGCTGCTCTAAACAGATGTGTTTTGAGTTTGGATTTAAATTGTAAAAGAGAGTTTAAATTACGGAGATCAGGAGGAAGTGAATTCCAAAGCTGAGGAGCAGAGTGGCTGAAGGCTCTGCTCCCCATGGTGACAAGGCGGACAGGGGGAACAGTGAGGTGAATGGAAGAAGAAGACCTGAGTGTTTGAGAGGGTGTGGCGATATTAACAAGACTAGTGAGATATGGAGGAGCAAGATTGTGGATGGCTTTAAAAGTGAGAAGTATTTTATAATTAATTCTGTAAAAGATGGGAAGCCAGTGAAGCTGTTGTAGAATGGGTGAGATGTGACAGATAGAGGTTTTTTTTGTGATAATACGGGCTGCAGCGTTTTGTACCAGTTGTAATTTATGAAGGGTTTCATTAGGGAGGCCAAACAGAAGGGAATTACAGTAGTTTAACCAGGAAGTGACTAAACTATGAACAAGAATGAGTTCTGTAGGATCATGTGAAAGAATAGTGATGATACTGAAAATCCTGAAACAATTAAAAAAAGTCCTTAGCTATATTTCACAAAATATCTTTTTTAAACTGTAATCAAATAAATTACAAACTCTTTTTTGTAGTTTTTGCAAAAACACTTACTGACCTCAAACATTTGAACAGTGGTCAATATAATGTAAGTAGGCTACTTGTATAAGTGGAGGACTATGTGCTGAAAAATGTATTCCTTTATTATTTGCATAATCAAATATGATGGACACAAGTGTAAGGATCACCATGGGAACTTTGTGTAACAATTTACTTGGCTTTTATTTTCAGTCTCCAAGGTCGCCTGCTGTTTATTTCACCTGGTGAATTATTGCTGCACTATTACTGTTTGAGAATAAGGGGCTGCTAAAGGGTGTTCATTTGAATCTTTGTTTGGCTTGCAGACTCACCCAACACAGACGGCCTTCCTGTCCAGCGTGGATCTACATACACACAGCTCTTATCAGCTTATGCTACCTGAGGCCATCGCTATTGTTTGTGCACCTAAACACAATGAGTATGACACTCACTCCCAGGCCCCCCATTATGTTCACACAACCTCAAGGCTTTTTCTGTCGGCAGCCTCTAAAGCTCTACAGCAAACCAATGCAGATTAATGTAGTTTTTACAAAAGATGTTTGAGTGTTTAAAAATTCATACATTTAAATACCCATGAGTCATTTGGGTACTCTTGTCATTTAAATAAGATTTAAAAATTAGGTTTGATGAATGACTATGGAGAAACTACACCAAGGCCATATTGCGCATATACTGTATATACAATATATTCTAATACAATGTTAATTATTAATACTTACTTACTTACTTACTCCCAGGGCCATTAATATCGAAGTTGATATTTAGCCGCACCATATTGGTGTTTCGTAACATCTAGTTTTTATGAGGTGAGTTGTTAGCCCAACGCTCAAACCCCAATCTGGAGGACAATTTAGCTTACCCAATTCACCTACAGCACATGTCTTTGGACTGTGGGGGAAACCGGAGCCCCCGGAGGAAACTCACGCGAACACGGGGAGAACATGCAAACTCCACACAGAAATGCCAACTGACCCAGATGGGGCTCGAAAGAGCGACCTTCTTGCTGTGAGGCGACAGCCCTACCCACGGCGCCACCCACAATGTTAATTAATACAAAAACTAATTAATTAATACTAAAAACAGCTGTAATTCATGTTTTTGCAACTTGCTCAATACTTTGAACTTTTGTCATTGAAAAGATAACTCTTTTGATTTTTAAAACGAGCAAAGTTCAAAAACAAATGAAGGTATCCACCTTTTTCATATTCATATTCATTTTTTCACTGATTGTTCACAGTTTTATAAGTTATATATAGATTTATAAGAAGTTACTCATCATGAGGTGTAGGAAAAGGAGGATACAAACTAGTTTCATACCGCTGCATCATCAGATCATTTCTATTATTCAAGAACTGACTTTAATCAGTGTGGAGGAGCAGCAGCTCTAAAAATTTCCTTTTGGGAAATGAGCATCAGCATACATTTATTGTGGAGTGGAATCTGGGTCAGGGCAGACTCTCACTCACACACACTCACTTTTCTTCCACTTATTCTCTTTATCAGAGGTCGCCACAGTGACCATGTGATGCCTAATCAGTGGTCATAATATATTTTGAAGAACCCAATTACCATCCAATCAAATTTCTATATCAATAACGTTGCCATTGTAAACTGCACTGTAAAAACGATATGAGTAAAAGTTATGAAAACAAATGTTTTTGTTACTTTAATAACTTTTAATTAACCTAATTTAAAATATATCAGGTTTCAACCAAATCTTTTTAGCTATATTTTAAGGTTTAACGTACTATTTTTAGTCAGTTTGACTAATGTAAGTTGAGATGACTAAAACAATTTTTTGATTCAACTAAATAATTGAAGGCAGTAAGATTTTTTTAAGGCAGCACGTGCACCATCTGGCATCAGGCTAGTTGCAGATTAGAGAGCAAGGATGATATACAACTGGAAGCAAAAGCAATTTACTACTGGTATAGCAAGATAAAAACATGAATGAACATTAGATGTTATGTTGAAAGAAACGGTACATGAAATGTATAACGTCTCAGATAATCGCTGAATTACTATTTCCAGTCCAGCGCAGAATGATATCAATAAAACATCTTCTAAACTGACATTAAATTGATCTCAGTAAAGCCATTTAAAACTCATCAGTTAAAAAGGAAAAAAATGCTATTATTATGTGGATTAATATAGCAAAATAAGGAGTGTTTTGATGATGAGTATATGATCCTTCTTTTCATTGCTGTCAAATCTACTTGACCCAAACGTTTAAAAAGTAGCAGACCACATTACATACTGTATTTAAAATAGTTTAGTTTTATAAATACATAATATCAATAAGACCTTGTTCCTGTGTTATAATTTGATAGGACTAACGTGTCATTTTTCTGCTTCAGCACAGGAGTTTTTCGGCTCACCAGTGCTGGAATGGGAGAAGTGGCCGGATGCAGATTAAAAGGTTTTCACCCCCACTCGAAAGACCCTCCTCTGTTCACTGTAAGAGTTTTCTGAACCAGCTGTGAATATGAAAATCACTAGCTATTTATGCCTTTTGTTAAAACCATTGCGATGAAAGCGAAACGCATTTAGAGAAGCGAGACATTTAGCTTTTTATTTGTTTGCAGATTTGCAAGCACATTGTGGTGAAAGACTCGAAAACGACAGTCCTGGACCTCAGGTGACAGAGGAAGATGGAACATATCAGTATCAGCAAACCATTGAGAATTTCTATTTATATCTTTCTTTACTTGAAGGCTTTTTTGTATTTATTTTACAGAAAGGTACTGTGACAGAATCCCTCATCTGCGCAGTTTGCTGTGAGCAGACTTAGTGAAGTTGGTGTTTTGTGTTGTTTTAGGTCATTATAATGCGCTTTTTGTTCGTGCCCAGCTATGTTCTAGTCAGATCGTGTGCTGTCTGGTTTAATCGGACGGCCATTTTGGTTGTTTGTCCTCCAGATGGCGCCATTAATCAAGGCATACTGTACAATGAGGCTGCTAGTGTGAACTGTTTTCAGGACTTTTTACACAAGTGTGTATGATTTGCCTTTGATATATCACGTGCAGTTCTCTGTTTAACACAAAATACACTGAATAACCAATAGTTATTTTTAACAAAAACCTAACTGATTTTTCTAATGATTGCTAGAGAGTTTATTGCTATTATTTTAATGGTCAAATTAATAAAGATGCAATGTAAGGCATGAGATCTACCTTTAAAGATCCTTAAAAAAATAATGCAATACAGACTTCAATTTAGGCTTTCGGTTCAGTTCAAAGACACTTTTATAGTAAAATATCCCATTACCCAATATGATGTTGGCAAGTGAGCTTTTTTTTTCTTCTTCTTAATTTTACAATGTGGATCTGGTTACAAGAAAGTGATTTTTGAAAAGTATAAACAAGATTGGGATCTCTTAGTGCACACCAAAGCTCCTGTAACAGAAAAAGCCTGTTTACAGATAACAGGTGTCAGCCTTGACTGCACTAAACTCAGGGTACCATTCCCTCATTTTAACAAACTGATTTTGTTTTGATCTCCACTACTTTTGTGGTTTGAGAAGAAAGCTTAGTTTGTGAGCAGTGGAAGATTGCGAGAGTGTTTGTTTTGTCCGTTGTGGATTGGATTGTTCCTCCAGTGTGTAGCTGTGTGTGCCAGTGGCTCCACTGATGCTGTGCGGTTGTGGCTCTTTGTGAACAGGACAGTTCAAGGAGGCTTTTGTGTCTGTACAAGCACCATTCTTTCCTCAGCGCCTTTGTTAATAAAAGTGACAATGACAACAAAAAAAATCTGGTTTTTCTTTGATACACAATGACGCTTAAAAAATGTAATCTGTAAATGATCTGGATTGACATGTTACATCATTTTCAATATATTATGATGTCACAGGCATGTAACAAGTCAAATGCTTCAGCATGTCTGATGTCTTTGTGCATTTGATGTTTTTTTTCTTTTGATTTTAATTTTTGACTTACTGAAATTCATTGAAATCAACTAGTTTCTCATTGTTTATGATTACCAGAAAATAAGGATTATTTAAAAATATTATTTCCATAATATAGTTACAAATAAAATTTATTTATGGCGGTTGTTCCACTGTAGCAACTCCTAATAAATCAAGGACTAAGCCAAAGGAAATAAAATGAATGAAAATTCATTTAAATGTATACAAAAAATGTATATATAAAAACAATGAATAAAACATTCAAACTAGTTGGAATTTAAATGAGACTCTGAAAACTTTCATTCATTCATTCATTTTCTTTTTCGGCTTAGTCCCTTTATTAATCTGGGGTCGCCACAGCGGAATGAACTGCCAACTTATCCAGCATATGTTTTACGCAGCGGATGCCCTTCCAGCCGCAACCCATCTCTGGGAAACATCCATACACACTCATTCACACACATACACTACGGACAATTTAGCTTACCCAATTCACCTATAGCGCATGTCTTTGGACTTGTGGGGGAAACCGGAGCACCCGGAGGAAACCCACGCAAACACGGGGAGAACGTGCAAACTCCACACAGAAATGCCAACTGACCCAGCCGAGGCTCAAACCAGCGACCTTCTTGCTGTGAGGCGAATGTGCTACTCACTGCGCCACCGTGCAGCCCACTCTGAAAACTTGTATACTGTATATTACAATGATGCACTGCATAACATTTAAAGATTTTATTTCCATGATTTTATTCAGGCTTGGGAATGCTGCCATTTTACAATTCTCTGTGATATACTCTGTGATTTTCCATGACCATTGGAACACTGCACACAGCCATTATTAAATAAGTCTATGTAAAAATATTAATAGGGCTGGTAACTTTTTTTTAACAAAAAAATTTATATTCATTAAATGACTATGGATTAAAATGTTTATTTATAGAAAACAGAGACAATATAGTTATTAATAATACAGTTATTTAATAATATTAAAATTATATATACATTTACACACACACACACACACATATATATATATACACACACACACACACACACACACACACACACAATTATTATGTATGTAATTATGTATGTTATATATATGTGTATATATATTACAACATTTATAATTACAACACATAAAAACAAATAATAATTTTCATATTATTAAATAACTATTATTAATAACTATATTGTCTCTTTTTTCTAAAAATACAATTTTTAATCCAGTCATTTAATGAATATACATTTT
>CAIGQW010054063.1:6771476-6778976 GCA_903798125.1 Danio choprae | reverse complement strand
GATCGCTGGTTTGAGCCTCGGCTGGGTCAGTTGGCCTTTCTGTGTGGAGTTTGCATGTTCTCCCTGTGTTGGCGTGGGTTTCCTCCGGGTGCTCCGGTTTCCCCCACAAGTCCAAAGACATGCGGTACAGGTGAATTGGGTAAGCTAAATTGTCCGTAGTGCATGAGTGTGAATGGGTGTGTATGGATGTTTCCCAGAGATGGGTTGCAGCTGGAAGGGCATCCGCTGCGTAAAACATATGCTGGATAAGTTGGCGGTTCATTCCGCTGTGGCGACCCCAGATTAATAAAGGGACTAAGCCGAAACGAAAATGAATGAATGAATGAATGAAATATAAATGTAAAATTAGAGGTGTACAAAAAGTATCAGAAAAAAATATTCCGATTATTTAAAAAACATCTAGTGAATGTCACTGGGCATGATAACGATTATGAGTATTTTGATTTTAAGTATTACAAAAATACATTTTATAGAAATGTGTATTTATAAATCCACTAAAAGGTGAATGAATTAGCTTTCCATTTAAATATGTTTTGTTAGGATTGGTCGATATTTAGCCGAGATACAACTATTTGTAATTCTGGAATCTGAGAATTGCTTTTAAAGTTGTTCAAATTAAGCTCTTAGAAATGCATATTTCTAATCAAAGTTTTGAAATATTTACAGAAGGAAATTAACAAAATGTCTTCATGGAAAGTGATATTTACTTAATATCCTAATGATTTTTGGCATGAAAGAAAAAGCATTCATTTAAACTCAAACCCAAAATAAATATACCCGTGCAGTATAAGACTGCTACAAAAAACCAAAAACATTTTGATTACATAATCCAGATTATATATGTATATACTGTACATACTGTATGTGTCAAAACCCACCAGTGGTGACGAATGAGTAGCCTCGTTCAGTTAGGATCTTCATGAGGTAGTCAGTGAGATCACGGCCGGCCAAGTCCAAACGCATAATGGCATGCGGAAGAGCGTAGCCCTCATAAATGGGCACGTTATGGGTGACACCATCACCAGAGTCCAGCACAATGCCTGTTCAAGAAGAAGAAAGCGCTTGTTAATGTGCAGCTTTGAAGGCAAACGTGGGCTGTGACCTGTGTGACAGGAGAACTGACCTGTTGTACGTCCAGAAGCATAGAGAGACAGCACTGCCTGAATAGCTACATACATGGCTGGAACATTGAAGGTCTCAAACATGATCTAAAAAAAGTCAGAACAGCACTGTTAATGAACACAGCCAACAATCAAACAATAGCTTTAAGATTTATTAAACGGCTAATAAATAAAAGAATGATTTTTGATGGTGCTGATACTTTGTGATAAAATCTATAGACTAATAATCATACATAGGAGAAAATTTGTAAGTATGAAATCTCAATCATGTTATAACTTCTGTGAGTTTATTATAGCAAAATAAAATATTGATAATAACATTGGGGGCAGTATGGTGGCGCAGTGGGTAGCACAATCATCTCACAGCAAAAAGGTCGCTGGGTCAGTTGGCATTTCTGTGCGGAGTTTGTTGGCGTGGGTTTCCTCCGGGTGCTTCGGTTTCCCCCACAATTCCAAAGACATGCGATATAGGTGAATTGGGTAAGCTAAATTGTCCGTAGTGTATGAGTGTGAATGAGTGTGTGTGGATATTTCCCAGTGATGGGTTGCAGCTGGAAGGGCATCCGCTGCGTAAAACATATGCTGGATAAGTTGGTGGTTCATTCTGCTGTGGCGACCACAGATTAATAAAGAGACTAAGCCGAAAAGAAAATGAATGAATGAATAATAACATTGGGCTTTATACTAAGCAAGGACACCATTTTTGTTACAAAAGATTTCTATTTTCTATTCAATAAAAAAATGATCTTTTAAACATCCTATTCATTAAAGAATGCTGAAAAAAAAATCATTTTTTTGATGTTGATACACATAATACTAAAAACTGAAATAAAGGCTGCTGAAAATTCCGCTTTGCCGTCACAGGAATGATTTATTCACATTTTTTAACATCATTATTGTTTTATTGGCAGAAGGACTCTAAAGACAAACATTAGAACATAAATAAGGTGATGGTTTGAATTGGTAATGACAGAATTAACACAGTTTGTTGTCCTAACATCAGTGGTGTGTATGTAACCAATTACAAATACAAATATTAAATAATTATGCTTTACTGAGAAGTAAAAAAAAGTCTTTTTTGCGCTAATTTCCTTCAACCTGCAGTCATTACTCTATACTGTGCTTATTTTTCCTGTTCCGACGCATGTGCAGTGTGAAAGGATTAAATGTGTCCAAGAAAATGCAAAATCGTTACACGCAACAACGAAGAGTCTGTTTAGACTGATATGTGACTGATGAGAAGATGAAGATGCCTTTCATTTGTGTACATTTTCAAATACACGCAAAAATGTAATGTATTCCATCAGTGCTGCATGAGTTGGTTTGAGACTCCATCTACTGGACAACTCGTAGTCAGGGTTCAAAGTGCATAACCTAAGCGTTAACACACTGTCACAGCTAGATCTTTGTCTCTTAGGTTACACAGTTTGTAACATTTTACGCAGAAATCTGCTTTCATTTGGCTCATTATTCTCTTGTATTTATCTCACATTTAAAATGTATAGTCCATGAATGGCAAAACATTTAACTTACACTTAGAAACACCCCATTAAAAGAAAATATGACCGAGCAAGCTACATTTTTAAGCGCTCATACTTTGAGTAGTATTTAAAACAAATGCTTTTACTCTACCTGTACTACATTTTTACAAGTAATGATACTTTTTCTTGAGTATAATCTTTCAGTACTCTTTCCACCACTGCTTAGAAGTTGAGGAATGGGAATTTATAGGGCTATAATATATATAATATAATATATAGGTCTTTATTAGAATATTTTATTTCAGATTAGATTTACATTCCATGACTTTTATATTTTGTTGACTTTTATATATTGCACATACAGGCATACCTCAAACATGTATGATAATGATTGTGATATGATACAATTGGTAATGTATAATTTATTAGCAAATTTATCAAAGTTTATTCGCAGGCCTTATCCACTATGGAACATTTGTATGCACTTCATGCATTATTTAGCACTGACACATGATATAAGGTAGTGAAATTCCACAAAGTAAAGTGCTGCAGGTGTTTTGTGCTACTCGTGTAGGCGTATCTCAAAGCTTGATCTCAAGAATGTGGTTGTTTAATGTAAAATCTGCACGTTTTCTCTGCACGAGTTTCTCATTCATAAGAATTCAGCTCTAACCTGTTGTCTTCTCTCTGTTGGCTTTGGGCTTTAAAAAAACATTCTTTAGACTGTATTTGTGGTATTTAAATGTTACTTTAGTATTTAATTTCAAAACATAAAAGCTGCTTGCCATCTAACTGTATTCAAATGATAGCTTTTAATTGTTTACTGTTTTAGCAACACGATTCATCAAAAAACTTTTGAGATAATTAATTTGTAGCTTTTTAAAATAGATTAGATAGATAAATAGAAAATAGATAAATAGATAATAGATAAATCTCTCACTCTATCAGAATAGGTAACTAAGCAAAGTAATGTAAGTGCTGTATTTTATATGAAGTATATATTGAATACATTTGAGTGGAGTACTTGTATTATGAAGTCGTGTACAAACTATCCAATGAATCAATGTTTTGAACAAATTTGCTGAAAAATAAGTCACTTTACTAACTTTGTACACTTTATAAACTAATGTACATACTGTAATGACTTAATTCATACACTCTTTATTTGTCGTGTCAAGTTATTTTCGAAAGTAGTTTTGATCATGCTGTAAGTTTTATAAATGATAATCTTACATCACTGGGTTACACTTTATTTTGATGGTTTCCTTTGCACATTTTTTTTACTATATGTTATATTGCAACTAAATGCCAACTAATTCTCATAAGAGCATTAGTAGACTATAAGGTTAGCAAGGTTTCTTATAGCAAGGCTTCGGCCTACCCCTTTTTCATTAACTATGGTTTATTATTTATTTTGCAAATATATGGTAGTGAGAACCGAATTAAATATATATATATATATATTGAATTGAACAGAAATTGAATATAGTCTGTCAGCTTATAGTGTCAGCAGATATTAGTAGACAGTCTAGTAATAATGGCTGAGCAATATGATGATGAATATACTGTATGGACAAAATTAAAATCTATAATTTCATATTATGCTCTATTGTTCATTTCAGAACGGTCGTGTACAATGTTTCGTTTTTGAAAAATGTTTTATTCATATTTATTTTACATTTCTACATTTTCCATCAAACATTTGCCCTTAAGCTCTAAGTAAAGTGAGAAATATGATCACATATGAATGAATACACATCTGAGTATATACTTTAAAATATAAAACATAAATAGCCCTTTACATTTGGTCATTGATTGTGATATATCATTATCAGTATATGACTTATATTGTGTATGAGATTTTTGGCATATCGCCCAGCCCTGTTAATACTTAGTTAAATACTTAAAGAATTAGTTGGCATGTAGTTGCAAGGTAACTTATAGTCAACAAAATGTGTAAAAGGGACCATAAAAATAAACATTGGGTTTCTCAATGACACCTCTAACCTGGGTCATCTTCTCCCTGTTGGCTTTGGGATTAAGGGGGGCTTCTGTCAGCAGAGTGGGGTGTTCCTCTGGAGCCACACGGAGCTCGTTGTAGAAAGAGTGATGCCAGATCTGGTGAACATAAATAACGGACAACAATGAACTCCTATTGCATCAAATGCACTATTGGGAAAACAAAGGGGCAAATGAACCATTTTGTGTGGAGATTGAAAGCTGATTCTCATAATTACAGTTTGACAAACATCACATTCATTTTGTGAATAATACCATCTGCTGTGTGCATGTGTTGAAATACGACACCATGTGGTGTGACACTGGAATATTTTCAAAGTATGAGTCAGAGTTATTTGGAAATGTGAAAGAAAAAAATGTGTCTAATTAAAAGTGCCATTATATCACATGCTACCTATTTTATGTAATATGGAAATGCAGTACTGTGGAAAAATCTCTGAGAATAAATATGATCCTAAAACACGACAAGCAGTGTTTACCAAAACAAGATATTTTAGTGGACTGTTTAGACTTGCTTGCTTATTTGCAATAATCTTGTTTAGATTTGTTTCTGTTGGCTTGCTTGATAGGATCTGCTTACTTTTTCCATGTCGTCCCAGTTTGTGATTATTCCGTGCTCGATGGGGTACTTGAGGGTCAGGATTCCCCTCTTGCTTTGCGCCTCATCACCAACGTAACTATCTTTCTGCCCCATTCCAACCATCACTCCCTAAGGGAAAAAAGTGAAACCGTAGACAAGAGACTAAGTGAGAGACTTCCAGCTAACTCTATCTTGATCTCTTACATACTTGAACGTAGACACTCTGAGCTGGAGTCCAACTTTCCACAAAGTATTTGGATTCAGTTCAATAATAAAAAGTAAAAGCAGGTCATAACATGAATGTTAGCAGTAGCCCACTTTAACTGAATTTGCACATTAAGCTATAGCTACATACTGTATCTAGCCACTACAGTAAACATCATGCATCAACATGATATAGGTTACTGAATTGTCTGAAAAAACGAACATATTTTTAAAACAATAAAGGAACACACAACTTTTTATTTTTATTTTTTAGAAATAGGCTCCTTTTACAAGTCACCTAGTTTTGAACAGTTGAGTTTTACCATTTTTATAACCATTCAGCCAATCTCCCAATCTTGTGGGAGCACTTTTAGCTTAGCTTAGCATAAATCATGGAATCAGATTAGACCATTAGCATCTCACTCAAAGAATAAAAAAAGTGTTTCCTATTTTCTGAAGTTTGGCAGTTTGAATTAAAAAATGGTAAAACTCTATAACTTTTGGTAAATGTGATAAAACTGTTTAACTCTAGGTGAATTGTAAAATGAGCCTATTTCCATTAACTATGGGGCAATTTTGACATAAATACATATAAGAACAATAAATAACAACAAATATGATTTATTCAAATAAAAAATATACTTTTAGTTTTTTTTAATGAAATACACAAGCACACACATCCTCTCACCAAACACTTGAATGCAATCATGCACACATATCCCTGCTTTATGTTTTCAGCCCGAACTTTTATATGACATAATAAACAATGGAAGTACTGGAAACATAACAGGGAGCAATACATGTCAAATCTTTAATATTTGTGTTTATTATAATCCGCCATCTTGCATTTATGATTAAAATGCTCATATTAACAATACAATAGACAAACAGTTATTAAATGAAGTTGTAGCAACCCTTTGGGAGTTTATAGTGATACAATTTATATGATTGAAAATGTTTTCCAAATATCTGTCTCCTTTAGTCAACACCATGCATAAAAGGGTAAAAGCACTCCTATGAGGGACTGCAGTGCTTATTGCCCTCCTAGTGGTACAGTAGGTGGTTTACCTGATGTCTGGGACGTCCTACTATGGAAGGGAACACCGCTCTGGGAGCATCATCCCCGGCGAAGCCTGCCTTACACAGTCCTGATCCATTGTCACACACTAGGGCAGTGCTTTCTTCGTCGTCACACATTTTCAGCTCGGATTTCCTTCCTTACTCCAACAGGAGACAATCACTGCAAAAAGTTAAATATTGCTTATATATTTTGAATTAAAAGGGCCCATGACAACCATGTGTGTTCCCAGGGGTGAGCTAAATCCTATTCTAGAGACATTTCATCCAAACTGGAAAAATAGTTCTTCAAAAGTTTTCTTTTTTCAGTCATTGGAGTCAGAAGTCGGATCGGAAACAACCATATATTTGTGTGATAAGACTCCGAAAAGTATTGACCGCACCCATTAAACTATGAATAGGAATAATAGGAATTCAATATGTTCCTGCTATGTCCATTCATAAACTAATTGATGCTTATCTTTCATTTTCCTGGTAAGCATTAAGGAAGAAGTTTTGATTTGAAGTGTCAACTTTGCTTTGGCATTATTCACATTTAATAATTCAAACTTTTGTATAATAAAAGATACTGTACATAAAACATACATCATTTTGGAGAAAAGTATAACAATAATGATGAGTAGTCCCATTTGTGCATCTACACCAAATTAAATGTACAGAAAGGATTATAATGTATTAGAAGTATCTGCTTTAATGTTTCAAATACCTGAAAATGGCAATTAGGGGTGAAAATATGTTCATTGTTATTACTTGAAACAGATGTATTTGTGTAAAAATGAAACAACATGCTTATTCTGACAAACATTAACATATAAATAAAAACATTCATTGCTAAAACAAATGGCAAAACATAATGCGATGAGGGAAATCCATAATGGATTAATTTGGATTCATTTGTTAATACATTTTCTACACTGTGACCCATAATGTAAAGTGTTTAAAACGTCTTTTAAATGTATTTTTTAAATGTCATTTTGTTGTAAATATATGTTATATATATATAACATATATTTACAAC
>CAIGQW010054063.1:6745949-6766476 GCA_903798125.1 Danio choprae | reverse complement strand
TGGCGTGGGTTTCCTCCGGGTGCTCCGGTTTCCCCCACAAGTCCAAAAACATGCGGTATAGGTGAATTGGGTAAGCTAAATTGTCCATAGTGTATGAGTGTGAATGGGTGTGTATGGATGTTTCCCAGAGATGGGTTGCAGCTGGAAGGGCATCCGCTGTGTAAAACATATGCTGGATAAGTTGGCGGTTCATTCCCCTAAGCCGAAATGAAAATTAATGAATGAATGGTATGTATTGTGGTGGCATGGTGGCTCAGAGATTCGCCTCAGTGGTTCGTCTCACAGCAAGAACGTCGCTGGTTTGAGTTCTGGCTGGGCCAGTTGGCTAAATTGCCCGTAGTGTATGAGTGTGTGTGTGTGTGTGTGTGAGAATGAGTGTAGGGGTGTTTCCCAGTACTGGGAATAGTGATACGCTGTTTTGCTTGACGGTGCATGCTCGAGTGATGTCATTGTTGCTGTTACGGTTGCCTCATTGTATGTGTTTGAAGCTTCGTCACCTAGATTCTCAATTTCTATTTTTTATCATAAAATACATCCCCATTCGCTAGTATTTGCCTTTTCTACTAAGGGTGAACAAACCCTTAATACATTTATACAAATAAATCTACTTTAAAACGTTCTGTCTCTCGAGCATCCACCTGTGGCTTGTAGCTTTAGCCTGCTAGCACCTCTAGTCAGCTAAAGCTACCGACTTCCTTTACTTTCTGTCTCACTTACTGTCTTTGCTTTTCACCCTGTACAATGTCGCTTGTGTGTCTATCCTTGAGTGCAGGAGAAGCAACGGTGTAAGCGTTGGAGCTGGAAACAGTGGAAATCCAGATTCGTGAACTTGAGATGAAGCGAGCACAGCTCAATGTTCCCCGGCTGCAGCTCGCTTATCTGAGGTAAGTGTGCGATACAATCTTAATACTCCGTCCACCTCAACCCCCTGTGTTTCTCTGTCCAGATCCAGCGCACCAAGGATGCGGTTTGTCGAGGGGTCGATCACTCCAACACCCGGCTTCCGTGGCCCCTAGGTGCAGTCGCGTAAGGTGCATACCAGGTCTCGGGGCAGAATGTCTCCTCCTCCTGTGTTCGAGATCCCCACGGAGAACCGCTTCGTCCCCCTCTGCGAGACGGGTTGTGATGTGGCAGTCATCGGTGACTCCATCGTTCGCCACGTCCGCGCTGCTTCCACTAAAGGTAACAACGTATGTACTCACTGCTTTCCCAGTGCTCGTGTTAAGGATGGTTCTGCTAAGGTACCTGCTATCCTGAGCCCTGGCGAGAGATCCGGAGCTATCGTCCTCCACGTGGGGACGAACGACACCGGGCTGCGGCAGACAAAGATCCTGAAGAGGGACTTCAGGAGCCTGATCGAGACGGTTTGACACACCTTGCCCAGCATCTCCAGGATGCTTCCTTCTGTTTGACTAGTAAGTGAAAATTCACATTTTAGCCATATAGAATCTTGCTTGTCACACTTAAATCACAGTAATGCTTACCTGGCTAACCCCATAGAGACTGTGTCTGTTCCTCGCATTATTAGATCAAGATATAAACTTACTATGTGCTCTAGAAAAAATCTATTACGAATCAAACTAGAAAAACTGCAAAAAAGTGAAAATAGACTATTTATAAAGCTTGGTCTCCTAAACATCAGGTCACTAGCACCTAAAGCACTTTTCATAAATGAAATAATATCACTCTGTCTCACTGAAAAACTAAATGAATATATTAGTTTAAATGAAGCAAATCCTTCAGGATTGCATGTGGCTCGTCAGACTGGTCATGTTGGTGGAGCTGAGCACCTCTGCAAGCTGATAAAAAATAATCATAACAATCCTAGATTCTTATTTAACACCACTGGTAAATTAACAAAAAAATTGGTCATCTTTGGAACAAAATATCCCACCACAAATTAGTAGTGATGACTTCATTAAGTTTTTAAGTGATACAATTGAAGGCTTCAGAGAGAAAATAAACCACATTATACTTCAGATCCATTAAACACTCCACTAAATCAAAATAATCTACAGTGCTTCAAAATTATAGAACGGAAGATCTAGATAAACTTATAAATGGTTCTAAACCAGCTACATGTTAGAGCCAATTCCAACAAAATTACTGAAAGAGTTGCTACCTGTAGTAGGAAAACCTTTTCTTAATGTTATTAACTCTTCTTTATCTTTAGGCCATGTCCCAAATCCTTTCAAGCAAGCTGTTATTAGGCCTATTATTAAGAAACCACAACTGGACCCTAGCAACTTAGCTAATTATAGGCCTATTTCAAATCTTCCATTTATGTCTAAAATACTAGAAAAAGTAGTTGCTGCCCAAACATTTGAAGTATTTCAGTCAGGTTTCAGGCCTCATCACAGTACAGAAACCCATTAGTGAAAACAACCAACAATTTACTCCTAGCTGCTGACCAAGGGTGCACCTCGTTATTAGTTTTACTTGATCTCAGTGCTGCAATTGACACCATCGACCACAATATCCTCATAGATTACTTAAATTCTACAGTTTTCCAGGGACAGGCTCTACAATGGTTTAAATCATACTTATCTGACCGTTACCAGTTTGTGAATATAAATGGACAGCTTTCACAAGTCAGGCCAGTAAAGTATGGGGTGCCTCAAGGATCAGTTTTAGGCCCTTTGCTGTTTACAATATACATGCTACCCCTGGGAGACATTATTAGAAGACAAGGGATCAGCTTTCATTGCTATGCAGATGATACCCAATTATATATTTCAACAAAACCTGATGAGACATCTGAACTGTCTAAGCTAACTGAGTGTATTAAAGATATTAAAGACTGGATGACAAACAATTTTCTTCTCTTAAATTCAGACAAAACAGAATTATTACTTATTGGGCCTAAATCCTGTACACAGCAGATCTCACAACTCGACCTGCAATTAGAGGGATACAAAGTTAGCATTAGCTCTACTGTAAAAGATCTGGGCATTATATTAGACAGCAATTTAACTTTTGAAAATCCTATCTCCCATATCACAAAAACGGCCTTCTTTCATCTGAGAAATATCGCTAAGTTACGAAATATGCTATCCATCTCAGGTGCAGAAAAGCTAGTTCATGCTTTTATGACTTCTAGGCTGGATTACTGTAATGCTCTGTTCGCTGGTTGCCCAGCATCTTCTATTAATAAACTTCAGCTAGTACAAAATGCAGCTGCCAGAGTTCTTACCAGGTCTAGAAAATATGATCATATCACCCCAATTTTATCCTCCTTACACTGGCTGCCTGTTAAATTCCGCATTGATTACAAAATATTGCTTCTTACCTATAAAGCTTTAAATAATCTAGCTCCTGTTTATCTAACCAACCTTCTGTCTCGCTACAATCCAACCCGCTCTTTAAGATCTCAAAACTCAGGGCTTCTGGTAGTACCTAGAATAGCAAAGTCGAGTAAAGGAGGTCGAGCCTTCTCATTTATGGCTCCTACACTCTGGAATAGACTTCCTGATAATGTCCGAGGCTCAGACACACTCTCTCAGTTTAAAACTAGATTAAAGACCTATCTTTTTAGTAAAGCATACACTTAATGCATCGCATAACTGTATGATGCATGAGTGTGCTCCACACAGATGAGCTGACTTGAACACACTCTTCCTGTCTTAATGCACCAGACATTGTGTTAGAAAATCTCATATGCTTTACATGTTTGTTTCTATGTTTGTTTATATAACTGCTAATTTCATCTATAACAATCCATTTTTGCATCTCGTTTAAATACATTATGAACAGCAGCTATGCTAATTATTTTCTTTATTTTCTATTTCCTTCTGGGGATACTCATCCTGAGGCCCCTACAGACTATGCAGCGCCATTGATGCAATTCAAGACCTGTGAAGAGATGATCTTAAGGTATCCTGGACCAGGCCGTATCCTGAGCTGATGCTGTGGTGGTCAAGGAGGAATGGAGTGGATGAGACTGATTCCTGAAAGGCCACAGTGACAAACGAGTCCACGCTTTAATCCTGTGGGCCTACCTGACCTCCTGCCGGTGCCCTACCCACACCTGCAGCTTTTCCACAATGGATGTCCAGCTTCTCTAGCCTCCGGCGCCTAGACTGCAGCTCCACACAGGAGTCCACACTGAACTAAACTGAACTTCAACTCTGAAATCTGAACTTTACTAGAATTATGTTAAGCTGCTTTGATACAATCTACATTGTAAAAAGCACCATTAAATAAACTTGAATTTAATACTGGGTTGCAGCTGGAAGGGCATCTGCTGCGTAAAACATGCTGGAATAGTTGCGATTTATTTTGCTGTGGCGACCTCTGAAATAGAGGCTAAGCAGAAGGAAAATGAATGAAGGTATGTATTGTGACATTTGTTTGACATTTAAAACTTACTCCTAGTCAAGTTTAACAATTAACAGCCAATTAACAGCAAACAAAGCTATAGGCTGATATATAAACTAATTTAAGTAGAGATTATGCATTGAGATTCTGTGGTGCCAAACAGACAGTATTTTTGTATTGATTTGTGAAACACAGGACTGTACATAAAATGTCTTACTTTACCTGTCACGAGCACTCGTCCTTTGTGTCACAAGGTCCTCAATTTTACAGGAACAGGGCCTTTTGTACCCAAAGGGGTTGAATATGTAAAATTCACCTCAGACAAAAAGCATGATTCGATGCAGCTTCAGCAAAAGATACAACATGTGACACATACGTTCCCCAGCGGGAGGGGAACTACTATGCTATGTGGAAACTTCCACTATGTGGACTTCGTCAGAAACCACTCACTCTGAAGAGTAATAAAACCAGCCAATGATCTAGCTAAGATCGCGGCTCGCTCTTGCAAAAGGCTTTCGGACCTCCCATTCCTCAGCGCGCTCCATCCAAGCTTCAAGTGAGAGAAGCGCTCCATCCTCCGAGATGGTCGCCCTCTCACTTGATGACACCAAGGACCAGATGTCCATCGCTGCATCGGAGGGTGGGCTGTCATTTGCGATGACAATTTGGACCCGCTTCCTCCATCAGGGGTGTGAAGCGAGGCTCCGGATATGGAATCTGATATGATGGTCATGCTAACCTGAGCTGCTTCGCTGGAGAGGCTGGAGATGGCTTGTACCCCATCTTCGCAGCCGGACCAATTAGACGAGTGTTACGTGGAGGATAAGACGGGGAAACCCTCTAAGCCTCCCGTCCCCTTCTTCCCGGAGGTGCACAGTAAGTTCACGCAGGGCTGAGAGCACCTTTTTCTGCCTGGTCTGTGTGCGCTCCACCCTGACCTTTCTCGATGACAGAGCAGCCAGGGGGTACGAGGTGAATCTACACAAATGCTAGCACCGTCAATCTTGCCCGTGTGGTGCACCTTCATGGCGTGATTGGCCTTGGCTCCCGTCCAAAGCGTGTATGTTGCCTGTGCCCCTTGGGGCCAGAGCCTACACTGCTGCAGGCCAGGCTGCTTCCATTTTGATTGCTATGGCTGGCACAGGCATCGGCCCAGTGGCACAAGGAAGGTTCTGACCCAGGCTTAATGCACTATGCACTGCAACTGACTTTGCTCTGAAAACACTGAAAATATTGCTGTCCTTCTGGTAAAGGACGCTGGTTAGGACGAAGCACGTTTTGACCCGCTGCCATACAAGCAGTCGCTCAGAATGCTCATGCAGAAGCACATCCCTTGGTGCGTCTGTCCTCAGGATTGGTCTGCAGCGATAGACCTGAAGGACACATGTTCATGCTTCCATTTTCCCACGCCACCAGCAGTTCTTGCGGTTTGTGTGTGAGGGTCGAGCATGATAGTACAAAGTCCTCCCTTTCGAGCTCTCCCTGTCTCCGCGGGTTTTCACCAAGCTCGTGGAGGATGCCCTAACACCCCTTCGGCTCGCGGGCATCTGCATACACAATTATCTCGATGACTGGCTTTTAGCTCACTCGCAGGATCAATTGGTTATGCGCAGGGACTGGGTGCTCCGGCACCTCAACCTGTTGGGGTTTTGGGCCAACTGAGAAAAGAGCAGGCTTGCCACCGTGCAGTGCTTCTCTTTTCTCGGGTTAGAGCTGGACTCGATCACCATGACGGCGCGCCTCCCCAAGAGTCTGTGGCTCAACCGGACCTGTATTTCAGCTCTCCCCTCGTGACGGCCCCTCCCTGGCATGTCTCTTTGAAGAAGCACCTTCTTCTATGGAACAGGCACCATCTGACACCCGCGCCCAGGTCTCTGGAACATCATGTATGGTCCATAGATGGATCGCGGAGGACTGCGGAGGTGACCTATCGCTTTGGTGGTTAACACCGCCACTCAGGCTAGAGCACCCTCTACGAGGCATACCTACGCCCTAAAGTGGAGTCTATCCGCTGTGTGGTGTACTTCTCTCTGAGAAGGACACCGGACATGCCAGATCCGTGTGATGCTATCCTCCTTCAGCTGGCCGGAGCTAGGCTGTCCCCTCCGCACTTAGGGGTTGGTGTTTCGATCATCCCCGCTCTGAGGACGCTGGGATGACGGCACGCTGGGAAAGCATCGCCTCATCATCCAGTTCCCAGAGGCATGAGATGTTGGATAATTAAATCAATCCTGTCCCCCTCTCATACCCACTTGGAGATCTCTCTTAGAAGAGGTCTGCTTGATCGACTCGACTCAGTATCTTAGGATTTCTGTCTGGGTAGACAGCTCTGCTGGTTGAGTTGGCATCGGTCAAGAGGGTCGGGTATCTGGAGGCATTTCCGGTCAGCGAAGTGTGCCAGCAATTCGGGCTGGCCCACTCTCACATTTTCCTGAGACCCTGGCCCACCTAGATGCCCAAGGTTCCTACAGTGCTTCTTTTTTAGACTGCGTAGTGAACCTGCAAGCGCTGCCCACGGAGGAGGCAGACCCAGCCCCTTTCTTTGCTGTGTCCCCTTTCTTTGCTGTGACCGCATTAGAGCTTACGACTCTAAGCAGCTCCTTTTCTTTTAGGATCGGCAGACAGGAAGTGCCGTATCCATATTGAGGTTGGCCCACGAGATAGTGGATGCCATATTCCTCACTTTTAGTGCCAGGGTGAGCCGCATCCCCCAGGAGTGAGAGCGCACTCGACTAGAGTATCGCCTCCTCTTGGGCGTAAGCACGCGGCGCCTCTCTAACAGACATCTGTAGAGCTGCGGGCTGGGCGACACCTAATACATTCGTAAGATTCTGTAATCTTTGAGTGGAGCTGATTTTCCTCACGAGTGCTGGATAACGCCAGTGAATGAGAAAATTTGGTACGATGTTGAAACATGCTTGCTGCGCCTCTCTCTCTAACACAGAGATGTGTGCGCTTTTCTTACTCTGCTCAGTTGAATTCCCCTTCCGCGAACCCTACAGAGTTCCTCCAAGGCCCCAGCACGCTTTCCCAATGTACTGTCGTATTTTAAAATTCCTAGAAACTTAACTAGGTGGATTTTTTACTACTCCCAAAAAATATAAATTAGCCTTAAGCGCTTCACAGGTAAGTAAGGTAAGTAAGGGCCAGGGGACACGTTGGAGGGTTGCGTCTCTGGTGATGATGGTGCACTCATGCTGAAGCCTGGCAAACCTCTCACCGGCGACGTGGTAAGGTTCAATCACTGTGGCGTTTTCCATACATTTCCCCATAGTGGAAGTTTCCACATAGCATTGTAGTTCCCCTCCAGCTGGGGAACAAAGCGGTTACCACGTAACCCTCATTCCCAGAAGGGGGAACGGAAATGCTATGTTCATTCGCCACAGTGATTGTGCCTTAGCTGACAGCTGTAGTTCGGCTTCTTCAGCTAGAAAAGGTGTTGTTGCGATGCACGGCTGGCATTCTTATACACGAATTGATTGTGATTGCTGCCAGCTGCGTGCGCTGACACTGCCAACTCATTGACATTTTATTGGCCCGTTTTATTACTCTTCAGAGTGAGTGGTTTCTGACGAAATCCCCATAGTGCAAGTTTCCACATAGCATTTCCGTTCCCCCCCTCGGGGAACGAGGGTTACGTTGTAACCGTTTCGTTATTTATTTACATACTTCATGTGTTATTTTAATATACATATGTAAATTATATGAATATGATTTGATGTAATGTGTTTACAATGTGTTTAACTAACCTGATAATGTCAGGTTACAAATATAGACTAGCATTTACTGTGCTTATGAAAATCAGCTTAATTGTAAATGTTTATAATGAATAAGTTATTTAGTGTCTTAATTAAAAAAATTATGTACTGTGCGATTTTTATTTATTTATTTATTTTTTACAATTGTGCAAGGTATAGAGACTGCTAATTGTCAAGCTTTTTAGGGAAAATGCAAAGGACCGCAAACACATTTGACTGCGTCATCAAGCTATATATCAACATCTGCTGAAGTGGAGTACTGCTGTCAGGTCACTTTTTTCAGGCAAAGGAAACAGCAAACCGCTTGTAAATAGCAGATATTGTTTAGTTGTAATGTTCATTCTTTAAATCTCCTTTTCCTGCCTTCCCCATTGATTGGCAAATCAAGAGATGGCATGGTTCTTTCTAGGTGGGAATGACACTGTCAGTATTCATGACACTGTCACTACTTCAAATTTGGCATTTTTAAAAGAAAAAGGTCTTCCCCATTCTGGTGACAAAAGCCTTGTGGAAACATATTTAAACTGTTTACAGGTTTTATTTATTTCTTCAGCATGGTGTTGTTGGTTTTCACACTATAACCAGCACAGACTGTGCAGCTGAGCATTTGTTAAATATTTAGATGCTTGTTTGAATATATTTTACATTGATAATGGTGGGCTGCAGTGCCAAGAAATGAAAAATAATATGCACTGATTATACGCATTAGAGACGGCCTGGCGTGATCTCAGAAACAAAAGTCAGCAGAAGCTTGAGACTTAGCTGAGTACTATGTATGTGTTGCGCAGGTTTAGCTACATCTCAAGAATGGATGGGTAGGCTAAAACAAAGACATGATCCAGCAGCCTCAGAGAAGTGTTGGGTCAGCAGCAGCTCATTAGCATTTAAAGAGATATAAAGTGAAATGGCTTACTGTGGACTGAGGTGTTTTTGACATAAAAAAGGGTGTGTAAGAAAAAAGGATGATGACGTAGAAGATCTCAATGAAGATGTTTATTCAGCATAACCTTTTCAAAATACACAGCAGTACCTTGGGTTCACCGGAGTCAGAATGAACCCCGAACATGCTTAAACTCAAACCTTTATACGGTTTTAGATGTTGCCTTTAGACTTGCCTTTAAATGTTAATGAATTTGCTCCTTGGCTGTTGACCCAGCTGTTCTCTCTATCTCTTTATGTTAATGCAGTTGCAACACCATTGATGAGATGGTTCTCTATGCACCACACCCAACCCCATTCTACAATTGTTACCATTTGGTTGAGATGTAGTCACCTCAAACAATGCAGAGACAACAAACTGTTGACTTCTCTTTTCTCTCATAAGTCAGCCCTTTTGGGAAATAAGCATCAATTCACCATTTAGAGTGGAAGTTGGGTTGAGGCAGACTCATTTCTTACAGGGTGTTTAGTTACACCAGCACTGAGAAATTTAACCGATGTAAGTTATAAACTTTTGTTTAAGTTTCTTTAAACTTTTCCTAATGAATCGTAATAACCTGTGTAAAATGGGCATCTAATATCACCCTTTGGTAAACCTAACCTGTTTTAGTCCAGCGAATCTTTAAATACTTCTACAAAAGATTATTTACTATATTTACTTTCTAAAAATTAAGAAATATTTTGTATAGCAAGACAACAGAAACAGCACACTAACATTATATTTACCCTGTAAATATAAGAAACAAGGAGACAATAAGCACCAATGTGATTTATATCCCACTAATATGGTATTATAGTGTCATTATTATGGTATTATTAAAGTATTGCCAGATTGCCTTAAGAAATCACATATTAAAAGTGATACAGTAGGCATTATAGGGTTAAGCTGTAAATATGTTATGCATAAAACTTGTCATACAGTACTCACAAAACCCACTCCTACACAGTGAACAGTTGCCATATGGAGTTTATTAAAGACTTGTTCATATCCTGTTAAGTAATGACATAACTTTGAGTTACTTCACTTTGAAAGTCTCCTTTAGATATTCAGTAGACTAAATGCAAAATTGCAGCCAACTAGTAGTCAGTTGAACATTCATAGAATAAATTACTTGCTCTTTTCTTGATGTTCCCAAAGAAGCTTTCTACTGACTATAATTAACTTTACAAGTCAAAGAAACTTTACTTCACAGTCTACTTAGTACTTATATTCTACTTACTCTAATGAAAGTTAGATGACATGTACAGTAGTTGCATAGTTACTTATATTCAACAAAATATAAAAAGGACAGCCTACTATATGCTAATGAAAATATTTGCAGTAGAGCTTTATTTAAGGATTAATAAAAAATGCATGCAATGGGCTCCTAGAATCAGACTGACATCAGTTTCATCAGAGGTGTAATTTCAATACTGCTTTATCCAGAGCACCTGCATGTGCATGTCGTAGGCATTCTATCTATTTTGGCTCAAAGCATTTTCTACCATACTCAAAAGTCAAATTCTACTTAAGAATGCTTCTGGTGAAAGCAATTTTCATAATATAACAATGGGTAAATTCGAGTCATAATGCTGATATTACATGCTGTATGTCCATCTGTCACTTTGTCAGATGAACAACCAAACTTAACCAAACCAACCAAAATTAACACTTGTAATGAGAACAGCAGGTATAGCCGGACATGCTGGGAAATTCATTTTAGTTATACAATTCTCTTTCAGAATGTTAATAGAGAGAGATAATCACAGAGAGATAATCTGTTAATCACAGAGATTTTCTTTGTTTTACAAAATCAAAATGTTTAGTTGTTATTTTGAGAATGCGCATATACATATACTGTAGACATCTTACAGTTTCAAATAATGTCTTGCATTTACCTGTTTGACCTAAAAATAATCAAGTTTTTACACTGGTATTTGGAATTGTAAGTAAAAGCCCCAGCACATTCCTCTACTTCGTGTAATGTGTCATCTAGGTGGCTGTCATCACTGACATCTGGGGATTTACCTGTTGTTACACTCAATCATATTCACCTCGAGATGTGGTAGTTCAGTTTACACTGTGACCTGTAGGCTATACTTTCCATCTGTCTTTTGTTTATTTATTTTTGATTTTTTGAGTAAATTTTACATCCTTAATACACTGTAAAAACAATTAGTTACTTCACTTAAACAGTGAGTAAACCTGTTGTAAATTGGAACTGTTAATTTTTATGAATGTACATTTTTATAATTATGCACGGTTCATTCATTCATTCATTTTCTTTTTGGCTTAGTCCCTTTATTAATCTGGGGTCGCCACAGTGGAATGAACCGTCAACTCATCCAGCATATGTTTTACGCAGCGGATGCCCTTCCAGCTGCAACCCATCTCTGGGAAACATCCACACACACTCATTCACACACATACACTACGGACAATTTAGCCTACCCAATTCACCTGTACCGCATGTCTTTGGACTTGTGGGGGAAACCGGAGCACCCGGAGGAAACCCACGCCAACACGGGGAGAACATGCAAACTCCACACAGAAATGCCAACTGACCCAGCCGAGGCTCGAACCAGTGACCTTCTAGTTGTGAGGCGATCGTGCTATTCACTGCACCACCGATGCACGGTTCATTTACTTGCTATTTTTTAAGGCAAAGCAAAGTCAACTAATCACTTTTTACAGCCTATATACCAATTCGATAAGTATATAGATGTATATAATCTAATTTAATCTTATTGTAGATTGTTCTGCCTGATTTTTGAACTCCACATCTCAGAAACTACTCATTATTTTCTCAGACAGTCTGTTAACTGACTGTGGGTACAGAAAAACCACATCAACTTCACATGTTAGGAACACACATGAAACACATATGAAATGTGTTTTCGGAACATTTTTTATCATACAGTTGATGTCAAAATTATTAGCCCTGCTATGCAATTTGAATTCTTTTTCAAATATTTTAACAAGTGCTGAACAGAGCAAGGAATTTATTTTTCACGGCATTTCCTATCATAATTTTTTATTTCTTTTAGTTTGGCTGTAATAATTCTATCATTTTAAAAAAGTAAAAACTGATAAGGTCAATATTATTAACCCCTTAAGAAATAGTTTGTTTGATTGACTAGAGAAAAAAATTAACTACTGTTGTTCAATCACTTGCCTAATTAACCTAACTTGTCCAGTTAACCTAATTAGCCTATTAAGCCTTTAAATTTCGATTGAAGCTAAATACTTTTAACTTGCAAAACAAACAACAATACATTCACCCTGGCAAAGACAAAATAAATTAATTTAGACTTGAGAAAAAGAATTGTTAATGCTCACAAATGAGGAGAAGGATATACATGTTTATCAAATCATTATCAAAGCATGTGTCAAGAAGTGCCGTGAGAAATATTATCAAAAAGTTTAATGAGACCCACACCATGGAGAACAAGACTGGCAGAGGTAGGAAGGGAAAGATTTCCATAACTTTGGAAAAAAAATAGTGAGAGAGGTTTTGAAAGACCCAAGAACAACTGCCAAGACAGTGGTGGCGAATGACTGTTGATGTCCAACGAAGACGGTCACTAGAGCCCTCCACAGGAGTGGACTGCAAGATTGTCAACCAAGAAAGACACCACATTTAAAGGAGAGACACCTCCAAACTAGACTAAAGTTGGCCAAGGACATCCTAAAAATAATGAATACTGGAAAATTATCACTTGGTCAGATGAGATGAAACTAGAGCTCTTTGGGCATAGAGATGTTGCCTATGTTTGGAGGAAGAGAGAGGGAGAGGGGTTCCACCCCCCAAAAAAACACTGTTGCCACAGTGAAACATGGCGGTGGGAGTATAATGCCGTGGGGATGTTTCAGTGCATTTGGAACTGGGAATCTCCTCAGGTTTGAAGGAAACATAAAAAAGAAAGACTACCAGAATACAGAACCTCAGACAGTCTGCAACAAAACTTGGTTTGGTTCGACGTTTTGTGTTCCAGCAAGACCCAAAGCATACCTCACTTCTGGTGAAGAACTACCTCCAACAGAACAAAGTGAAGGTTCTTGACTGGCCTGCACAAAGCTCAGACTTGAATCCAATAAAAAATATGTGGAGCACTCTGAAGTCTAGAGTCCATGCCAGAAGACCAACAAATCTGGAAGGTTCTTGAGAGATTTGCTGAGGAAGAATAGGCTAACAATCCTGAGAAGCCATGCTTGAGAGCTACAATAATTGACTGAAGGCTGTTATCAAGCAAAAGGGATACACCTGACTATTAACATCAGAGGGCTAATAATTTTACATCCAGGCTTTTTTATTTATAATTTTGTTACTATTTGTACTACAAACACTCCAAGCTTCCTGAATAAACTATTATGTTTAAAAATTATGTGTTGAAAAAATATTATCTCTATTAAGTGTGGTTTATTTATAAACTAATTTCGAGAGGATCACGTGCTTAGGATTGAACACGGCTGGCACCGCATCAGCTCTGTTTATTGCACCAATCAGACGAATACTGACACACTACAAATAACCAGAGTTTTCCACTCCAGTCATCTTCGTCTTGACTTCACCCCTTCCACCCCTACTCCTTTCCTTCTCCTGACTGGGTGGCATGGCGGCCCAGTGGTTAGCACTGTTGCCTCACAGCAAAAACACCACTGGTTTGCCCCTCACCTGGTTGGCCGGTCAGCGTTTCTGTGCAGAGTTTGATGTTCTCCCCGTGCTCGTGTGGGTTTTCCTCGGGCTTCCCGGTTTCCTCCCACCGTCCGAAGACATTCACCATAAGTAAATTGACTACTCTAAAATAGCATCCTAAGAAATATCTCAAGCACGTTCACAAGCAGGGCAGTTCTCAAGACCTACCTGAGCTCAAACTCCCCTCTCGCCCTTCAAACGGGAGGGAGCCCCGGGCTCGAGGATATTCAAGCTCAGGGCTCTCTCCCGGGACAGCATGCCCAATACGCTTTATTATCAGTCATCAGCTAAGTGTGAACTCTTAAAACAGCACTTGGAAGTTAATGTAATATTTTATAGGGGGCTACAGCTTCAACTGTATGTTCCAGGGCAATCTGTTTAAGATGCATGAATGTATGAAATGCTTAAAATGCTGACATTCACATTTGTGAATTACCGTTAGTGTAAGATTTACTTAAAAACTGAACATAATGTTAATATAACTCAAATTAAGGCTTATGCATTTAACCCCTTCTGTAGCACATAACAGATATAAAATAAGAATGGATGCATACAAGATTACTCTTCTTAAAAAGTTAACACATTGTGCCCTATGGGTGTTTTTTATATTATATGTTTATAAATTATGTTTAACAGAGCAAGGAAATTGTCACAGTATTTCCTAATACATTTTTTTATTTCTATATTTATTTCATTTTATTTATATTTTCATATTCTTTTAGTTTTGCTGGAATACAAGCTTTCATTCCTAAAGTCATTATTAAAGTCATTATTATTAACCACTTTAAGATCATTCTTAAAATAAGTCTGCAGAAACACTTTGATTGACAGTCTCCCTTTGTACATTTCATTGGAGCGGAAAGTCACGCCAATTAGTGACATCTCACTGAGGCACAGGCATTTGTAGCACAAACTCATTTGAATGTAAAATGACAGTCACCAAAACGGCACAATTTGGATCAAAGTTTAGAAGCGGCAGTTTCAAAAAGTTATATAAAATGATCTGTGGGGTGAGCGACATGGTGGCTCAGTGGTTAGCACTATCGCCTCATAGCAAAAAGGTCGCTGGATCGAGTCCCGGCTGGGTGAGTTGGAATTTCTTTTTGGAGTTTGCATGTTCTCCCCGTGTTCAGGTGGGTTTCCTCCGGGTGCTCCGGTTTCCCCCACAATCCAAAGACATGCGCTATAAGTGAATTGAATAAACTAAATTGGCCGTTGTGGGACTAAAACAAAGGAAAATGAATGACCTGTAGGATATTTTGAGCTGAAGCTTCACATATACACTCTTGGGACAACAGAGATTTATTTTACCTCTAGTAAAAAAGAGCATAATAGGTCCCCTTTAAACCATTACAAACTAATGGAAAAAATAAACAAGTCAATGCAAGGACATTGTTGAGTGTATTTTTGTATGTATGTTATTGTCTCTTTAAACATCTTTGATCCTTATAAGACAAAATTATTACGTGTTTAGCACTGTCACCTGACAATTAAAATGACATTAATTTATTAAACAATGCTCTTTTACTGTTTAATTAAATTCTTTATAATTATTGATTACGGCTGCTCCAAAATATTTTTTAAATTTAAAATTAGGCATGAGTAACAAATGGTTAATAACGTCGATATACAGTAGTAGGTTTTTAGTTTTCCTAGTAAATTAGACTAAATTGGACACTTATGCTAAAGGTGTATTTTTTAATAATGTAAATTTAAGACAACATACAGTGTCTGGGGAAAAAGGTGTGTAATAATAACTGCAGTCAAAGGTTATTATTCTTGACCCTGTTCTGAAGTTATAAATAGAGTCAACTTCTAAAAAACCGAAATAATCATTCATTCATTCATTTTCCTTCGGCTTAGTCTCTATTTCAGAGGTCACCACAGCAGAATGAACTGCCAACTATTCCGGCATATGTTTTACACAGCGGATGCCCTTCCAGCCACAACCCAGTACTGGGAAACACCCACACTCATTCACACACACTCATACACTACGGCCAATTTAGTTTATTCAATTCAACTATTGCGCATGTCTTTGGACTGTGGAGAAAACCCATGCCAACACAGGGATGTTACGATAACCAGTGATCCACTCCTGACAGATCGCTGGTGAGCTACACGTCTTGTTTAGGAACTACAAATACCATCAAGCCATGTAACACACACTAAGTGCTAATCACGGCAGATGAGACACACACAGCTGAGACTTGTGGTCACTGATCATTCAGACTATTTATACACCACACAGTCTTTGATGTACTTTTGCTTTGGACCTTACCCTTGTTTATTGTTTGATCATGTTTTGCCGCCTATTTTGACCTTATGCCTGTTTTTTGACTTCGATTTGGACTTGAATAATCGAATTAAACTGCCATTGGATCCTTACCTCTGTTGTCCCTCATCTTGCTCCTGCACATGACAGGGGAGAACATGCAGACTCCACACAGAAATGCCAACTGGTCCAGCTGGCACTCGAACCGGTAACCTTCTTGCTGAGAGGCGACAGTGCTAACCACTGAGCCACCATGATGCCCAAACCTGGAATTGAACACTTCAATTATATTTCTCAGTGCAGGATTACACAGTTTCTGTTTATTATTATTTGTTGTACTTACTTGGGTATATGTTGTATCCCTTATTTTTACTTGTTTGCTGACTTAAATTATCATTCATTAGCCCATCAGTAGTAGTTATCAGACAAGTTCCCCAGCGGGAGGAGAACTTCATTGCTATGTGGAAAAACTTCCACTATGGGGGATTTCGTCAGAAAGCCAATCATCTGAAAGAGTAATAAAGCGGGCCAATGAAATGCCCTAATTGGCCTTAATTGCCTGGAGCTGAAGGCAGTGTATTTCACCCTGCGCCTTTTTTTACCGATGCTAGAGGGGAAACACGTGCTGGTCAGGACGGACAGCATGACAACGATGGCATATATCAACCTCACGAGGGGTATCCACTCTTGCCGCATGTCTCAGCTTGCTTGCCGTCTGCTCCTCTGGAGTCATAAGGGGCGGAAATCACTGCATGCCATTCTTATCCCTGGCGAATTCAACCATGCAGCCAATGCGCTCTCACAGCAGTTCCACACCCGGGAGAATGGAGGCTCCACCCCTAGCTGTCCAGCTTTTATGGGTGCATTTTGGGCGCGCTGGCTAACACAGCTGGCTCCGGGGCATGCGTGAATATGCATTTTCTCCAGTGAGCTTACTCATACAGATACAGTGTAACGTCAGGGAGGACGAGGAGCAGGTCTGTTTATTGCGCCTCTCTGGCTCAACCAGACCTGCATTTCAGCTCTCTCCTCGTGACGCCCCTCCCTGGCATATCGCTTTGAAGAAGCACCTTCTTCTCTGGGACAAGCACCATCTGGCACCCATGCCCAGATCTCTGGAACCTCACATGTGGTCCATAGATGGAGCGCGGAGGACTTAGGTGACCTACCGGTTCGGTGGTTAACACCGTCACTCAGGCTAGAGCACCCTCTACGAGGCATACCTATGCCCTGAAGTCTCTATGCCCTGAAGAGTCTATTCGCTGTGTGGTGTACTTTTCTCCGAGAAGGACCCGGACATGCCAGATCAGTGTGATGCTATCCTCCTTCAGCTGGCTGGAGCTAAGGCTGTCCCCTCTGCACTGAGGGGTTGGCGTTACGATCATCCCCGCTTTAAACGCAGGGATGACGGCATGCTGGGAATACATCGCCTCATCATCCAGTTCCCAGAGGCTCGAGATGATAGATAATTAAATTAATCCTGTCCCCCTCTCATACCCGCTTTGAAATCTCTCTTAGGAAAGATCTGCTCGATCCACTCGACTCAGTATCTTTAAGATTTCTGTCCAGGTAGACAGCTCTGCTGGTTGCGTTGGCATCGGTCAAGAGAGTCGGGTATCTGGAGGCATTTTCGGTCAGCGAAGTGTGTTGGAGGGCATTCCACATAGCATTTCCCCCCCCTCTGGTGATGATGGTGCGCTCACACTAAAGCTTGGCAAACCTCTCACCAGCGACATGGTAAGGTTCAATCACTGTGGCGTTTTCCATACATTTCCCCATAGTGGAAGTTTTTCCACATAGCGTTGCAGTTCCCCTCCCGCTGGGGATTGAAACAGTTAAACGTAACTCTCCTTCCTCGAGGGGGTGGGGGGGGGGGAGGAATGGAAATGCTATGCTCCTTTGCCACAGTGATTGCGCCTTAGTTGACAGCTGTAGTTCGGCTCTTCAGCTAGAAAAGATACTTAGCATCGTGTGGATGGCATCTTTATTCACAGCTGATTGTGATTGCTGCCAGCTGCGTGTGCTGACGCTGCCAATTCATTGGCATTTCATTGGCCCGTTTTATTACTCTTTCAGAGGATTGGCTTTCTGACAAAAATCCCTAAAATGGAAGTTTTTCCACATAGCATTTCCGTTTCCCCCCCCTCGTGGAACAAGGGTTATTGAGTAACCATTTAGTTTTCAGCTACAAACTTGCATAACAACTTTACAGTCACTATTCTGACAGCTGGGGTTAAAATGAAACTTTTTTTTTTTTAAATAAATGAACGATTTTTCAGCGTGCTTTAAAGTTTAATACTAAAAGAGTTGTTGGTTCACCTAAAAATTTTAATTTTGCTATTAATTACGCATGTCGTTTTAATCCCCAGAGACCACCATTCGTCTTTGTAACACAAAAGATTTTTTAGATGAAATCTGAGAGCTCTCTCATCTTCAACAGACAGCAACAGTTCTGAGATGTTCAAAGTCCAGATAAAGAACCAAAAACTGTCAAAACATTTCACGTGACTTCAGTGGTTTAGCTGTAACCATGCAAAGCTATTAAAACACTTTTGTGTGACAAAAAACTCTAAATGCAGCTTTGTTCGCCATTCGAAGTTTCTCCCACATCAGATCAGGGTGTGTATTTTTTATAGGTAATAAAACGTATTCCCATTAGAATCAGCAGCCCAACGTGCAAGCGTTGTATAGCCTATAAACATAAGGAATACATAGGCAAAACAAAGTTGTTTTTACATTTGTTTTGGTGGATATATGTATTCTTGAAGCCTTACATGACTACAGTTGAACCACTATAGTCAGATGTAATGTTTTTGGTTCCTTTACTGGACTTTGAACATCTCTGGACCATTGCTGTCTGTGGAGGATAGTGGAAAGCTCTCGTATTTCATCTAAAATATCTTAATTTGTGTTCAAAGTATACTAAAGTGTCAGGGGATTGGAACGACACGGGGGTGAGTAACTAAGTAACTAACAACAACATTTTCACTTTTAAATTGAATTAAATCAATACATTTTGTACGTTGACTCAAGTTAAATTGAACTTTATACCTTTACTAAAGTATATATTTTATTAGAATATCTGCACCTTAACTCAAGTGCTTTATGTACGTCCAACACTAAATGACTTTCTTTAGTGATTAAACTGCGTGCCTGTAGAAACTCGATTTGCTGATCTTAATATCCTGCCAACAGCATGAATGAAATGTCCTCAGGCCTTGAAAGGAGTAGAAGTTTTAGTGTGCGCTGGAGCGTTTGGCAAAATCAATGTCTTACAACAGAAGCACAATCATTCTGCTGGCTCACGTCACAAGCTTATGGTTTTAAAGTAAGGAGGTGGTGTTAGTCAGGGAGGTGTTGATAAATTTCTTCTGACTGCCAACATCTTTGTCAACCATGTTCAAGGGTGTCAGTGTCAGAAACCCCCTTGCATTACTTATTTGAGATCACTTCATTTTGTTATTATACCACCTACTGAAAACTCCTATTAAATGCCTATTCATTTTTCTTGGGTATTTAAATGTTGTAGGTTTGTGTTTTTCATACCACAGCTTAGTCAGCGTTAGGTTGTTTTTCCCCTGAGGTCGATATCTTTTTTTTCTTTCCTGCCCACAACAATAACTCTATATATTCTTAAGAATTTTGCTGTTTGCAAAAAGTCACATAATCAGTTATAAGGGACGATCTACCCATTACCCATTGATCATATCTTGCAGTGGAAAATGTCAGAGATGTTTGCTCTTTCAGCATCACTGTACACTTTAGATCATTGGTTTCTAACCGTTATCAAGCATAAGACTTAGATCTTAGAGATTTAGGTTTTAAGCCCGGCCTATTATTAGATGATCAAATGCACGTGTTTGTGTGACACGTACAGTATGAGTGTTCACACAACTTAACAGTGAAACAGTTTTTCCCCTTTACATAAAATATAATTTAGTTTATTATTTTTAGTGAGCAAAAATGAATGACTGCCTGTCATTTTAAGCCTGATTCACAAAAAAAAAAATTGAAAATACTGAAGGGATCACACTGCATTTTCCTTTGTGCATTTTCTACATTATCCTATATTCATTTTGGGTTTTTAGTAAGTACAGGTCAGAAAAAGAAATCTGTTTCATCATTTAATTTTTTTGCTTCATCCAATATATTTGTTATGCTGAATAACAAAATAACATTATTTTACACATGTAATCCTGGAGCAAAAAAAAGTAACCAAAAACACATTATACATTTCTTTTACGCCAAAAATCAGTCACATATTAAGTAAAGATCATGCACTATGATATTTTGTCTGTATTCTTTATTCTGTAAATATATCAGAACTTATACAGTTCTAGTCACACAGTATTTGATTAGTAATATGCATTGCTAAGAACTTAATTTGCACATCTTTACAGGTGATTTTCTCAATATTTTAATTTTTTGAAATCTCAGATTATGTTGGCCAAATATTGCTCTATCATAACAAATCATACGTCAATAAATCATGTTATTTATTCAGATTTCATGTGATATATGAACCTCAATAATAACGTAAAATAAATAAATAAATAAATAAA
>CAIGQW010054063.1:6726560-6740949 GCA_903798125.1 Danio choprae | reverse complement strand
ATATATACATATACACAAACTTATGAGGTGTTGAGATCCAGGGTCGCATATTTGGACATTTAATTTCATTCATTATCCTTTGACTTGGTGCCTTTATTCATCAGGGGTCACCACCATCAGCGGGATGAACTGCCAACTTATCCAGCATATGTTTTACACAGCGGATGCCCTTCCAGCTGCAACCCAGTACTGGGTTTATTCAATTCACCTATAGCGCATGTCTTTGGACTAACCTAGGCTCATTCTGAAAACGTACCTGTGGATACATTTCTGGACTGCAAAATACGTCCCGGGAGGTACATTTTTTGCAGTATTTGTTTTGTCGAATCCACCAGAGGTCGCTGTGTATGCTTTTTGAGATCCTAAATTTCTTTCGCGAGTGCCATTCGTGCCTGCTGTTCTCGCATTAACCCACCAGAGGCCGCTGTTGACTGACTGAACGTCTGACTGACGTCTCCATCCCTAAACCCAACCAATTTTATTGATTGACCCGCCCACCCACTTTCCTAAACCCAACCAGCAATTTTCAAAAGCAATCCAGGAAAAAGAAAAGCCCTCGTCTGATTTTTACCACATTTTCAGATTTTGACCACATTCTCACCCTGTTATTTACTTGTTTACTTTATTTTTTGGATTCTGTTTTTGTCTTACCTGCTTTCTAGAACCGTTCTTCACCGGACTCGAACCCCGTCGTCGTGGTCAACTCCTCTCTGCGTCTCAAGCCCACCAACGTACATGGCGAGCTAACAGGACAAACTGGTTACAGCGGGTAAGCCATCCATACGGAGGTAAGCGGTCAGCTGGTAAGCTTGAAAAGGAATGGCGTCATACCGCCCCATAGCGTTCGTTTAAAAAATTTAATGCAGCCATACGTACCTCTGTCGTTTTCAGAATGAGCCCAGAAATGCCAACTGACCCAGTCGAGACTCGAACCAGCAACCTTCTTGCTGTTAGGCAACATTGCTAACCACTGAGCTACTGTGTTGCCCCATTATTTGAACCATTCATTCATTCATTCATTTTCTTTTCGGCTTAGTCCCTTTATTAATCTGGGGTCGCCACAGTGGAATGAACCGCCAACTTATCCAGCATATGTTTTACGCAGCGGATGCCCATCCAGCCGCAACCCTGTACTGAGAAACACCCATTCACACTCATTCACACTCATTCACACACAAACACTATGGACGATTTAGCTTACCCAATTCACCTATAGCGCATGTCTTTGGACTTGTGGGGGAAACCGGAGCACCCGGGGGAAACCCACGCGAACACGGGGAGAACATGCAAACTCCACACAGAAATGCCAACTGACCCAGCCGAGACTTGAACCAGCAACCTTCTTGCTGTGAGGCAACATTGCTAACCACTGAGCTACTGTGTCGCCCCATTATTTGAAACAATAATTTTTAAAAACAGTACTTTTTCAAATTGGATGCGGACATTGAAATGTCTCTCATCTTTACAATACACAGTAGCTGTCCTGATAAAGTATATATGGTTCAAATTCATTATGTAAAATGAAGCATGTCAATTGTTAAGGGGAAAGAGACCTTTGCCTGAACTGTAGCTTTGAAACATGAGCTTAGTTTAAACTTGCAAACCTTCAGTTTGATTGATTTTAACATCAACATTGCTTGTACGTGCACTTGGAAATACAATGCAGTTGTCTGAATATCAAAATCTAAAACACTTTATAATGCATCTCTTTGTGTCCTTAGGTTGGAACCAAAATCACTGTGTAGGAGCCAGATCTTGTATCAGTCTGTACTTGTAAAGGAAGTTGCACAATATGCTGTTTCGGTTCAGTAACCCCAATGGCAACATCAAAGTCCAACCTTTTGTTCTTACAGAATTACACAAGAATCACGAGGTTGTGTAGGAAAGGAGAAACTCAATTTTTAGCGCACTCTCACTTTTACTGTTTCTATTTGTTCTCTTTCCTCCTTCACTTTTTCCTCAGCTTTTAGATATTTTGGGTAACAATGGCTGTCTGTGCTTGTCTGACTCACAGTGCAAAGTCTCCTGTAGGTGAGTAGTTGAGACTGATGGTGTATAAATATCACACATTTCAGATCACTGGAAAATCACATTTTACAATGCCATATTCTGTGAAATTTAATCTTTCATCTCAGTTTTTCTCCGACAACACACATCGGAGTCCCCCATGTGTCTGGAAACCCACATCTGGGTGTACGCAGATAGCAAGCAAGTATTACCATCAGTTATCTCTTAGATTTCACACCAGAAAACCATTTTATGGGTACTCATATTTACAATATTATTGTCATAGGGGAGGCACGTTGGCTCAGTGGTTAGCACTGTTGCCTCACAGCAGGTCGCTGGTTCGAGTCCCTGCTGGGTCAGTTGTTCTCCTCGTGTTGGTGTGGGTTTCCTCCAGGTGGTCCGGTCTTCCCCACAGTCCAAAGACGTAAAATAGGTGAATTAAATTTCCCAGTGCTGGGTTGTGGCTGGAAGGACATCCGCCGTGTGTAACATCTGGTGGACAGGAGACGATAACAAGAGGAGACGGTACATGGACTTATATAATAAACGGATTTATTTATACAAGACTTACGGGTAACATGCAGACGGGAGAAGGACGACAGGACGAGACAACCATACGAATCAAAATACCAGACAACACTGGACACAGACGAAAGGGTATAAATGGTAAAGGGGATGATTAGGCTAATGACACAAGAGGGAAGAGTACAGGTGCAACAGATGAACAATGACGGTGGCGGGAGAAAGACAAAGGAATCACATGACAAAACAAATGACACGTGGACGAACACTGACAGTACCCCCCCCTTTTTGAAGGCGCGTCCTCGCGCCTTCAACAGGAAACAAAACGGAGGAGGGTAGAAGGGAGGAGTCCAAGGGGGAGACAGGAAGGGAACCGGAGCAGGAGGACCCAGGACACAGCCAGAAGGACGGCCCCGGGCGGAGTCGAGGAAGGGAGGGTCCATGGAGGAGGAGTGGCTGCTGACTCCAGGGGGCCGACCGAGGGAGACGCCGCTGATGGCGGTGGAGCCCAAGGAAGGGACGGAGAGCCGAAGGGCGAAGGTGACGCCGAGGCTTCTGAGGGCCGGGCGAAGCAGGCGGGTCACCCGAGCAAGGCGACGGCGGGGTTCCGGAAGCCCGCGGCGTAGCCAGAGCGACAGAGGACCAAGGCGTAGCTGGAGGGATGGAGGAGCTCAACACAGCCGGTGGGACGGTGCGATGAGGTGCAGCCGGAAGAGTGGAGTCCAGAGGCGAAGGAAGGGCGACGACTGACCAAGGTGGAGCCGGAGGGACGAGGGAGCCTGGCGGAGCTGGTGGGCGGACGGCCCACGACAAAGACGAGGGAGGAGTGAGCCAACGCGGAGCCCTGGGGTCGAAGGGCCGAGGTGGAGTCCGCAGCTCGGAGGCCGTAGGAGCTGACGCTGGGCGACACCCTCCAGAGGGTGACGCAGACAGGTAGCGCCCACAAGCGAGCTCCATTTCCGGAGCTGGAGCGAGAGCTGGGGGGCTGGCTGACTGCAGCAGTGCTGGAGCTGGATGACTGGCTGCAGTTCTGGGGGACCGTGGGAAGCTACTCATGACCCTGGAGCTGAGGCTTTTCCGGAGAAGGAAGATTAAAAAACTGTGCGGAAACAGTTGTTTGCTGTCTGGAAACAGCGGCAGGTAGATGCTGTCTAAAAACAGCTGAAGATTAAAATTAAAGCTCCAGAAGCCAGTGAGTAGCCTCCCAGTGTCCAGTCGGTGTCCATCTGCATAGGGGGGGTGGGCGGGACTCTCGCTGATTCCGCGGGTAGCCGCCAGGACTCCCCCTCGGGGCGGTGTTGTCGGCACACACACCTGGTCAGACGGGACTTTGAGCTCCTCCATCTCGGCGCAATTCCGCTCTGTCGCTCTAGAGGGCGCTGGCTCATTGGCCGGGGGTTGCTCTCCGTCTGCGGTGGGCTCTGGCAAGCGCTCCCTGCAGGTGGACGATGTTGTTTGGCTGGTCACTGGGTCGGGAGTGGCACTGACGAGATCCTCCAGGAAGGCGGTGAGTAGAAATATTTTACTCGCCAGTGTCCACTCCATCTTTGCGGCGGTGTTGCCCTGAGGACCATCTTCGGGCGATCGTGCTCTGTCACAGATGATGGGCGTGCAGAGCACGTCGCCCGGAAAGCTGTTCTCAGTCGCTCGGATATGGTCCTCAGGGCTGCTTTCCCCCTGCTCCAGCAGGTGGTGACGGGAAACGGAAGGGCGGACGGGATTCAGGGGAACACGGAGGGAGAAAAATAAAACACTGAGGGAAAAACAGACTAAAAAAAGAAAATCGGGGAAAAGCGCGCCGCTATTTTTGGGTCTGGTATTATGTAACATCTGGTGGACAGGAGACGATAACATGAGGAGACGGTACACGGACTTAAATAATAAACGGATTTATTTATACAAGACTTACGGGTAACATGCAGACGGGACAAGGACGACAGGACGAGACAACCATACGAATCAAAATATCAGACAACACTGGACACAGACGAAAGGGTATAAATGGTAAAGGGGATGATTAGGCTAATGACACAAGAGGGAAGAGTACAGGTGCAACAGATGAACAATGACGGTGGCGGGAGAAAGACAAAGGAATCACATGACAAAACAAATGACACGTGGACGAACACTGACACCGTGTAAAACATGTGCTGGATAAGTTGGCGGTTCATTCCGCTGTGGCGACCCCTGATAAATAAAGGGATTAAGCTGAATGAACAATGGATGACTGAATTATTGTCATATAAAATACTATTTCAAAATATGCTCTTGATATATATATATATATATATATATATATATATATATAAATAAAATTATTTATGTTTAGATATAGAATGTATGTGTATTTGATACAAATTATATACATTACAATATTTATGTAACAATTGTTTTGCATAGTTTTGTTTATTTGTATCACATATACATAATAGATAATTATAATACACACACATATATTATGTCAAAACAAACTTTTATTTTGGACGCGATTAATGACAATTAATCTTTTCCCAACACTAAAATTAGTGCTGACAATTCATTTGTTGTACTGTATGTTAAAATGTAGACCAAAATGATACTTTGAGTTTATTGTTTTTAAAGGCATGACATTAACATATAACCATAACATTTTAAAATATAAAAATTTGTATTATATTAGAAAACAAAACATTTACATTAAAATACTGTTCAAATTCTGTATTTCCAACTACAATTAACAATGAAAGGCACCTGTCCAGTGTGAGCTTTACAGTTATTTATGTACATCAAGGAGTTTTTAGTTATTATTGTGTTATTAGAATTTCTTCATTATGTTATTCAGTTAATATTTATTCCATTCACTTAAACATTATGTTTGTTACCATAATAGTGCTACATCTTTGTGTTGATAACCTGAACTCTTTGTTATTACTGGCCACCAATGCTGGAGAGGTTAATGTGAAGACCTTAATCCTTCCACTGTGCTATTATAGCACATTTTATGGCAAAAACAGATTTTAACATCTACAGTTATGACATGTATTTATTTTTTACACCCTTTTACACAGTCTAAAACGTAGAAGATATATGATGAAAATGTAGATAAAAACAACACTGTGAGTATTATTTTTTTAGGGAAAGGGGAAATGTTAGCTTATCATATACAGTTGAAATATTAAAATTTAACACTATGACATTTGGGGGCAGCACGGTGGCGCAGTGGGTAGCACAATCACCTCACAGCTAGAAGGTCGCTGGTTCGAGCCCCGGCTTGGTCAGTTGGCATTTTTGTGTGGAGTTTGCATGTTCTCCTTGTGTTTGCGTGGGTTTCCTCCGGGTGCTCCGGATTGGGTAAGCTAAATCGTCCGTAGTGTATGTGTGTGAATGAGTGTGAATGAGTGTGTATGGATGTTTCCCAGTGATGGGTTGCAGCTGGATGGGCATCCGCTGCGTAAAACATATGCTGGATAAGTTGGCGGTTCATTCTGCTGTGGCGACCCCAGATTAATAAAGGGACTAAGCCGAAAAGAAAATGAATGAATGAACTATGAAATTTGTATTATATTCATAAAAAAGTTAAAAGTCTGCATTTCTGACTATAATTAATGATGAAAGGCACATTTCCATAATCCCCTGTGTGAGCCATCACATTCCTTTATAATGAACGTATGTTCATTATAAATGAATGTATTAAATTATGCTATTCAGTTCATGTTTATTGCATTTATTTAAAAATTATGCGTGTTACCATAATGGTGCTACATAATGCTTTATGCTGTGAGTTTAGTGTTTTTTTAAAGGCATAACAGTAACATAAAATCATAACATTTTACTGTACAAAATTTTTTAAATATTTGGCGACACGGTGGCTCAGTGGTTAGCACTGTCGCCTCACACCAAGAAGGTCGCTGGTTCAAGTCCCGGCTGGGTCAGTTGGCATTTCTGTGTGAAGTTTGCATTTTCTCCCCTTGTTCGCGTGGGTTTCGTCCGGATGCTTCGGTTTACCCCACAGTCCAAAGACATGCGCTATAAGTGAATTGAATAAACTAAATTGGCCGTAGTGTATGTGTGTGAATGAGTGTGTACGGATGTTTTCCAGTACTGGGTTGCAGCTGGAAGGGCATCCGCTGTGTAAAACATATGCTGGATAAGTTGGTGGTTCATTCCACTGTGGTGACCCCTGATGAATAAAGGGACTAAGCCGAAGGAAAACAAACGAATGAAAGAATATTAAAAAAGCAAAACATTTACATTAAAATCATGTTATTAATAGCACATTGTACAACAAAACAGCCATGACATAACGTTTATGTAATATTTATTAGGATCTGCTTTCAGGACGCTGATGTTTAAACTGATAAAAATCTTGACAACCATATATAAATCTGTTATTTCCATTTGAATCTCTTGGTGAGTGATTTATTAAATCATTGAAAGATGTTTCCCTCTAAAACATGTATTTTAAATACAGTAGCCAAATTGTTAAGGTTATTGTACAGACTGATAAAAGAAAAGCATGAAGATGAACAGTTTCCACTAGGCCGATTGTTATTTTCCAAACACTATTGCCAAAAAAGATGAGGTTCATCTACCTAATATTCATTCATTTTCTTTAGTCCCTTATTTATCAGGGGTCGCCACAGTGGATTGAACCGCAAACTATTCCAGCATATGTTTTACGCAGCGGATGCTCTTGTACTGGGAAATCTACCTAATAATAAGAAACAAATAAAAAAAATACACATGCTTAGATTGCAGCTAGCATATTACGGGAATTATGGGAATTATGGGAATACTATTAGGAAATTCTCCATTGTCTTTTTCAGGATGTGTGTTCACATAACATTCACTCACACTTTCACCAGAAGTGTGAGCGACAGGAACTCAAAATTAATCATAACAAATGACTACAAAATCACTGCTGTTTATTATTTCAGCTTTTATTTGAGCTTTTAAGATCTTTGCCGCTCTGGGAAATGTTTGTAACAAAAATAAATAATCTGGTTTTATATTATTTATTTTTTACTAATTCATTTTAAAATAAAAATCAATTGCAACACAATTGCTGAGCACTGAGAACTAAAGGTGTACTGTAGTATATGCCATTTACATATGTTAGGCGGTGTGTATCAGTGTGAATCTTTACCATATGTAATTTCATTGTCTCACATGGTTCATTACCAAACAATAATGCAAAAAAGAGAATGAATTAGAAATATTAAAAAAATATGAAATATAAAATATATGAAAAACCAAAGAACTTGTGGGACCTGAAGGACATTTTTTAAAGAACAGCAGGCAATTTAACTGTTCTGAACAAATAATGGACTCGTGAACAACTATCACTAAACAAATAAATGATCACTAAAACTGTCAGTAAACTATCACAATTTTTTTTTTATTAATTGCACTCTCACAAATACAGGCACAAAAGTTGTCACTGGGGCAGTACCTTTTTGAACAAGGTATTTTCAAACCTTTTGAACAAGGTAAATTTGTACCTCTATGGTCTATTTCTGTTCTTTAGAGGTACTGTATATGTTAAGAAAAGAAAAGTGTAAGTAAGTTTTTTTTATTCTATATAACTTATATGTACATTTAAAGTACCAATATGGACCCTTTAGGTACAAGTTTGTACTTTTTGAAAAGATATTACCAAACCAGCTTTTGTGCCTTTATTTCTGAGAGTATGTATGCAAACTGTTATAAATTCCATTATTATTTTATCTTTTGGATTATGTGTATACTTCTTTTAAGGTGAAAAAACAACAATCTTATTGAGTTTAGTTTCAGTTTCTCATATATTTTTTTTTATGTAATATGAATTTTTTCTTAGAAAACTACAACTTATTATTATGTTAATTTAACGTTCAGTTATTTTAGCTAACTCCCCTAAATCACTCAATTCAAAGTGAATTCATAAAATATATCTAACTGTAAACAGTTATGCTTAATATAAATATTGATGTATTTTCATTTAATTCTAATTATTGTATTATGCTAAAAGAAAGTAACCACAGACACTGTGTTTATAATATTTACTTCATAGTTTTATTTCCAATAGCTTGTTAAATTTCTTCATGATCCAAGTTAATACATTTAGTAATATCAACAACACAACCTTATAAACGCAAAACAATAACAGCCTTATAAATAATATATTGGGATTAACAGATGCTTCATAAATTTCCCTAAAACTCTCTAATGTTTATACAGTCACACTTAAATACAGACGTTCAATAAATAGACAAATACGTCAAACAGATCTGAATTATAAATAATTTTTATACAGTTTTAGAGTCAAAGGTGTTCATTCACAGAATGAGAAAGAACTTTTTTTAAAAAAGAGTTTGTTTCAAATGTTCTGTTTCATTCAAAGTGCAGTGTCCCAAAGAGCTTGTCCCAGTGAGTGAAGTATGGAGCGTAGTTGGACTTGAACTTCTGATGGTGGACATCATGGTGTGGAGCTCCTCCGTAAAGTCCAAAGGGCACCAGTCTGTGCGTGGCCCATGGCAGGTCATAGCCACAGTGGTCCTCAACTGACAGCCACATGTTCAGCATATGGAAGAGCATCTCTGTCATAGGATGAACCCCAAGTAACATAGGATTCACCGCAGCGAAGAATCCCAAAGACAGAGTCTCCCAAGCCCCCGAGTACTCAGTGGCCAGAGCGAAGGTGGATGTGTATTTGTGGTGCACCTTATGGAAAGTCCGGTAAAGCCAGGGCACTTTGTGATGTAGAAGATGCCACACAAAATATTGGAAGTCAAAGAGAAGCAGGCAGGCAGCAAGATCCCAGACGACCCGCAAGACCCCAGGTGCCTCCACTGGGTAGCTGACAGGTCTCCAGTACCAGTGCAGGACACTCAGCGGGAAGATGTACACTGCGTGGTTGTAGAGGGAGAGTGCGAGGCAGCTCCACATCATAGTCCAAGACACGCTGGTTTTCTGTTGGATCTTGTATCTTCTTATCAGTTCAACCTTTGGAGACAGGGCATCCAGAAGAACAAAAGGCAGGCAGAAGCTTAGGTAGACTGTAATAGAGAAGAGGACTGGGAAATATGGAGACCTTAGCTGAGCTTCGTACTGCAGAATGCAGTCCCAGATGTGCTGTAGTCCAAACATTTCTATTTCTTTTCAGTTCTGAGTGATAGCACATGGTTTCTCTAGGACTTATAAAGCAACAAGTCCCGCCTCTTACTCTCATTGCGTTGCCCTAAATGGTTCTTCCTGTTGGAATTTCCAGGATATTTCAAAGTAGTGTGTGTGTGACCTGAGAGGATATCTGCTTTTAGAATTATCCGATATGTAGGTAATGATAAACTTTATTTCATAATAAATATAACAATAAAGCAATGTCGAAAAAGACTGAAACATGGTTTAGCCTATTAATATTAAACTCTCAACGAGGATGGAAGGGTATTGAATCAACATGCGGACATAATGACAAAACATACGGCAATAAAGTAATGTAAAATCAGAACGTGTAAACGAACTTAAAATTAGTTATGACACTGCGAGTGATTCTCTACGAGTTTGCAGCTCAGTAAAGTAAATCTTGGATAAATGCTACTTGATATTGACACTTCTGGATTTTGTACCCCAGGCAAAATAATAATTAATCTGGTAAAATATGAAGTTTATGATTATTTTTGCGTGTGTCATGTTTACGTCAGTTGGTGTACTGTATCTCGAAGAGAACGGTAATTATGAAATTGACAGTGGAACAGTTAGGTAGCTAAACACCGCCGCCTGCTGTTTATATTACGCACTTGTCGCTGTTCATGTAGTCGATATCACGACTATTAGGCCTACAATCATAAGGTGCTTGTGAAAAATATATATTTTTTATTTAGTCCATGAACGTATCCTATGGAATACGTAAGAGAGCTACATTTCAAGATTTTGCATAATGTATATCCAACAAAACCCCTAATTGCTAATTGATAATTGCAACTTGTTTATCATGACTGTATCGTTAGACTGTACATTTGTCATGCACAAAAACATTTTTTAAAGAGACATTGATTTTTTTAAATGTTCCTTTCTGAAATTTCGCCCTTTGTTATTAAAACTCTTAAACATATTTAAGAAGAACAGTAAGTGTCTTAAATCAGATGATCTTTTTCTTAATGGTTTTTTTCTTAATTGTAAAATTATTATTTTTACTTTCCCTTATTCTGTTCTTAGGCTATTTCAATGCAGCGATGTTTTATTTCTTGCATTAAATAAAATAATAACACTATCAGTCCACAAATACAAAAACGAAACTTATCCTTCCTTATCTTTCGCTTTTGTGACATCGAATCTGTTTGGACGGAGAAACACTTCCTGAGGTAGAAGTAACAATAAGACCCATTGTTTTAACGTGTTTTTTTTAAATATTTTTTAAGTTAGCATTCTGCCTATGATTATGTGTACAGTACTTTTAAGCAAATCTGTACCGAACGAAACAATGTCAACATCATTTGTGGGTTTTTTTTCAGTTGATAATAATCTCTAGCCTTATTGGTTTCACTAACATATGCATATGTTGTTATTTATAAAATATAATACTTAACATATCTTGCACATTCTAAGGTCAGATGATGGGTTGTGCTATATAAAACAATTATTACCATTTCTTTTTCTCATGCTTCCAGCGGTACAGACATGGAGGATAAGCTCAGGCAGCTGGAGTGTCTTTTTACATGGGGAGTAAAACAATCAGACATAGGCGACCTGAACAGTTTACTGCAAAAACTCCATGACAGGATCACATTTTGTCCACTGAAGTATCATTGAACATATTTCAACCTTCTGGCTTTCATCAGTCACTTGGAGGGTAAAACTGACAGTGCACTGGACTATCTTCAAAAGGCTGAATCTGCATTAAAGGAAAACAAGCGAAAGGATACTGAGTATACCTGGTAACATTTTCCAGCTTTGCATGGATCCATTACTATTTACAGAGGATAAATGATGCAGAAGACTACTTGAACAAGGTGAATGGTATATGCAAAGACATACCGGGTTCATGTAGCTTGCCCATAATACATAGTGAAAAGGCCCAGAGCTTTCTAAGACTAGGAGGATCATTCTATGAGCAAGCAAAAGAGAGCTTTTCTAAGGCTCTTGAAAAAGAACCAGACAACATATTGTTTAATGTTGACTATGCAATAGTGCTTTACAGGTTACATGGCATGACCCAAGCAGAAGACACTGGAAGAGTCATAGTGCAGCTTAGGAAGGCTCTTAGCCTTGAGCCTGCAAACTCCGAGATCATGGTACTTTTGGCTCTGAAACTCCAGAGGTCAAGGAGACAGGAGGCTCAGAACCTTAAAAAAGAGGCCCTCCGGTTGTCTCCTGATGTTCCGCAGGTCACCAGATATGTGGCCACATACTTCAGGGCAGAGGGCAACATTTAAGAATCACGATCTGTCCTCATGAGGGCAGTGGAGTTGCCCCTAAACTCCTCTTTCCTGAACCATCAAATTGGCCTTTGCCATAAACAGCAACTTATTCAAATGTTGAAGAGAAGAAGCATTCTGCTGCTCAGAAAGCTGCCAAAGTGTGTGAATGCATTCAGTATTTCTTAAAGGCTGTGGAGTTGAAGCCTAATAATATTTATGCCAAAGTTAATTTAGCAGACGCCTTTGGGGAGAGCTGGCAACTTGGAGAGGCAGAGATAATCTTTTGCAATTTGATAGATGACAACACTCTCAATGAATCCGAAAAGTAGCACTGCCACACAAGCTACGGTTTGCTCTACAAGAAAAAGGATGAAGACAAAGCAGTCAGTCAGTTCAAGGTAGCATTTAGGATTCCAGTCAACACCTATGAAAGAAAACAAGCTGGCAAGAAGCTCAAAATGATCGCTGAAAGGAATTTCAACGCCAAAGAGAAAGTCAAAGAAGCACTTGACATTTTGGCTTTAATTTCTTCGGAAAAAAGGCAAGAGACACAAGCAAAAAAGTATCAGCAAAGAGCCCAGCAGCACTCCTCACATACTGATGAGCCGACCCAAGACTTAGCTAAGGGACTTGAATTTTAGCACCTATTTTAGCTTACAATTCAGCTAAGCTGTGAAAGAATAGAATAAAACATTTTCGTGTGCATATCATTTCATTTTGTCATCGTCTTGGTTGAAAATGACAGCAACCGACTGAAATAAAAATACGAAGAAGAAATATTTCACTAGGCACAAAATGACGGACAATGGTTAAGAGTAAAATCATACTTTATTTTACTAGCAAGTACTGAGGCAAACTTTTCTCTCTCTCTCTTTCTCGCTCTCCAAGATTTTATTTTCCATTCTGAGTTTGTCCCTCTCTATTCCTATCTGAGAGCATATTAAAGCCTGCACTATTTTTCAAATTAAACAGATTTAGAAAATTTTACATACAGATGACAAAATTAAGGTAAGTGTATGCTTACAATTACAGTGGGCTTTCAAATTTATATGCTATGAAAACCTATATAACACTTTACCAAGTAAACTATTTATGGAAAAAGGATATGCAACAATAAATAATTACTGCAAATATAAAAATAGCAGATCATAGAGTGCAAAAGTATTAGACCACTAGTATTTTTTACCACCACCACCAAGGTTTAGGTCAATTATCTTGGTATGCCTGTGAGCATGAATGTCAGTTTAAATTTCCAAACTTTATTTTACCTGTCAATTGTATTTATTCAGTGGGATATTGCTCTGCACAGAGATCTGATCTCACCATCATAAAGTCCATCTGGAAAGACACGAGGAAATAGAAAAAAAAAAGGTGGCAACATTCTGAAGACACTTCAAGAGAGACGAACCTGCAAAGCTACCTGTAAAACTATGCATGAGTATACCAAGGACAAAAGTAGTTTAAAACGCAAAGGGTGATTACTTAAACCAAAGGTCACTTTTAAAAGGTATTTCACTGCAGATTAACAAAATATATTCTTTAATAGTATTCTTTTATCATGTATTTTCTAACATAATTATTCAAGTTTAATAACTACGTCTAAATACTTTGGAACACTAAAACACTGGACTATTTTTTCTGCATATTATTTTTAAAATCAGTTTTCCAATATTTTTTTGTAAGGACCAAAAATGCAGACAATGGTTAATACTTCAATACAATGAGCTTTTTAAAATGAATAATTTGAGTACACTGTAAATATGGTCGTAATTTCAACGGTAAAAAGCTAAAACTACAGTAAAAATATGTAACCTGAAAATACGTTAACAGTGCGTTTCCAATATATGATTAATTTACCGTAAACTGAATTTGCCAGATATTCCTGCATGGCAAATCACTTTCTATGCCTTTTTTGTTGACATTAATTTAGTTCTTTTTAATTTTGCCTAATCAGTTATGTACATTAGAGTTTTAGGTTATATCTAATGTTTATAAATAATGTGTATTGCATGATTGTTGTTTTAGATGTGTTACTGTGATGGTGTTTAGTAGTTGTGTGAATGACAATGAGCATCTTCTATATAGCAGTATGTTTGTTTGCTCTGGGGAAAAGTTGTTTGTGAAGAGCTTTGGTTCATTATATGACTTTGTCATCACCACATGCTTATGGTTGTGTTTATGTCTGTGTAACAAAGCTACGATAGATGTTTGTACTTCAAAACACTGGTGTATAATACTTTAAATTAATGAAATATGGTAGTTTGCCTTAAATGTAGAAAATGTTGGAAAGTGGTTAAAGCGTAAAACAAATTTCACAAAACTCTCATTGTCACTTATGGAAACCTTGCCTGGTTAAACTACCACATGAAGAACTACACAGAGTGTGAAAGTTACCTGAAGAAGCTTCAGAAGATAAACGAAACATTTCCTGCAGAGTTTTCATCTATTCCAGAGGTACTTGGTGAGAAGGGATGGACTTTCCTTAAATT
>CAIGQW010054063.1:6681003-6696560 GCA_903798125.1 Danio choprae | reverse complement strand
GGGGACTTTTATTTAATAATTATCTTCCTAGTCCACTACTAATTTTACACACACACACACACACACACACACACACACACACACACACACACACACACACACACACACGTATGTATATATATATATATATATATATATATATATATATACATACATACATGCATGCATGCATATATACATGCATATATACATACAATAAATGCACAAATTTAAAATTTTGTTTTATTTACTTGCTTACTAATTGATTTGTTTTCTTGTCAGTTCCATCCAGGACAGATTACAACTGAAGCTGGATCAGCTCGATTGTCACTTTACTTGGGACATTAGAAAGGATGATCTAGACTTAACAAATGTCCTCAACAGGCTGGAGGAACAGGTCAAGATGGGTCTTGGGAGGGAAGAAGGTGTTGCACGAACTCATTGTTCTTTAGGATATGCAAAATGTCTTTTCGGTAACAAAGAAGAAGCCCTTACTCACCTGTCAAGATCTGAGATGCTCATAAAAGAAAAGCATGGCGACAACTGTGACAAGACTCTCATTGTTACTTATGGGAATTTTGCCTGGATAAACTACCACATGCAGAACTACACAGAGTGTGAGAGTTACCTGGTTAAGCTTCAGAAGATACATGAAACGCTTCCTGCTGAGTCTGTTCCAGAGGTGCTTGGTGAGAAAGCATGGGCTTATCTTAAATTCTCTCGTAAGTATTATGAAAGAGCTGTGGAGGCTTTCCAGAAGGCTGTAGAACTGGATCCAGAAGATAGTGAGTGGAACGCTGGTTATGCCACAGCACTGTATCGCATCGAAACTGATCGCACTGAAACTGATACATCTTGTACTGTGGATTCACCTGCAATCAAACAGCTGAGGCGGGCCATTAGCATCAACCCAGATGATGATTCCTTGAGAGTTCTTCTAGGACTTAGGCTTTCCTTATGTTCCAAAAAGTTGATGAAAGAGTCTGAGAAACTGATGGAGACAGCTCTGAATGGCTCTCCAGAACATCCACATGTCATCAGATATATTGGGAAATTTTTCAGGAATCAAGGATCTGTAGACAGGTCCATTGAACTGCTGGAGACAGCACTTCAAAAATCACCAAACTCTGGTTTCATACATCATCAGTTGGCAATGTGCTACAAGACCAAGAAAATTGACTTACAGAAAGAGAAAGGTGACAGGTTTCAGATATATAATGCACGAAATCAGTGCATCTACCATTTAGAAAAGGCAACTTCCTTAAAGGATTCTTTTATCATTGCAATGTGTGAGCTCGCAATTCAGTACGGAGAGAAACGTGAATTGTCCAAGGCAGAGAAACTGTTTAAAACAACATTTATTACTGCCAAAGAGAAAAATGAGTGCATACATACAGTACATTGTTACTATGCGGAGTTCCAGCAGTACAGTACCAGGCGTGAGGATTTGGCTATCAAGCATTACAAGAAGTGTTTGACAATGAATCCAGACACTAGTGAGGGGAATAGAAGTGCATACAAATTGATGAACATTGCCAAGAAACATCTCAAAGGTAACCCAAATGATTGGGATGCCAATGAAATACTGGGATTAATTTATCAAAAGAAAGGGGAAATGTTCGGGGACACCAAGAGCTATGCAGGCACAGGCGATGAAGAGAACGATGAATGCCTTCACAATCTTTTAGAGATCAACTGTAAAATATAAACATCTACAAGGATGTTTATAGGATGCTCTCATACATTGTGAAACCGGCGTAACAGCCTTTCATGCAGGTGTCGGCAAACAGTGAGTTTTGCAAGTCGACAAAACTAAAGTTAAAATAATATGACGATGATCTTCTTTCGACTAAGCATGGCTATGAAGCAGAAAGGGAGTCACGGAGGTAAGACTAAATAAAGTTCTCCGTGAGTTGGGTCTAAAAGACAACAGATAATTCTATAAAACATAACATAGCTTTTTGTATTCTATATAATTCTATAGAAATTCCTGCAAAAGATTTCATAAATGATCGTAGCATTCTAAGTCTTTACATTGTTTTCCAGATACATTAAGGATTGATTTCTGTTATTTATTTAGAATATTAATAATATAATAATTATATCAATAATAATAATACTTTTATTTATTTAAAATAAATATATATTTTTAAATATTTAAGATAAATATTATAAATAAGTGGGAGTGGAGGGCTTTTGAGGAGGGGCCATGGTCCTGGTACTCAATGCAAAAGATGATATCAGAATACAACTATGCATAATTCTTAATTTTTTTCTCGTCAAATTATTACCTGAATATTAATTTTTTACACAAACTTCATTCTTTCTTTAAAAAATATATAATATTGCTTGAATTTGTGGACGTATTAGTCTAGTAATGATCAATGTAAGTTACTTTAAAAAAAGTAATAGATTACAAATTACTGATTACTACTGGAAGATTTTAATCTGATTACTAATTACTTTACTTTGAAGTTACTTTTAAAACATATAAAATATACCTATAAAAATACAAAATAAACTGCAGCTCTTTCAGTAAATTAATATTCACTGAAAAACATTACAATGCATTGATCACAGCAGCTTGTCATATTCAAAAGACTTAAAGAGTTTGCCCAAAACACTCTTCTTTTTTTTTTTTTTTTTTTTAATAGAAAAGAAAAAAAAACTGGATACCTGTAACCAGTGACATCCATAGAATGAAAAGCACTGCAGTGTTTGGGTGTTCTGTCTCTGAGGTAATTAGTCTACCTAAATGTACACATTCCAAAGTATAAAGCTTATCGGTCAGTTCAGCTGAGTGCGCCTGGGAAATGCGAGCGCATGCAAAAGACATGATATGTGAACGACCCCATAAACAGCTACGCTTCTCTTCACATTAAGAAGATACGTTCACTGCCGATCCTGCACAATGTTTTTTTTTTTATTTAGCCTGTTTAGGCTGAGTTGGGCCGCTCTGTTTTTGGGCGCCGGTGTCCTCCTTGGTGACGAGTATCGTCTTAGAAGGTTTTCTGTTCAAGTGCTTGAACAAGTTGCTGGTCGAGTTAAAAGCAGTCGAAGGTTCTTTAGACTGCATTTCACAGCAATATTTCCATTTTACGCTCAGTGAAATCAAAGTAATGTCTGTATTTCCAGAAGCAACCTCTACTGACAGCAGCTATTTTAGCTGGTGTTCTCTAGCAATTTAAATGCGCATGCTTATTAACTGAGGCTGCAAACGTTATTTAAAAGAAGCATTTTTTTTTCTTCCAAAAACTATATTTGTAACGCAATTACATTGACTCTAGTAACTGTAATCAGATTACACAAATTTAAAATGTAATTAGTTACTTTACTGCGTTCCTCAAAAATGTAATTAGAATACAGTAACACACCCAAATCTGGTAATGATCCATTCTGAATGTTGACTTGATTTAAAAATAACTCTATATTAAAACCATATTTGTGCTTATATTGACTTAATATAATATGCAACTCCAAACAAGAACATTATTACATCAATATTGTTGCTATTCCATCTCCTAACCCCACCCCCAAAAATTGCCCACCTGGGGTTTCTGTCAGCTCACCCTTCTGTGGCTGGCAAGAACCGGGCCTGGTCCACATACAAGAAGAGATTTCCATACAGTCTTACCACTTTTTCTTTTCACATGCTCTTTTCTTCCCCTCTATCATGCTCACTCTTGCCTCGGAATGGAGACATTTGTATATGTTTTAGACGAATGGAAGACAAGTTTCAGCTCTACAATTGGGCCTAAATTTTATTATTTTCTGAGAACTCATTTGACATTTTCCAGTACTTGGTTGCGGCTGGAAGGGCATTCACTGTGTAAAACATATGCTGGAATAATTGGCGGTTCATTCTGCTGTGGCAACCTCTGGAATAGAGACTAAGCCGAAGGAAAATTAATGAACTTGTTTTACAAAAACTATGTTTGTGCACTTACCGATATACCATGATTCATTCTGTGACTTGTTACATATGGAATTTTACAGTAAACAAAAGCACAGTAAAATATTTTATTAACTGATATAATATTAAATTATGAACCTACTGAACAACAAATATTTTGTGCAGCTTATACTGACAACCATTAATGAAAAGTTAATAGAACACTAGAATGTGTACACAATGTCATTCACTGTCCTGAAATTAGGAGCTTTGTTCATTGACATGGCAAAACAAAATTAATTAACCTATAGATTGAGATTTAAAAATTAATTTGCACATCCATCATGAATCAGCTTGACAGCATTTAGCTGTTAAATGTCCAGTTATGATTAATTACACTTCACTATATAGTAGCCTATGGATGTTTACAGTTAGCCAATTAGCAGGCTTTTGTAGTACTGTAACATTTTTCAGTTTTTTTTTTACTTTTAATTTACACATGTTTGTGCAGTATATGAATTAAATGGTTGTTGCATTAAAAATGGTTGATGAAAAACATCTAAGCGCACTTGATCTTTATTTTTCGCAGAAAATGTACATCAAAACTTGTACCGATTTCATCAGAAATGAACACTTAAACTCGTTTATCGGATGAGAGATAAATCCACAGTTTAGTCTATTACTTTAAGAATTTAATTGTAATTATTTTAGGTTATCAATTCTTGTTTGTTAAACCATTCGTAATTGGTTACATTATATGTATTGTATCCAATGCTAAATTAGGTTTGAAGAGAATGCGCAAATAGCAAAAGCGTGAAAACAATTGTGATCATCAGAACATTGCTTTTAATGCCAGACCATTAATTGTTTTTGCTACTTTAGTTTCTAACAAAAAAAAAATCACAATCTAGCATGTGACTGTTCATATGATGGCATCACAGAAAAAATTGTTTTGTTTTTAATAATTAATTGTACACTATAAAATAAGTCAACATGACTATTTTCACTAAGGGTGTTTTGGTAGCTATAATGAGCCAGGTGAAACTAAGTACAGATAAAGTGCTGTAAAATCACAGCCAAAGCCAGTATTGATTAAAAATAATATAGGCCTACCATTACAAATCATTTAATATACAATAGTAAACAAGAACTGCACGTCAGTTCTGATTGTTTAGACATCTTTCGATCAGCACTGCCCTCCACAGGCGGAAATTACATTCTACAGCTGAAACATCAGTTACTACAAGAACAAAACTGCAAGTATGTGGTCCAAAACTAACAGTTTACCAAATATCAAATATTATACATGAGTAAACTTATGAGATAAAATAATAAAATAATTGCGCAAAGGACTCCCGTTGCGTTTATAGGTATTTATAAGTGAGGTTGAATTTTTGTTACGCGGGAGAACATGGGTTCACGTTTTCACAGCAGTTCAAAGACAGTAGCTACCTCAACGGATATGCATCTTCGTTCAGGAAATAAAAACTGAAAGCACAGTGCTATGCAAGACGGTGATTTTTAAACATTATTTGCGCATAATTTTCTGCAGAGAAAATTATGTCAGAAATAAGGTGAGTTATTTCCTAATCTTAATACGAAGATTTGATATGTTTTGTTTTTTTAATCTTTAGGACAAGTGGTAATGCAAAGGAGTTAATGTCAGATCTTATCTCGTCTGTTATTTGTTGCACGGGTATGTCTTGGCAACGGCAATTATAGCCAAAGCTAGGCTACATTATATGGGTCAAAATGATCGATTTTTCTTTAAAGCCAAAGATCATGTTCTGTCCGTGAAGATATTTTGTACGGTCGGTTCATTTATCAGACACTCTGTTTCAAACCAATTAAACTATGTTTTTTTATTTTTTCCGCCAAAACTAGGCCAGAGAGACAAAAATATGTGCGCTTAAGGCTTAATCTCTCTCAATATATATATATTTATATTTAACCACATGAAATTATACAGTAACAGCATACCAAATGTTCAGAAAAACATCCTGGTTATTGCACAAGACAAGTTTTTAGCACATTTATTTTACAATGCTTTTAAAATAACTTTTAATGTAGGCAATAAAATAGTAACTATGACAACATAATTGTAGATAAAGGTATCAAATCAACTTAAATATTCAGATTATTATTCTCCATAATGCAGAATTGTGTTTCCAGATTGTGCCTTTGCTGTTTCTGTATATAGTACCGAATCCTTATTTTTTGCCGTGTTGAATACACTGTAAACACATACATTAATAAAACTCTGATGCCATTTGAGATAAAGGTATCAAAACCAAGTGCAGACAATTCAGAATATTATTTTATGTGATGCACAAGGCTTGTTTTTATACATTATACATTTTATAAGTTATACTTTATTTGTTTTTGTGTACAGTACTGAATCCATATTTTCAATATTTTGAATACACTGTACTTGCATCAATTAAACTGACACTATTTCAAATAAAGGTATCAAACCAAGTCCATATATATATATATATATATATATATAGTAATGCCAATTGTATTTATATATGTACTGAAGTCAATTTTTCAGTGTTTTGAAACACTTAAAGTGTAAACACTTAAATTAAACTCTAACAGTCATTTTTATTCACAGTACTAAACTGAAACAGAATGCAAGGAAACACATTGTTTCGATATCTGTAGCACTTGACAGTGTTGTAGCAACACTTTAGCTAAAGTTCTAACCACATTCTACATGATGCATAAGCTGTTACTAAAAGTGCTCTTATACAATGGTGTGAAAGTGTTTCCTCTTACCGATTACTTTTTTTTTTTTGCATGTTTGTCACACTTTAATGCATCAGATAATGAAAGTAATTTAAATATTACTCAAAGATAGCACAAGTAAAGGCGTTATGCAGTTTTTTTATTGAACGATTTTTTAATAAGGGAATACAAAATCCCGAAAACTCCATAACCCAAAAAAAGTGTTTGCCCCCATGTTAAAACATAACTTACCTGGTTTATCACACCTGAGTTCAATTTCTCTAGCCACACCCAGACCCTGATTACTGCCACACCTGTTTGCAATCAAGAAATCCCTTAAATAGGACCTGCCTGACAAAGTGAAGTAGACCAAAATTCTTCAATAACTAGACATGCCAAGGTCCAAATTAAATTAAAAAACAAATTAGAAAGAAAGTAATTGAGATCTACCAGTTTGGAAAAGGTTATAAAAGCATTTCTAAGGTGTTGAGACTGCAGAGAACCATGAGAGCCATTTTCTACATTATCTATCTGACTCCACCATAAGAAACAGCAAAAATGGTTCTTAGTCTAAGACAAAAAACACTGCTGAGTAAAAGAACATAAAGGCTCATTTCAGTTTTGCTAGAAATCATCTTGATGATTCCCAAGAATTTTGGGAAAATAGTCTATGGACTGACAAGACAAAAGTTTTTGAAACTTATGAATCAAACGTTTTGTAACGTGTGTGTGTGTGTGTGTGTGTGTGTGTGTGTGTGTGTGTGTCCCATTTTGTCTGTTGTAAAAGTAACACCACATTTCAGAAAAAAGAATATCATACCAACAATAAAATGTGGTGGTGGTAGTGTGATGGAAGACTTGCTGAGATGAATGTAACCATCAATTTAGCTGTGTATCAAAATATCCTTAAGGAGAATGTCTGGTCATCTGTAAGTGACCTCAAACTGAAGCCAACTTAAGTTCTTCAGCAGGACAATGTTCCAAAGCACACCAGCAAGTCCACTTCTGAATGGCAGAAAAAAATGAGACTTTGAAGTGTCCTGTCCTGACCTTAATCTAATTGAGATGCTGTGTCATTAACTTAAAACCCTCCAATGTGACTGAATTACAACAATTCTGCAAAGATGAGTTGGCCAAAATTCCTCCACAGTGCTGTTACAGACTCATTGCAAGTTATTTAAAATAACATTTAACAATTATGACACATTTTAAATCAGAGATGTAATTACAAAGGTTTCAAAACTTTATTTACCAGATTTTCAGTAATACAGCAAATTCTAGTCCACACAATGGATAGAAGTCATCCGTTAACTCTATAATAAAAGAAAAATAATCATAAGTAAAAAAAAAATCATTTTGTAATACAATATTTTACTACTGTTATGTTAAATGTATAATGCACAAATAGTTCCTTCACATCACCTGAGGCTGAAAGCAACAATGGAGCCATGTTTTTGGAGCATTAATATGGCTGTTTTGGACAAATTTATGTCAAAAGCATCAGGAACTTCTGGGCATTGTAAAACTGTTTGTTTTGCCATCTATATGATTTAAGAAATACACATAAAAATTTTCTGAACATGCAGTACATAAACAGAATTTCAAACAAATAAATTATATAATGTCTTCACACGGTCATGCATCAATTTTATCTTCTCATTCACTTTCATTGTGTTTATTAATATTCATTATGATATTTTTGTCTTTATTGGTAATACCTCCATCACAAACACCCCACAACTAATGCCATCTATTTGAAATGTGTGGGTTATTGAGCCAGGCTTTCATTCAATTCCCGTCTATTCTTCTTTTCCAAGCCTGTATTGTCCAATTTTCAAGAATTCTCTTAAGGGGAAAACATATTCATGAATACTGGTAATAGCCATATTACTGGACATTCCACAAGTGGAATGTGATATATTACTAGAATTTCAGGGCAGCTTCACTTGAATTTTCAGGGTTTTCTGTCATAGGATCCACACCAAATATTTTTCAAGACAAAGTGTGAAGATACTGGCCAGAAAGGGAAAACAAAGTTACATGGTCATATTAAATTGTAGTATTTAGTATATTTAAACCTTGTGTGTGATACAGATTTCAAATTATAATAATTTGCTTACTATTATGTTTAATACTTACCACAAAATGCCAATGATTGTTATGGACATGGACAAAGGAAATTGCTCCATCATAGATTAAAAGTTCAACAGACAACCAGTGTCCAGTGTAGCACTGTCCACGTTACATGTGATGGCCTGATGTATCACATGAACCAAAGTAACAAATGTTTCTGCAAACTGAGAAACTGTAACCATCAAATTGACCATTTTTTAATAGACAATGTTCAAACAAGCCACTTTTCAAACCCCAAATTGTCCAACAATTCCATTTTCTATTGCAGTTCCAATTGTATTGCTTTTTTTCTTTAGTTACTTCAGTTACCTCTTAATCCAATTACACAAGGGGTTATGACTGGGTTGTTGGGGTATTTAATGTCAACTTAAACAAAAACTCACCTTGCCAGTTAACAGTTTGTTTGGCTTTAGTGTTCTTACGTCTTCATGTGTCAGAGTGTAGGTTGCATTGAGCATTGACACAGCCATTTCATGTGACATGTCCACAAAAACTTTACCTATAGAATTAATATAATTAAGTTATTTACAAAACAAATGCATCTCAGCAAAAATGACATTTGATGTGATTCCTGTCATTGACATGGACTGAAGTTGTCACATTACTGTTCAGATCCAGCCATGTCACAATTTCCTGTCTTTGGGCAGGTTCTTGTTTTTTGTTTCAACCTTGTTGCTTTTTTTTGGGGAGTTTGGGGTCTTTTTGGGGAACCGAATAGTATTTTGACTGTTTTTGGTTCTGGTTTTTCCCAGCTTTTCTCAGCAAACAGCACATTCTTCTTTGGCCTCACAAGAAGGCTCTCTGTTAAACTATAATTAAGTATTTGTGTCCTCCTTTGAGAGATGTATACATTCTATGAATGAATTTTCTTTTTTTGCGAAGCATTAAATGTTTCACTATACAGAACCATGTTTCTACCTGGAAGTTGGTATCTCTTATCTTGGCAGAATCTGATGTGTGGCTGGTGTTTTCCTTGTCTGAAGCATGTTTCCGCAAATCTCCTAGAAGTGTACCACTCCACAAAGGGTAGACTCCCATATAGTTTTCCATAAGGATAATGGGGACTCCTGGACAGTGGTAAGCATTCCTGTTGTCCTTTTCCCCATCTTCCTCATTCTACTGTGGGTTTTGCATCCTCAAAGACTTTTTTGAACAGCCTTGAGTATGGAGATCAGCCCAAAACCTTCTTTCCTGTTGGCATCTAATCAAGGCATCAAGAAATTCACAGCTGTTACTGACTGTTTTACTCCTATGACTGGCCAGGAGCACAATGTAAAAGTGTCCGAAGATTTCACTTTGCCTCAATTTTCAGTTTGCCTCCACATCTACAGTGTTTTGAAGCCTGGCAAACAAAAATGAGGAGAACTCTTTTAATCATTTGTCATCGGTGTTCATGCCAGTGACAACACTGATGGTCTTGATGATAGGCAAAATAGAGATTCAAAACAATAATTTGTTTTATCTCCACCCATGTCTTCATGTACATGACATAGGTCCACTCCAGGTATGCATCAATACTATGTTTACTGAAGGCAAGAACAACAGCTTGCATCAAAGCCTATTAGTCCATTTCCAATTTTTGAACTTTGAGCCTTGTACCTGTGACAGTTTCAGCCAAAATGCCAGTGGAGGAATACTGTGTCCATTGCTCAGCATCTTGAACACTTGAAGAGGTGGAGCATATCTGCCTTCTCTAGGCAAACGGAGTGCATAGTATAGTTCTCTTTTGCTTTGCTCTAAGATTTTTGATACTGCACCTCCTGTTGCATCAAGATATAAAGACACAGGCTTGTCTTTCCCTGAAGTGATGAGCCATGATGCTGAGGCCTACTTCAGTATAAAGGTGAGAGCCAAATAGGTTTATTTGGAAGTGTTGTATGTAGCAAAACATGTCATAGAAGTTGGTGTCACACACTTTAATGATACGTTGACTTAAATGCATCTCGATTAGTGCATTTTCAGCGCACCTCTTTGGCAGCAATGACCTTGAGTATGTGTTTGTATGTCAGGCTACCAGATATCAGCTATTGAACAGGTTTTGATCTTAAGGCTGATTTATACTTCTGCGTCGAGTGATCGCCGTGACCCATGGTGCCTATATTTATACTTCTGTGCGCTGTTTGTGTTGCTCTGTAATAACACTTATAAAACGCTAGCTGGCACTAGGTTTTTATGTTCCTCTTTGTCAAGTTTCTTCACAGGTTTGGTTTTTCCTGAAAGCTACCTTAATGTACAAGTAGCTCAATCATTCAGAGGTGGGAACCGGCAGACGTGCAACAACTTTAATCATAAGGTAAACACAAAACAAAAGTTTCCATCTGGAGCTCCTTCACGGGACTCGACACATGTAAAAACTTGCTCAATCGGGCTCGTGTCTATTAGCAGCGCCCACACTCATCAACACTACCAAGCCGACCAATTACAGAGTTTACGCTCTTTGCGACGTGTAGTTACATTTTTCAAGAGTTCACACTTAGCTGATGATTGGTAATATAGCTTGTTTGGCATGCTGTCCCGGGAGAGAGCCCTGAGCTCACAAGATCCTCGAGCCCTGGGCTCCCTCCCGTTTGCAGGGCGAGAGGGGAGCTTGAGCTCAGGTAGATCTTGATGAACTCCCTCGCACAAAAATGTCGACTAGTTAATTTGGGACTTTAACCAGAGACATTCTTGCTGTGAGGCGACAGTGCTAATCACTGGGCCACCGTGTCGCCCATCTGGGAAAAGGAGGAGGAGTAGGGGCGGGTGGGGGTAGTTCTTCAAGACGAAGGTACTGAGATAAGGGAACTCTGGTTATTTATGGTGATCTAGGAATCATCTGATTGGTGAATCAATTGCGAGCTAATGCGGGCCAGCTGTAAGCAATCATAAGCACGTGATCCTCTCGAAATTAGTTTATAAATAAACTTCACTTGAAGAGTTCACACTTAGCTGATGATTGGTAATATAGCTTGTTTGGCATGCTGTCCCGGGAGAGAGCCCTGAGCTCACGAGATCCTCGAGCCCTGGGCTCCCTCCCGTTTGCAGGGCGAGAGGGGAGCTTGAGCTCAGGTAGATCTCGATGAACTCCCCAAAATGCCTTTTTTGCTCAGGACAGCAGCTGCGTATTGAAGAAACTCCCCCAAGGAGCAAAGATCACTGCTATATCCGGCTGCTGGATATAATAATGAGATAGATGTTAGAAGAGAGAGGCTCCTGCGGGAGCAAAGTTGGAAGCAGACTCTTCTGGGAGTCTGAGCGAGGGGCGTGGGTGGGGCTGGGATTTTGGAGGGGGCAGTGGAGACCCCCGCGGGAGGTGTCCGGGGCAAGACTCCTGCGGGAGGTGGCCGGGGCAAGACTCCTGCGGGAGTCGAAGCTCTTTTTAGTCACTCCTGCGGGAGTTAGAGCTGGGGATTGAGGGCCTATGAGAAAAGAGAAAGGGTAGCGGAGAGACTCAACGCTAGAAGGAAGGAAAAGGAAAGAAAGTGGAGAGACTTAACGCCGAGTGAAACTACTCAACGTTAAGCAGGAGTAATAAGAAGGGGCAAATGGATGTCGAAAGTGAGATAGAAAGAAGCTCGTGCCCTTGAACTCTGGTGGAAGGAAGTCGGCTGGAGAGGAACAGCTGGACTTCCTTGAGGTGGTAGTGGCTGAGGCGGATGTATGATTTGTAGGCGTCGGAAGACCAACGCCCGAGGATCTGGATCTGTTGTTGGGAGAGCCCGTTGTGGGCTGCAGTGGTGGCTGCTCCTATTCTGAATGAATGGCTAGAGAATGGTTCGGGGGGAAAAGCCTGAGAGGCGGAGGACTTGTTTTAAGTGTTTTTGGAACCAAAAACAAGTTATTGGACGGTTAGCGTCGTCAGTAAAAAGAGGAGCGAGGGGGTTGGGCTCTGGGTTCTCCTGTAGTGAAGGAATGCTAGGAGGGTCTGAAAAGGGTGAGTGGGGGAGGGGATGTTGAAAATGAAGATGGAATGCCCTTTCCATATTTGATCTGGTTTGCTTTGCTTAATAGAGAAAGAAAGGGTTTCTTTATCATGCAAAGTTAGATCAGATATGGTGGGGTGGATGGTGGGGTTAAAATTAGCTGTTATAGTTAGTTCGGAACATCTTAGAAAGCCGAAAAAGACTAGGGTGAACATGGTGTCGAGGGTGCGAGCTGTGTGGGTGGAAAGGTATCCATTGCGAAGTGTATGGATGCATTTGGACAATATGTGGAGGGTAATGGGTTGTCTATGATCAGGGGTGGAGGGGTGGGTTCTTTGGATACCTTTGATAAGGAGGGTGGTTTGGGAATTAGAGATAGAGTCTGAGGGGGACCCGTGAATCAGTTTATGGAAAAATTGGATCCCGCTGAGGTAGCTTCTGATTGTGCTGGCTTGTATGTGTTTTGCTGTGTGTAGGTGGGATATAAATGAGGTGATGGAGAGGAGGGAGAAGTCTGGAAATGGTGTTTTATAAAAGGAGTGAAAGTGTTTAAATGAGCTCCATGCAGTAAGATATGACTGGAGTGTTCTTGGGGATATTGCTTGTAAAATGAGGGATATGGAAGTGTTGTGAAGGTGACAGAGGGGGTGGTTTATGGCAATATCATTTCTAAATAGTGAGGGACTGGTGTTGGGTGTGAATCCGCCTCTGGAGCCAGCCTTCGAAACCTCTGGAAAGAGAAACGAGACAGAGAGTCAGCAATTTGATTTTTACAACCTGGTACATTCAGCAGTTATATAGAACTGTTTTTTGGCTGTTAATTAAGTGCCCCGATAAGGGCATGAGCGCCGGCGCGTGGGAACGCCCCTTGTTAATGCAGTGTACTGTTGGTTTGTTATCGCAGTATATGAGGATGCTAGAGGCGGCCCATTCATCGCCCCATTGAATGGCCGCGGCGACTATGGGATATAATTCAAAAAGAGCGGATGATTGTAGATTTTGGGGAATTTCGAGCATTTGGGGGGGCCATGTTGACGCGAACCAGCGCCCTTGGTAAAATACACCGAAACCGACTGGGGGGGCGGCGTCGGTGAATAAATTAATATCTACCGGCGATGCTATCGGGTCGCTGTAGAAAAAGGAACCGCCGTTCCATTGCTTAAAGAAGGAAATCCATAAGCTGATTTCGTCGCGACTGGGTTTAGAGAGAAGGATGTAATCTTCTAAACCAAGGACTGTGGTGGAGAGCTGCAGGAGGTGAGTAATGAACGGGCGACCTTGGGGAATGATTCGCATGGCGAAATTAAGGTGTCCTAGTATTGAGAGGAGCTCGCGTTTGGTGCATGACTGGCTTTCTAGAAAACTTTGGCATAATGCTACGATGCGATCGATTTTTTCCTTAGGGAGGGAAGCTTGGAATTTTTTCGAATCTAGATTAATACCCAGGAATTCTATAGAAGAGGGGAATTCTGAGATCAGCGAAAACCATTTGGGTGATCGCAAGATATTTAGAAGGGGGAAATGACGGAGGAGAGATAACTAGGAAGTCATCTAAAAAGTGAATGAGGAACGAAATGGCGAAATTGTTGGATAATATCCAGCAAATGGCTTCGGAGAGCATGTAGAATATTTTGGGGCTGCTTTTGCAGCTGAATGTTAAACTGACTGCGAAATAGTATAGTGAGCGCCAATAAATGCCAAAAAGGTGCCAATAATCGGGGTGAATTGGCATGATTTTGAATGCGGATCCAATGTCGATTTTTGCGAGCCAGGCGTTTCGGCCAGCTGTTTTGATGAGGGTAATAGCTTGGTCGATGTCATGGTAATGTAGTGAATATTCATAGATCGGAATGGTGCTATTAATGCTGGGGAAAGTAGAATTATGAGGTGAGGAAAGGTAGATTATAGGGCGTTTTTTGCCTGAAAATTTACGAGTAGCGATGCCTATTGGGCTAATGCGGGAAACGCTAAAAGGCGGGTGGAAAATGGCCCGATCATAGAGTTGTTGTTGATCTCTTTTTTAATAAGATGGTCGACTGTCTCGGGATCGGTAGTTGCGGATTGTAGATTAGGACAGAAAAGGTTAAAGGTAGGGAGAGGTGAAACGCCTGGGTGGAATCCGTGGGTTCGACCTGAAATGAGAAAATCAGAAAAGTTAGTATCAGGGTGAGAGCGTAATTCAAATGCAAGGTGAGAAATATTGACTGGAGTCGACAGATAATTTTTTGATTTTTTATTGTTGGCTCTCCATATGGAGCAAATAATTTTTGCGTGAGAGCCTCCACAATAATTGCATATGTGCAAGTATTTGCATGGGTTTCTGAGACTCATTGGAGGGAGAGGAGCGGAAAAAAGAAGAGGGGAGGAGGGAAGGGAGGTTACGATTAGGTGGGCGAGGGACGTAGCTGTTGGATTTAAAGGATGTTTGAGCTGAGTCAGAGATGGGAGTGATGAAAGGACAGGAAGTAGTGGAGTGAATGATTGCAACAGCCTAAAAAGACTCGGTTATGGAGATCAATGTCCAGGGCCCCCCAATAAGGTTGTTGATTCCATTGAGTCACGCGGATTGAGCATTTGGCTGAAAAAAGCTTGTGGTAGGTGTAAAAATGAGTTCCCCCATAGGAGAGCACGAGCTCGGCAATGATAGCCATGTAATCGTTCAACTCGCGCCTCCTGTGGGGAAAAATGGAACATATTACGTCAGTGAAATATGAAAAGGCTATTGTGAATTCGGCTAGTGACAGGATACGAGATTGAGTGCTGGCGGATTGTTTTAAAATGAAAGTGAATTCGCTGCAATCCACCTGGCGTTCTGCTGCTGGTGGTGAGATGGGTGATAGGAGAGTGATGAGGTTGATGTCTGCGCCTGAGAAGATTAGATTTCTTGCTGAGGTGGAGATGGGGGGGGGGGGGGGGGGGGG
>CAIGQW010054063.1:6636057-6676466 GCA_903798125.1 Danio choprae | reverse complement strand
AACTTACTTGATCCACCAGAATTGGAAGATTCTGATTCATTCCCCTTTAATTTTGTAGACCTTCAAATTGTTCTGTCTTTGAGAAATAGCTTTTCTCAGTGTTTCTGTATTACTGTCTTTTTCTGTCACGTTCACTGTCAGAGGTCTGCAGTTTTATGCATTCTGGAGCATCATAATCACTTTCCTTTGACTCAATATGAATATCTCATGTTTTTTTTTCTTCTGGTCTACTTTCTTCCATTTGCCTAGTTCTCAGATGTCTGGCTGGCTGTTCTGTGTCACTTTCTGTCCATCAGTTGCCTCAAAATCAGGACGTTAGGACTCCTCTGCTTCATCTGACTTGTCTGAATCCTTTGACTTTTGTTTTTTTTGGTTTTGTTTTCTTACATGCATGTATCTGTAAGGTGAATACATTTCCCCATGCATAATGTGGCTAAGGAATAAGAATTCAAAACACATACTTTGCCATACACTACTGGATTTGAAGAAAACTCCAAATGGTTTTCAACAGGTTAAAAAAAAATCCAACTAAAAACAATATAAGAATCTTTGTGCAAACAATATTCACCTGCATGTTAATTTCCTACCACGATGCCACAGTTTTGTTTGTTTTTTTTTGTTGTTTTTTTGTCCTGTGAATTCAGTGTCTTCATTGACTGCCAACCAGCATGATCACTACTGAAACAGCAATCACGCTGCACTTTTCTTCTTCGTCTTTTTTAATGGCGCGTTGGAACCAACTTTTAAGGTGCATATCCGCCACCTACTGTGCTGGAGTATGAGTCAGAAATTTAAACCTCAAATTAAAGGTGCTGTATGTAAGTTTTTGACACTTCTAAACATAAAAATACCATAATTGTCAGTGTTCGTCCGCGTCATCCTTTGTTTATGTCATGTGCTTTCTTTGTCCTTCTCCCGCCACCGTCATTGTTAATCTGTTCCACCTGTGTTCATCCCTTGTGTGTGATTAGCTTAATCATTCCTTCATCCATTTATACCCTTTCGTCTGTGTCCATTGTTGTCCGGTATTTTGCTTCGTTTGGTTCGTGTGGTCCTGTGTCTGCCTGTCTCTCCGTATCCTGTGTATGTTCCCCGTAAGTTTGAATAAACCCGTTTTTGTATTTATATCCCGTCTCCCTCTCGTCATGTCCTCCTCCATAACCCAGATGTTACATGATACCGGACCCAAAGTTAGCGGCGTGTTTTCCCCCGATTTTCTTTTTATAGTCTGTTTTTCCCTCAGTGTTTTATTTTTCTCCCTCCGTGTTCCCTTTAAACCCATCCGCCCTTCCGTTTCCCGTCACCACCTGCTGGAGCAGGGGGAAAGCAGCCCTGAGGACCATATCCGAGCGACTGAGAACAGCTTTCAGGGCGACGTGCTCTGCGCGCCCATCATCTGTTACAGAGCATGATCGCCCGAAGATGGTCCTCAGGGCAACACCGCCGCAAAGATGGAGTGGACACTGGCGAGTAAAGTTTTTCCACTCACCGCCTTCCTGGAGGATCTCGTCAGTGCCACTCCCGACCCAGTGACCAGCCAAACTACATCGTCCACCTGCAGGGAGCGCTTGCCAGAGCCCACCGCAGACGGAGAGCCACTCCCGGCCAATGAGCCATCGCCCTCTAGAGCGACAGAGTGGAATTGCGCCGAGATGGAGGAGCTCAAAGTCCCGTCTGACCAGGTGTGTGTGCCGACAACACCGCCCAGAGGGGGAGTCCTGGCGGCTACCCGCGGAATCAGCGAGAGTCCCGCCCACCCCCCCTATGCAGATGGACACCGACTGGACACTGGGAGGCTACTCATTGGCGTCTGGGGCTTCATTTTTAATCACCCGCTGTTTTTAGACAGCATCTACCTGCCGCTGTTTCCAGACAGCAAACAACTGTTTCTACACAGTTTTTTAATCTTCTCTCTAGAAAAAAGCCTCAGCTCCAGGGTCATGAGTAGCTTCCCACGGTCCCCCAGAACTGCAGCCAATCATCCAGCTCCAGCACTGCTGCAGTCAGCCAGCCCCCCAGCTCTCGCTCCAGCTCCGGAAATGGAGCTCAGTTGTGGATACTGCCTGTCTGCGTCACCCTCTGGAGGGTGTCGCCCAGCGTCAGCTCCTACAGCCTCCGAGCTGCGGACTCCACCTCGGCCCTTCGACCCTAGGGCTCCGCGTTGGCTCACTCCTCCCTCGTCTTCGTCGTGGGCCGTCCGCCCACCAGCTCCGCCAGGCTCCCTCGTCCCTCCGGCTCCACCTTGGTCAGTCGTCGCCCTTCCTTCGCCTCTGGACTCCACTCATCTGGCTGCACCTCATCGCACCGTCCTACCGGCAGCGTTGAGCTCCTCCTTCCCTCCGGCTGCGCCTTGGTCCTCTGTCGCTCTGGCTACGCCGCGGGCTTCCGGAACCCCGCCGTCGCCTTGCTCGGGTGAGCCGCCTGCTTCGCCCGGCCCTCAGGAACCTAGGCGTCACCTTCGCCCTTCGGCTCTCCGTCTCTTCCTTGGGCTCCACCGCCATCAGCGGCGTCTCCCTCGGTCGGCCCCCTGGAGTCAGCAGCCACTCCTCCTCCATGGTCCCGCCCTTCCTCGACTCCGCCCGGGGCCGTCCTTCTGGCTGTGTCCTGGGTCCTCCTGCTCCAGTTCCCTTCCTGTCTCCCCCTTGGACTCCTCCCTTGTACCCTCCCCTTCTACCATCCTCCTTTTTGTTTCCTGTTGAAGGCGCGGGGACCGCGCCTTCAAAAGGGGGGGGTACTGTCAGTGTTCGTCCGCGTCATCCTTTGTTTATGTCATGTGCTTTCTTTGTCCTTCTCCCGCCACCATCATTGTTAATCTGTTCCACCTGTGTTCATCCCTTGTGTGTGATTACCTTAATCATTCCTTCATCCATTTATACCCTTTCGTCTGTGTCCATTGTTGTCCGGTATTTTGCTTCGTTTGGTTCGTGTGGTCCTGTGTCTGCCTGTCTCTCCGTATCCTGTGTATGTTCCTCGTAAGTTTGAATAAACCCGTTTTTGTATTTATATCCCGTCTCCCTCTCGTCATGTCCTCCTCCGTAACCCAGATGTTACAATAATATGTTTGCAGATATTTAAGAAACATGCCAAGTGAACATTATTAAATTCTTTTATCTAAAAAAACAATGCTGAAGTCAGTTATTCAGCTTTGAAAATGTGTTTTCCATGCCAGAACGCTGTCTTTGTTTTGATTCTTTTAACCCGCTCAATGCCAGTTTAGCCAATTATATTTCAGGGTTGCCTTGTTGGAAAATCAAATATTTCATTCATTCATTTCATTCATGTGACCTCCGGTGGACAGTAGCAGACTCAGAAATGAGACGCAAATTCAAAGTTCCACATGAGGCTATTAATTAGCAAATGATATAAATATTACAAATGGAAGCATTAGGTGAGCAGGTTACATTGTAACCCCATGTCCTAACAACACGCTACGTGACAAGATTTGCAGTGATAAGCAATTTGGCTCTTTGCACCAGATGAAACACATTAACATTATTAAATTTGAATCACTTTGTGTTGGTTTTGAGTCACAGTTCTTAAGTTCAATTTCAAATGGTTTATTTTATTTTCAAGATCTGAGGTACACTATCTGCTACTGTTTTCAGTAGTATGGCAATAAATGTAAACTTTAAATAGATTTTAAGATTTAATGTTTTCTCCATACTTTTAATTTATCTATCCTTTGTTTCATAGTGGACTAATTACGTTTTCTTCTACGAATTTTTTTCTACGAATCCCCAAAATCACATCCCTAATCCGCATGTAGCTCCTCTCCACATGACTGACATACTTAATGCTTTATCTCTTTCATTCTACAGGCCCTTTCTCTTTGTTCTTCATTTTATGCATATTATTAATAGGTTCCCATCATGCAAAATTTTGGCCTCCCATTTGGTTTTTTAATATTGATGTCAGCTTTACTGGATTAATATCATGCACTCTTTTCTTCACCAAATCTAAGTATCACCTTAAATCCATCACCTCACCACCCTTTTCACCAAACAGGCCTCGATCTTTTGAATTTCTTAGATCCCACTTTTACAATCTTACTTCCCCATTTCTCTATCCATCTCCTGACGAAAGTCAATGTGCTCCAGTTTCATCTGTTTCTCCACATTCTGGCTCATTCACAGCACAGCTTTGTCTACCTGCCACATTTGTCGAGATTTTACCTCACTTTCCTTTTATACTTTGCATTTTTATTCTTTGTACATAACAGAATAATATTCTGAATATGTTGCACTTGGTTTGATATCTTTATCACAAATGGTTTTTATTTTTATTAATGTACGCGTTTACAGTGTATTCAACATATTGAAAATATGGATTCAGTACTGTATATAGAAACAATAAAGGCACAAAATGGAAAAACAAACCTTCTGCGATATAAAGAATAATATTCAATATTCAAGTTAATGCTTTTATTTTAAACAGTGCCAGAGTTTAATTCATTTAAGTGTATACAGTGTATTCAACATACTGAAAATATGGATTCAGTACTGTAAATAATACAATAAATACACAATCAGGAAAAAAAAAGTGTTTTGCATCATAGGAAAAATATTCAGAATATTTGAGTTGATTTGATACCTTTATCAGAAATTATGTTGTTTAATTGATTTATACTATTTATTTATTTTTATCAAAAGATATTTTAAATATATTGTAAAATACATAAAGTGCTAATTCCAGTCTTAACTGGGTGTAACTGGGTGTTGTTATATGAATTAATTAAAAAATGTAACCTCATGAAATTATACGATTAATTTATAAAAACATTTTAATTATGCCTTGTTCAATATAAAGGGCATATTTATTACTACCCGATGTAGTTTTGGCTGAAAATATAGCAGGCAGAAAGAGTTTAATTTGTTTTGAAAATTAATTTCTGCTAAATGTCAAACTTGATTTACTGCAGTCATTTTCCAATGTAAATATATCAAAACATACATGTGAATTTACAAAAACTGACACTTATCACAGGTTTTGTAGTCTAGGGTCACATTTGCTAGCAGTTAATCTGGTCAAGTTGTATTATACTCATCAATCAGTTGCTGGGTCAGTTGCCGTTTCTGTGTGTAGTTTGCATGTTCTCCCCGTGTTTGCGTGGGTTTTCTTCCAGGTGCTCCGGTTTCCCCCACAAGTCCAAAGACATGCGGTACAGGTAAATTGGGTCGCCACAGCGGAATGAACCGCCAACTTATCCAGCATATGCTTTACACAGCGGATGCCCTTCTAGCTGCAATACAGTACTGGGAAACATCCATACACCAATTTAGTTTATTCAATTCACCTATAGCGCATGTCTTTGGACTGTGGGGGACCCGAAGTAAACCCACGTGAACACAGGGTGAAAATGCAAACTCCACACAGAAATGCCAACTGACCCAGCCGGGACTCGAACCAGTGACCTTCTTGCTGTAAGGCGACAGTGCTAACCACTGAGCCGCATGTCGCCCCCAATAGTGAATATAACTTAGACATTTCTAATTTAGAATTTTCCTTATAATTAATAATTTTGTTGTTTAAAAATGTTCTTTGTTTTGATTTAATTGGTGTTGCAGTATTATAAGCTTTAACACAGAACTTATAAATGACACCTTAGACGTATACTTTCCAACAACTGTTATTCAGCTTTTATTTATTCTATTCTTTTTTGCTGAATATTATTGAAAACAAACATATTATTGTATTATCATGTATACAACATACAGTAGGTATAAATATTTCCTCCAGTAAATTTTATAACAAATAAATAACAAGTCTAATACATCCAGATGCATCAGAATAATGTAGCTACTAGCCAACAATGTTTATATATTATACTGTACTATATACTATACTACGCCTGTTTTATCTGCCTCTGAGCTAACTTACTTGAACTGTCTTAATCCCTGCTCTTATCAAATGTCCGATCTGCATCATTCTCATGGTCACTAAAACCCTTCTCATCCTCACCTTTATCTGCAGGAAGAGACAGTTCTGTCCTTTTCTTCTTTCACTTACCATAGAACATGGTGGTCCTCACTAATACACTGTTCCCTGTATTTATATATATATATATTCAAAAGTATTGCCATTAAAATTACTATTATATTACTAGCATTTATGTTGTTATTGTTACAACTAACAAGATCACAGCTGACCTTGCCAGCTAGCTAACCTATTGCAATCTTGCACATTCCACTATTTTACATGTTTCTATTTGGCCACGCATATATTTGATCGATTTACAAAAAACTAATTTGATCTTTGAACTTTTTTGAGTTGTTAATATGTCATCATAACTTACTGGAGGTGATGTCTCAGAATTTTTGTGAATCTGACATGAGTTGATCCTTTGTTTTTATTAATGTTTTCATTTGCATTTATCAACTACTCACAACAAGCGCCAGTCTGTCAGAAATCACGCCACAGAAAAACACTGCACGTCATGCGACTTTACCAAAGCACATCATTGGCTAAACTAAGGTCTTCTCTTTCCAACAAAAAAATTAGAACATTGGCTTTAAAGAAACAGTGGCAGGAAAATGAACATAAATATCATGTTGTCATATGGCAACACCATGCAGTGGAGGCTTAAGTTTCATTCATTCCTACTTACTAAAGCTAATTTATTCAATCTTGTCAGTTTTATCCAGGCCAGTTTAAAAAAGAAACTGGATCAGCTGGAATGTCACTTCACATGGGACATTGCAAAAGATGATCTAGACTTTACAAACCTCCTTAACCGACTTGAGGAACAAGACAAGTTGGATTTAGGGAATGATGAAGGAGCTGCACGAGCGCAGTGCTCAATGGGATATCTGAAATTCCTTCTCGACTGCAAAGAAGAAGCCCTTACTCACCTGTCGAGATCTGAGGCACTCATCAAAGAAAACTTTGCAGACAACAATGACAGGACTCTTATTGTGACCTATGGAAATGTTGCCTGGATAAACTACCACATGGAGAACTACATGGAGTGTGAACGTTACCTGAAGAAGCTTCAAAACATATATGAAACATTTCCTGTTCCAGAGGTACTTGGGGAGAAAGGATGGGCTTATCTTAAATTCTCTCGTAAGTATTATGACAAGGCAGTAGAAGTTTTCCAGAAAGCTGTGGAACTGGATCCAAAAAATAATGAGTGGCACGCTGGTTATGCCATCGCTTTGTATCGCACTGAAACTAGTCAGCCTACTATAGATTCACCTGTGATCAAACAGCTGAGACAGGCCATTGACCTGAACCCACATGATGATGTTCTGAGAGTCCTTCTAGGATTTAAACTTTTGAATTGTTCTAAAGAATTGAAGAACGAGTCTGAGCAGTTGGTTGAGACCGCTTTGAATCAGTCCCCAGAACATCCACATGTCATGAGATATGTTGGAATGTTCCTCAGGGATCAAGGATCTGTAGACAGTTCTATTGCACTTCTGGAGAAAGCACTTGAAAGATCACCACACTCGAGCTTTATATGTCATCAATTAGCAACATGCTATGAGAAAAAAAAAAATTAACTTACTGACAGAAAAATGTTACAAAGCTGGAGATCATGCTCGAAATCAAAGTATATACTATTTAGAAGTGGCAACTTTCCTAAAACCTTCATTTATTGCTGCAATGTGTCAGCTTGGACTTCAATACGGAGAGAGACATGAACTGCTTAAAGCAGAGGAACAGTTTGACAAAGCATTTGAGACAGCAAAAGATAAAAATGAGCATCTGCCGTCAGTCCATTTTTATTATGCTGAGTTCCAGCAGTACAGTAAAAGATGCGAGGATTTAGCTATTAAGCATTACAAGGAGTGTTTGACAATGAATCCAGATAGTAGTGAGGGGAATAGAAGTGCAAAGAAATTGATGAAAATTGCCAACAAACATCTCAAAGAAAACCCAAGTGATTGGAAAGCCAATGAAATACTTGGATTGCTTTATCAAATGAAAGGAGAAATGTTCGGGGACACCAAGAGCTATGCAGGAACAGCAGATGAAGAGAACGATGAATGCCTCCACAATCTTTTAGAGATCAACTGTAAAATAGAATCTTTGTACTAGAATGCATAATTAATTTTGGAATTGGACCTTTGGGTTAGAGTGTACAGAAAACACTTACACAAGTTTGTTAACATTTGTTACACTTAATCTGTAACTTTAATATTGATAAAGTCAGGTTATTCTAAAAGAATGACTGAGTCCAGAAATCACAATTTGCATAAAGGAAGCCTAAACTATGTCCATATGAGAGATTTCATTTTCAAACTCATTTTTTTACTCTTATTGTACAGTAGAGTAAAACAAAATGCATGAAAAACAAACGTAAAATGTTTTATTAACTGATATAATATTAATTTATCAAAGTATAAAAAATAAAAAATATTTAAATATGTTTTGTAGCATATATTTACAATCACCACAGACCATTCATAGGGTTCCACAAGCTGCAAGTAAACAGGAATGGAAGGTGTACACAATGTCATGCTGACAAATTCTATATAATAAAAATATATTAAAAAAAAAAACTGTAATTGGGATTTACAAATCCAGTTGCACAGTCTAAATTAGCTTCAAAAAAGCTTCAGAAACTAAACATTTAACAGTGTTTTGCTTTAGAATTACATGTCCTTTTAAGATTAATTAGTTTTCACTGTACAGTATATAGTAGACTAAGGTTTTGTAGTAGTATGTTATGAGTGTGTGCAGTATATGCATTGAAATCTGTTAAACTGTATTTTTAAATTTTGATTTGTTCCTTTCATTTTGATAGACTATGTGATGAGTTCTTATATATTAAAATCATTATAATGCTTCATTTGAATGTCACTTTAATGCATTTTGTTGAGTAGTTTTTTTTGTACAGATACATTTTAGGAATAGTGGGTGTCAAAATGCAAGTATATAATATTGGCAAATAAAAATCAGGTGGCAGAAAAAAATTATTTTATATTAATAACTAACGGGCAGCACGGTGGCACAGTGGGTAGCACAATCGCCTCACAGCAAGAGTGTCGCTGGTTCGAGCCTCGGCTAGGTCAGTTGGCATTTCTGTGTGGAGATGCATGTTCTCCCCGTGTTCGCGTGGGTTTCCTCCGGGTGCTCCGGTTTCCACCACAATTCCAAAGACATGCGGTATAGGTAAATTGGGTAAACTAAATTGTCCGTAGTGTATGTGTGTGAATGTAAGAGTGTATGGGTGTTTCCCAGTGATGGGTTGCAGCTGGAAGGGCATCCGCTGCGTAAAACATATGCTGCATAAGTTGGCGGTTAATTTCGCTGTGGCGACCCCAGATTAATAAAGGTACTAAGCCGAAAAGAAAATGAATTAATGAATTAATAACTAACCTGTTTTGACTTCTGATTAGTAATTATTGTTTATTAAATATTATGAATGATTAAAAAATAGTTTGCAGCTAATGTACACATGTTAAAAACCGTTTAAATGATCATGTTTAGTTGATCATGTTGGACCTCAGACTGATGCTGATGTTTGATCTTCAAAAGCATTATTCTTCATTTTGGTCAGTCATAATCTAATGTTACTGGCATATGACATCACAGAAAAATTGTTTTTAATCTTTATTAAATGTGCATGACAAATTTTGACATATTAGTGACCGCAAACACAAAAATCCAGCAATAACAAATTTTTAATGAGGATTATTTGTTGACTGGTAGCAACAACGTCACCTAAAGTATAATAGTCAACGATAGTTACAGATTTTTTTAAATGCATCAAACTCACAAAGTCAAATGCATTATTGATCAAACAAAAATACCTTTATAACCATTTACAGAGCAATTACATCTGAATTGCAAGGCTGCTCTGGTGGTCTAGACATCTGTAGATAAGCACTGTCCTCTACAGGTTTAAATAATATTCTAGAACTGAATCTTCTGTTACTATAATAATAAATGCGAGCCTGCAACAGGCTTAAGAGATATAATAATCAGTCAAGTAATTTTGCAAAAGAATTCATTTTCTTCCTTATAGGCGTATGGTTGTCTGAACTGTGTTATGCAGGAGAATTGGTTCACACTTTCAGTTTATGGCTAATTGATAATTGTACTCGCAGTGCATTTGTTATTTTTCTTTGTCAAGTTTACAGCACATATCAAAAATTTACATTGTTACTAGTTGAAATGTAATTCCAGATATCAATAATTGCTAATATCACAGACATCCCAAGTCTCCCGCATATGCAGACTCCCTGATGCCTGCAAATGAGATATAATCTGGATATAATGGAGGTGCCAAATCACATAAACGTCATGTAACAGCCTCATAAGTTTAAACAAATTGTCTAGTTTGAAGATCTGTAAGAGGACAAACTTAGATAAGAAGAGATATTGTTAATATTTTTTTTCGACGTGAAATGAACAAATGTCATTTCCACCACTTCTCAATATACAGCTGTTATTTCAAAATGAAATCAATTCTATCTAGTAATAAATAAATTGTATCTAGTTAGCCAATCTTTCCACAATGTACAATAATTATATATTTGTCAATGAAATAAATTTGTATCTTAGGACCAAATGCTCAATTGTACACCTGTCACACTCTAAAATTTAATATTGATTTGGGTAAGAGCTTTTTTGAAAATATATAAATTGAATTTGTATATTAAATAGAGGATGTACTTATAAATATTGGACACATTTTTAATGTGTGAGGACAACTTTTTAAATATTTTTAAAAATTGTGTGGTGATGCAAACGACGGTGGTGGTGGAAATGACAGGGTGTTGTGGAAATGACTATGAATTAATATTAATGTAGAGGAACAGTAGATATTTATTAGAAAAATTCCTAAACTCACACTTATTAAACTCAATTTACAAATTTATTAAGCATAACCACACAGTATTTTTGTATGTGTAGTGCTGAAATTGATCTAAAAAAAAAACTGATTAGTCTAACAGATGAACAGTAACAGTGCATACTGTGAAGAACAATAACTTCAAATATTATTTAAATGATTTTTAAAATAAAAAGTATTACACATATCTACAGGGGTTGGACAATGAAACCGAAACACTTGGTTTTGGACCACAATAATTCATTAGTATGGTGTAGGGCAGTAGTGCTTGACCCTGTTCCTGGAGATCTACTTTAGTTCAGCTCCAACCCTGATCAAACACACCTGAACAAATTAATTAGGACCTGAACATTGCTTGGTAATTACAGGCAGGTGTGTATGATATGGGTTGCAACTGAAATCTGCAGGAAGGTAGATCTCCAGGAACAGGTTTGGTCACCCCTGGTGTAGGGCCTACTTTTAAATCCAATACACCATCAATTGGTCTCGGAAAGGACAGATTCAAGTCCTGCACAGTGGCCAGAGGGATTCTGAGCCATTCTTCAGATCCTTACGTGATGTTGGTTGGAAGAAAACATTTTCCAAAATACCCCAAAGTGGCTCAATGATATTTATCTGATGACTGTGCAGGCCATAGGAGATGTTCAAATTCACTTTCATGTTCATCAAACCACTCTGTCACCAGTCTTGCTGTGTGTTTTGGTGCTTTATCATCCTGATACATGGCACCACCTTCAGGATACAATGTTTGCCCCATTGGGTGCACATGGTCCTCCAGAATGGTTGGGTAGTGCTTGGCAGTGTATTGGGCCTAGAGAATGCCATGATATTGAGCCCAAACCATCACTGATCTACACCCATGCTTCACTGTGCATGCAACAGTCTGGGTGGTATGCTTCTTTGTGGCTTCTCCACACTGTAACTCTCTTGGAAGTGAAGGTGGACTCATCAGATAACAATACATGTTTTGCATTGTCCACAGCCCAATATTTTCGCTGCTGGCACCATTGAAACCCACGTTTGGCATTGGCATGAGTGACCAAAGGTTTGGTTATAGCAGCCCGGACATGTATATTGACCCTGTGGAGCTCCAGACTAACGATTTTGGTGAAAACAGGACAGTTGAGGTGCACATTTAATTCTGCAGTGAGTTGGGCAGCTGTGGTTTTGTGTTTTTTGGATAAATCTGCTCAAATTTAGCCATGAAACCGCCAACACTAAATTGACCAGTTTTTCAGTTTCATTGTCCAACCCCTGTACGTTCACAATCTAAATCAATTGTGCTTTGTAACCATAAATGTCATTTCCAGCACAATGGGGCAGTGTGGTGGAAATGACATTTCTTTATTGTGATAAAATTAAAGATAGCTTCACCGATTAGCTTGAATTGATATTAGCATTTCATGTATATGAAATATTCTTATTTACCTTAATTTTGTTTGCTTTTTAAAAACACTCTTGACGTAGAATAAATATTGCAGCTGGAAGGGCATCTGCTGCATAAAACATATGCTGCATAAGTTGGCGATTTATTCTGCTCTGGCGACCACAGATTAATAAAGAGACTAAGCCGAAAAGAAAATGAATGAATGAATATGACCAAAGGACATAAAAGTGCTATACTGTTGTAAGTTCACATTTTCACCTTTTTTTAACCTAAAATTGCAACTGTATTTCTGTTATATTTGTTATTCCAAGTTTACTGAAAATTCGATTTAACTGATTCTGTTCAGACAAAACAGTAGCAAATCAACTCTTGACTCACCTCAGGGGCGTGATTTAGCCTTACAGTTACAGGAAATAAAAAGCGAAAGTGCTGGGTAGTCCACGAGTGATACTTTGTGGGTTTATTTTTCTACAAAAGAAAAAGGATGTCAGAGATGAGGTAAGTGGTCTTTTTATACTATTAAGAGTTACTATTTAGCGGTAATGCAAAATAGTTTAAAATCAGATCTGGCTACCTATGTTAAAAACAGTTTTACTAGCAGCTATATGGTTATGTAATGTTCATAAAATAAATTATGTCATTTTAGAACAATGTGATTTATTGAAGCTCAGTACAAATTAACTAAACTATATAGGACAATGACAGAGTCATGGTGGGAAACGTCATTTTCCTTCATGTCTAGTTCTTGCTTAAGTGTTTACATTAGCCTACTGCTAATTCCAAGACTATTTAACTTGAAGATGTTGCAATATTAGTTTAATTTAGCCCTGAAGCTAATTTTTTCAATCCTTTTAGTTTAATTCAGGACAGTTTAAAAAAGAAACTGGATCAGCTGGAATGTCACTTCACATGGGACATTGCAAAAGATGATCTAGACTTTACGAACCTCCTCAACAGACTTGAGGAACAAGACAAGTTGGATTTAGGGAATGAGGAAGGAGCTGCACGAGCACAGTGCTCAATGGGATATCTGAAATTCCTTCTCGACTGCAAAGAAGAAGCCCTTACTCACCTGTCGAGATCTGAGGCACTCATTAAAGAAAACTTTGCAGACAACAATGACAGGACTCTTATTGTGACCTATGGAAATTTTGCCTGGATAAACTACCACATGGAGAACTACACAGAGTGTGAAAGTTACCTGGTTAAGCTTCAGAAGATACATGAAATGTTTCCTGCTGAGTCTGTTCCAGAGGTACTTGGGGAGAAAGGATGGACTTATCTTAAATTCTCTCGTAAATATTATGACAAGGCAGTAGAATATTTCCAGAAAGCTGTGGAACTAGATCCAGAAAATAGTGAGTGGAACGCTGGTTATGCCATTGCTCTGTATCGCACTGAGAATTTTAACCCGCCATCTCGTACTGTGGAAACACCTGCAATCAAACAGCTGAGACAGGCCATTGACTTAAACCCAGATGATGATGTTCTGAGAGTTATTCTAGGAATTAAACTTTTGAATTGCTCCAAAGGCTTGATGAATGAGTCTGAGCAATTGGTTGAGACCGCTTTGAATCAGTCCCCAGAACATCCACATGTCATCAGATATGTTGGAATGTTCCTCAGGGATCAGGGATCTGTGGACAGGTCCATTGAAATTCTGAAAAAAGCACTTCAAAGATCACCAAAATCAGGCTTCATATGTCATCAATTAGCAATGTGCTACAAGACCAAGAAAATAAACTTATGTAAAGAGAAATGGAGAAAAGTGGAGGTAGATGAGGCTCGCAATCAAAGCATATACTACTTAGAAGAGGCAACATCCTTAAAACCATCCTTTATCTTTGCAATGTGTGAGCTCGGACTTCAGTATGGAGAGAGACGTGATCTGCCTAAAGCAGAGGAGCAGTTTGACAAAGCATTCAAGTTAGCGAAAGAGAAAAACGACCATCTTCAATCTGTTCATTTTTCTTATGCTCAGTTCCAGCAGTACAGTAACAGACGTGAGGATTTAGCAATCGAGCACTACGAGAAGTGTTTGACAGTGAATCCACATACACCTGATGGAAATAGAAGTGCGCAGAAACTGTGCAACATTGCCAAAAAAAATCTCAAGGTTAATCCAAATGATTGGAAGGCCAGTGAAATACTGGGTTTAATTTATCATTTGAAAAGTGAAATGTTCGAAAGACACGGGAACACTCCAGACAATGAAGACAATGCATTCCTCTCTAATCTTTTTGAGCTTATGGCTTTGTAATTTGTAAAATATAATTGTATACATGGAGATTAAAAAAAACATTTTTTGAGCCCAGAAAGCATGCTGGATTAGCTACTCAGTTTGCTCATTTGTTTTTACTTGCATTCAAATAGTGATAAAAGTTTATGGACCAATCCAAAATGCCACAATATTGCATTTTTCTCACTTTCTTTCCATCCCGTTTAGTATGTGATAGAAGAATGCAAGGAAAAAATAAGCACAGGGCAATTGAGGAAAAGCTTTTTGAAATATTGATATATTCTTTATCCCTCGAGCATTGTTTCAAATATTTTATGTTAAGATGTTAGGTTAGGGGCTAGACATCTTAATAAAAAAAAAAAATCTTAATTCTCATATACCACATAATACCACATTTGGGTCAATTATGGATGACCTCAATCACTAGCTTTAAGTTTTGTTCCATTCTCAAAAGCTGTTTATATATAGGCTTTGAAAAAAGTCATGCTGTATGCCTTTGTCATGTAGTTTTGTTTTGATTTACAGTTGTAATAATTAAACATGCTTATTCGGAAAGCTATATCATGTTATTGTACACTATATTTTGAAGGATTTTTTTCTCTCCCAGTTTAATGCGTTAAAAAAATAAAAAGCTACTAGGAAGTAGAATTAGTAAATTGTATTGTGTGAAGTGGCACATTTTTGTTACCTCTGAGATGTTACTTCCCAGACATTCATGTATCTATTTTATTATTTCATTTGTTAAAATAATGGTTCAATGGTGGTTCATTCTGCTGTGGCGGCCCCTGATAAATCAGGGACTAAGCCAAAGGAGAATGAATGAATGTTACAATAATAATTCTTTGTTACTGTGGGGGAAACAGTTTTTCAGTCTGTCATGCCATTGTCTTTCTAAATACTTAAATCTATTCAAATCTAACAAAACAAAACATATAAATGCTACTTTGTAAAAATCTGTCCGATGTGTGTTTTTGTTTCGTTTGATAAGAAAGCCTTTTCTGTCACAAACATATCTGTAACGAATGATTTAGTTGCCTTTGTTTAGGATTGCATGGGCTGTCCATTTCATTTGATAGAATAATGGAAACACATTTCATCATCATCGTTGTTCATATTATTGACTCATCTGCTTGTTTTATACCGATAACAATAAAAACAGCCAAAATATTGCTGAAAAACTGTTAGTCAGTAAACTCTTAACAGAAGTCATACTGGAGCAAATCCGTAACAAAACAGCACTGCCCTCTACTGGCAAAAATAACATACAACAACAAAAACCTTAGTTAAAATGACCAATATTTGGAATGCTATATTCCAGAAAGATAAACAATGTGCATAAAGAAGTCTTAGTACTGATGCATTATTATACGAGACCTGAATAAAATACAATAAATGCACTTCTTGTTGTCAACAACATTTAAAGCTTGAAAATGTTGATGGAATACAATGCTTTTGAGCAGGAAGGCACATCAGCATTTTTATACACACAGTTCTATGGGCAATTAAAAATTATTTATTACTAACTCTATATATATATATATATATATATATATATATATATATATATATATATATATATATATATATATACTAACAATATTTCATACAATTCTTTAAAACTAGACATAAAAAACCTAACTATCCCAATGCTATGAAGTGGCTGGTATAATTAACATCAAGTCTTTATTTTTAGGAGTATAGTAGTCCATCTGTTTGCCTTCACATGATACCAGTTTCGGGATTTTGCTCAGGCTGTTCTTCTTTTGGTTTCTCTGGCAATGGCGAATGATGGCGACGGAGAAAAGCAGGAGAGAGCTGGAGATGAGGGCGAAACCGCTCAGAAAAAATGTTGCCGTGTAAGTCCCTGTGGTGTCTACCAACCAGCCTACGCAAAGGAGGAAAAAATAAAAAAAAAAATCACATAATTACCTCAAGGTTAACCTATTTCCAAGAAAATACGTTTTTAATGTGGTGAAAATGGGAACAGTTTGGCTGGATAATGTGTCTAGACAATAGTTAACCACTTAATGGACTATTTTTATAGGCCACGCCATTACAAAAGTGACAACTGCGGTTAATATTTTTCTTTTCCTGAAAACACATTCCAGGTCATTGTTTATATGAAATACATTTACTGCATCTTGGATGATGCCCTAATACCACATAAAACTATTTTGGCAGAATTTTGAATTATTGAAGAATTCTGTATAGTTTAAGGACTGCTAACCACATTTAAACAGGGGGTAAATCTTTTATAAGTTATGTTCTGTCACCTTCTGTGCTTGTTTTCTGCTGCATCTAATTATTATACAGCACTCTGAAATGCATGATTCTGTTCATGATTCTGTACAGTTATTGAGTTATAGGATCAGGGTATCTCTTGTTGCATACAAACAGCTATTGCCATCTTGCATCTGTAATGGGTTATAAGATTACAAACAGGTAAGATTCTAAAACAGTTTAATCTCAAATCGGTATTCTTTATCCTCATGGTTATTTAAGTGGTGAAAAACTGTGTAATTAGTGGTATGGTTGTAATGAAGTGATATGATTCTACCTTTCTAGCAATGAAGCACCTTTCTTCAATCAGGCTTCATATGTCATCAATTAGCAATGTGCTACAAGACCAAGAAAATAAACTTATGTAAAGAGAAACGGAGAAAAGTGGAGGTAGATGAGGCTCGCAATCAAAGCATATACTACTTAGAAGAGGCAACATCTTAAAAACCATCCTTTATCTTTGTAGTGTGTGAGCTCGGACTTCAGTATGGAGAGAGACGTGATCTGCCTAAAGCAGAGGAGCAGTTTGACAAAGCATTCAAGTTAGCGAAAGAGAAAAACGAGCATCTTCAATCTGTTCATTTTTCTTATGCTCAGTTCCAGCAGTACAGTAACAGACGTGAGGATTTAGCAATCGAGCACTACACAAGGAGGGTTTAACAGTGAATCCACATACTCCTGATGGAAATAAACGTGCACAGAAACTGTGCAACATTGCCAAGAAAAATCTCAAAGGTTAATCCAAATGATTGGAAGGCCAGTGAAATACTGGGTTTAATTTATCATTTGTTAATCCAAGCAACTTTCTTCACTGAAGCTTTGTGTTCAGTAAACAATATTTCTGTCAATGTTTTACATGTATAAGAAATAGAGCAGTAGTAAGTGGGATAATGTACATCCAGTCAGCTGTAAAAGCACAATAACTTCTTCAGGCTGGGATTATTCGGCCATAACAAAGGGAATGGAAGGGTGAATTAAATGCTTAGTTGTAATTTAAAGAGTTCTATGTGACTTCAGTGGTTCAACTGTAATCTTAAAATTTTGTGCACCAAAAAACAAACAAACAAAAAAACAACTGTTTACTAGAGGCAATACACAATATGACTGCATGTTTCATGGCTGACTCTAATGGCAATACATTTTATTATAAATGCACTGCACACTGATACGGAGACAGTGACTATTGTAAATATCAATAATTGTACCCTTCAAAACAGCAACCTTCAAAAAAAGGTTATACCACATCTGACACAAAAGTTCAGATTATGTGCCATTTCATACATAAAATTTGGAAACAAAAGCTTTTATACATCAGTGAAGAGTGGAGCATCTACAGTAAGTCGTGTTTAGAACGCAAAACTGATCGAAAGAGCTATAGTGAAAACAATGACTGGATCTAAAACTTTAGATGACACATGAATCATATCTGCAGCTCTATTGGACCCTATCATACACCATGTGCAATGCGGCACCAGGTACAGAGCAAGTGTTTTTTGATAGTTTTACCCAGGCGGAGGTATCATTTTCATGTTTTGCGCCACGTTGTTTAAATAGCAAATGCATTTGCACCCATTTGTGCGCTCATTGGCGTGCTAGTCTGAAAAGGAGGTGTGTGTTGTTATTTTAAGGCAACTGAGATAGACCACGCCATTGACCAACTAAAAGCTGCTCTAAAGTCAACGGTGCAGGGTTTTTATTTGCCATTTAAAGAGTGTTATGTGTCTATGCGGGTCCAAAATGTGCGCACACATTGCACACACAGGTATGTACAGCAATACACAAATATCTTTAAATATAAAAAATTAAAGGATTAAAAATATATATATTATTGTCTACATAAATATAAAAACTTCTACCTCCTCCCATGCCTTCTTGATCTCAGAGGGGGCTTTGGTGGAATCCAACTCTGTTGTAGTCAGTTTATTCATGACTATTTACATTTGTTTGGTGTTATTACAGTGCATTCGGAAAGCGGTTCACTTTTTCCACATTTTTTTATGTTACAGCCTTATTTCAAAATAGATTAAATTTATTTATTTCTTCAAAATTCTACAGACAATACCCCATAATGACAATGTGAAAAAAGATTTTTTGAAATGGTTGCAAATTTATTAAATCACATGTACATAAGTATTTACAGCCTTTGCTCAATACGTAATGCACCTTTGGCAGTAATCACAGCCTCAAGTCTTTTTTAATATGATGCCACAAGCTTGGCACATCTGTCTTTGCCCATTCCTCTTTGCAGTACCTCTCAAGCTCAGGTTGGATGGGAAGCCACTCAAGCTTTATCAGGTTGGATGATGTTCAGCCATTTTCAAATCTCTCCAGAGATGTTCAATAGGATTTAGGTCTGGGCTCTGGCTGGGTCACTCAGGGACATTCACCAAGTTGTTGTGAAGCCACTCCATTGATATTTTGGCAGTGTGCTTTGGGTCACTGTCCTGTTAGAAGATGAACCGTCGCCCCAGTCTAGAAGTCAAGAGCACTCTGAAGAAGGTTTTTATTCAAGATGTCTCTGTACATTGCTGCATTCATCTTTCCCTCTATCCTGACTAGTCTTTCAGTTCCTGCTGCTGATAAACATCCCCACAGCATGATGCTGCCACCAACATGCTTCACTGTAGGGATGGTATTAGCCTGGTGATGAACGGTGCCTGGTTTTCTCCAAACATAACGCTTAACATTCACTCCAGAGACCAGAGAATTTTGTTTCTTATGGTCTGAGAGTCTTTCAGATGCCTTTTGGCAAATTCCAGGTGGGCTGCTATGTGCCCTTTACTAAGGAGTGGCTTCCGTCTGGCCATTTTACTGTACAGGCCTGATTGGTTGATTGCTGCATAGATGGTTGTCCTTCTTTAAGGTTCTCCTCTCTCCACAGAAGAACGCTGGAGCTCAGACAGAGTGACCATCAGGTTATTGATCACCGTGACTAAGGCCCTTCTCCCCCGATCACTCAGCTTAGATGGCCGGCCAGCTCTATGAAGAGTCCTGGTGGTTCGAAAAATCTTCCACTTACGGATGATGAAGGCCACTGTGCTTTATTGGAACTTTCAGAGCAGCAGAATTTTTTCTGTAACCTTTCCCAGCCTTGTACCCCAAGACAATCCTGTCTCGGAGGTCTACAGACAGTTCCTTTGTCTGTATGCTTGGTTTGTGCTTTGACATGCACTGTCAACCCTGGGACCTTATATAGACTGGCGTATGCCTTTTCAAATCATGTCCAAACAACTAAATTTACCACATGTGAACTCCAATTAAGCTGCTGAAACATCTCAAGAATGATCAGTGGAAACAGAATGTACCTGAGCTCAATTTAGAGCTTCACGGCTGTGATTACTTATGTACATGTGATTTTTCAGGTTTTTTTATTTTTAATTAATTTGCAACAATTTCAACAAATCTTTTTTCACATTGTCATTATGGGGTATTGCACGTAGACTTTTGAGGAAATAAATGAATTTAATCCATTTAGGAATATGCATATGCACATAAGAAGCAATGCTGTAGCAACGCTTCACCAATCAATTGGACTCATGCAGGTCTGAAGTCAGGGCATGTGCGTTACTAATACCTTACTAATTAATCTAATTAACGTGTTAAATTGACAGCCCTAACTAGTATGAACACAACTGTAATAATGACTTTGGCTTGTGGGCTTTAATACAGTTGTCACTCCTGTAGATGGGATTAAACACTAAAATATAAAATAATTTGAGGCTCTTACCTCCGATGGGTGGGCTGACTAGATAGGGAACAGCATGGAGAAAGTACACAACCCCGAGAGCTGAGGAGAGGTATTGTCTCCCTACAACATCTGATGTTACTACAGGAATAAGGGCAACATAGGCTCCATCAAAGTACCCATAAAGCACAGAGAAGGGTACCAGCCAAACAAATGTGCGTAAGAGGGGGATAAAAAGACAACACAGTCCCTCCATTCCTACAGCAAACGTGTAGCATATATTCCTGTACTTTTTTAGACACCTGGAAGAGAGATCGGAAAGCATTAGTCAGCATGATCAGGAACATATTATTGATATTCTTTATTTTCCTAAAACCTAAGCATTTCTATAATCTTTTGACCTCTGTATATCAATCATTGGGCAAAGAAAAAAAAACATGATGCATTCTCTTTTAAAGTTACAAAGTCGCATTCTAAACTGACAGCTGGGTCAATAATGAACAAAGAACAACAAATCTTTTAAAATTAAAATTTATGAATTTAATATGTACATCACAAGTTGGTATAAATTATAAAACCCTTCTTTTTAAAAGGCTTAAACTTAAAGATATAGTTCACCCAAAAACAAACAAACAAAAAATGTTGTTTCTTGCACAGGTCGATCTTTTTGGTTCATAAGTCCTCAATTTATCGTCAGAAGCCATGGTTATTCATTTTGTTTTTACTGTAAAAATGTCAAAGTTGAAATCTGTTGATCAACATTTGAAACATTTTAGAACCACATTTTCAATTAAAAATATGAATATTTAATTATTTTTAGAATACATTTATGGATATACATTTGAATACTTATTATTAAACTTTTAAACATTAACGTTTTTTATATATATTAATAAATATGAGGTTTTTGAAAAAATTGCACCACATGACATTGTACACCCAGTTTTTATACAAGACTTACTGACATATTTTTATTTATTTATCCTTTATTTTCATAGGAAGGTCCCACTGAGATTAACAGAAATCCTTTCTTCCAGGGCAAGATGAGTCAAAATGATTAGACCTTCTGTGAAATTTGAATTCTTTTCTAAATATTTCCCATGCGTTGTATAACGGAAAGATTTGTTCCCCAGCGGGAGGGGAACTACAATGCTATGTGGAAACTTCCACTATGGGGATTTCGTCAGAAAGCCAATCATCTGAAGAGTAATAAAACGGGCCAATGAAATGCCAATGAGTTGGCAGTGTCAGCGCGCACAGCTGGCAGCAATCACAATCAGTCTGTGTATAAGATGCCAGCTCTGCCCTGAAACCATACCTTTACACTTTCAGAAGCCTTACGAAGCGATTTGGATCACAGCACACACACTGAAAGAGTAACATGGCTTTTAAAGATGTCGTTCCGACCGTGCGTTTCTGGATGCAGTGGTTTTCTGTCCCCGGATGATGGACACGAGCACTGTGTAGCATGTTTGGGGGTCCAGCATGTGAATGCGGTGCTTGCGGGCAGTACATGTCATAACTGCGATGCCATGTCTGTTGCGCAGCGAAGATTGCGGCTCGCTCTTGCAAAAGGGTGAGCCACCCCTGTTGTCCCCCGCAATAAAGCGGTTGGAACGCGGGCAGATCTGAGGGTTACAATGGGGGTCAATTCGCCGCCCTCGGGCTCGCGAACCCCTCGCTCCTCAGCGCACTCTATCCAAGCTCCCAGATGGTCGCCCCTTCACTCGATGACACCAGGGACCAGATGTCTATTGATGCATCGGAGGGTGGGCTATCACTGTCCGACGAGGATCCGGACCCGCTCCCTCCCTCCGGGGTGGTTAGCGAGGCGCTGGATCTAGAAGCGGATATGTTGGCCGTGCTTTCCCGGGCTGCTTTGGCGGTGGGTCTGGGGATGGTTTATCCCCCAGCCCCACGGCTGAACCAACTATATGGGTGTTACGTGGAGGCTAAGAAGAAGGCCAAGCCTTCTAAGCCTCCCGTCCCCTTCTTCCCGGAGGTGCACAGTGAGTTCACGCAGTCTTGGAGGGCACCTTTCTCTGCCCGATCTGCGTGCGCTTCCGCTCTCACCACCCTTAACGGTGGAGGAGCCAGGGGGTAAGAGGCAATTCCCCAAGTTGAGCGTGCCATTGCGGTCAATCTTTGCCCGCATGGTGCCTCTTCCTGGCGTGGTCAGCCTTGTCTAGCGTGTAGGTTATCTGCATCCCTCGGGGCCAGAGCCTACACTGCTGCGGGCCAGGCTGCTTCTGCCCTGCACGCAATGGCCATGTACCAGCGCTACCAAGCGCAGGCGTTGGCTCAGCTGCACAAGGGTGTATCTGACCCAGGCTTAATGCATGAGCTTTCCACCGCAACTGACTATGCTCTGGGTACCACCAAGTCGGCTGCGCGTGCCCTGGGAAAGACGATGGCCACATTAGTGGTCCTGGAGCGCCACCTCTGGTTAAACCTGGCCGAGATGTGTGATGTTGACCAAGTCCGCTTTCTTAACACACCCATCTCCCAGGCTGGCCTGTTTGGCGACACCGTCGATGAGTTCGCGGCGCCTCTCTGATAGATATCTGTAGAGCTGCGGGCTGGGCGACACCTAATACATTTGCGAGATTTTATAATCTCCGAGTTGAGCCCATTTCCTCACGTGTGCTGGCTAACCTTGGTGAATGAGGAAATTCAGTGGGTGTTGTAACACGCTTGCGGCGCCTTTTCTCTCTAACACAGAGATACGTGCGCATTTTTTACTCTGATCAGTTCAGTTCCCCATTTGGCGAACCCTACAGAGTTCCTCCGAGGCCCCCAGCATCTGACTCAGCGGAGGAGTCAGGTGCCTGGCCCACTACGTTGTTGGCATGCCCAATTGGTCAGCCCTAGGTGCATTTTTACGACTCCCCGAAAAAAATAACTAAACCTTATCAGATAAGTAGGTGAATAAGGGCCAGGGGACACGTTGGAGGGCTGCGTCTATGGTGATAATGGTGCGCGCACGCTTATGCTTGGCAAACCTCTCACCAACGACGTGGTAAGGTTCAGTCGCTGTGGCGTTTTCCATACATTTCCCCATAGTGGAAGTTTCCACATAGCATTGTAGTTCCCCTCCCACTGGGGAACGGAACAGTTACTAAAGTAACCCTCGTTCCCCGAGGGGGGGCACGGAAATGCTATGTTCCTTCGCCACAGCAATTGCGCCTTAGCTGACAGCTGTAGTTCGGCTTCTTCAGCTAGAAAAGGTATGGTTTCAGGGCAGAGCTGGCATTTGAACTTTCAGCAGTGAAACTTAAACCACACTGAACTGAACTAAACTCTAAAACCTGGACTTTACTTGAACTTGTTAAGCTGCTTTGACACAATCTATATTGTAAAAAGCGCTATATAAATAAACTTGAATTGAATTGAATTGAATCTTATACACAGACTGATTGTGATTGCTTCCAGCTATGCGCGCTGACACTGCCAACTCATTGGCATTTCATTGGCCCGTTTTATTACTCTTCAGATGATTGGCTTTCTGACGAAATCCCCATAGTGGAAGTTTCCACATAGCATTTCCGTTCCCCCCCTCAGGGAACGAGGGTTACTTTAGTAACCGTTCCATTTTAAATATACATTAGTTTTACCAACTAATTTCTAATACTCAATTTCAAGAGTTCACACTTAGTTACTGCTTGACGCTATTAGCAGGTTTAGCATGCTGTCCCGAGAGAAAACCCTGAGCTTGGAGATAATTGAGCCCAGGGTTCCTGCCTGGTCAATTAGCATGTAAGGGGGTCCGAGATCAGGTAGGTCTCGAGAGCTCCCCCTTGTAAAGGAGGAAAAGGAGGAGATATAGTGGAAGATAAGGCAGTAGGGTGAAATCAGTCTATTTATTGAAGGCTTGGATCAATCTGATTGGATTATTGCTGAATACAGATGAGAGACCAGCCACGATCAATCATATCACATGCTCCTCTCGAAATTAGTTTATAACTAACAAATTTTATAACTAACTAGTTTATAACTTCACTTATTTTGTTTTTGCCATAGTGACAGTGCATATTATATTTCTACGTATTTTACAAGATAATAGTATTCACCTTAAGGTGCAATTGAAAGACCAGGTTATTATGTTAACTAGTCAAATTATGGTAATTATGAATGTTATTGCATAACAGTGGTTTGTTCTGTTGACAATCGCAAAAAAAAATCCTTAAGGGGCTAATAATGTTGACCTTAAATTGTTAAAAAAAATTAAAGAACTGCTTTTTATTCCAGCCAAAATAAAATAAATAAGAAGAAAAAACAGGAAATACTGTGAAAATGTCCTTGGCCTGTTAAAACATCACTTGGGAAATATTTGAAAAAGAATACAAATTTTACAGGAGGGCTAATCATTATGACTTCAACTGTATGTATATTGTGATTATGGTAAAAACAATTATTGTATTTACTTTATGCCTTCCCATAAATATCCAAATGAATTTATGTGTTCATCTTACAACAGATATATTCAAATGATTATATTAAAATATGGACAAAAATTGTGTAATGTCATCAACCCAGCTGTTTATTGGATTACAAAATCTGTGCTTACAAAAACTCTGAAAAAAAAGAGCCTAACTAGAGGAACAACAACAACAAGAAAAAAAACATGTTGCTCAGTCAGTAAATGAGCACTCTTTTTCCAACCGTAATGCAATACTAACAGACGGCACAAAACAACATACCTCCTGTCAGTGAGCCAGCCAAATGTGATGTTGCCAACAATGTCAATAACCCCTAGTATGGACATGAGGAAGGCAGCATGTTGATGACCGACACCAACATCCAGAGCATATGGAACTAGGTACACAAACGGCAGACTACACCCACTGGCCAGCAGCAGGAAGGAGCCTGCAAGTACCAGGAAGTCAGGCATGAGCAGGAAGTGGTATTCCTGCATGGACTGAAAGCAACGTTGTTTAGCATCACTTGCGGCACTCCTTGTAGGACCAGCGTTCAGTGTTGGAGGCTTAACACTGTACCCGCACTCTGAGTCCACTGGAAGAGGACAGGCTTCCTCTTCTTTTAGAATGATAGGCCGTAACAGAGCTCCACACACACACAGGTTCGACACAAACCCCCCTAAAATGAGAAGGGCCCCTCGCCATGAGTAGTGTTCGATTAGCAGCTGCACTACTGGGGCCAGAATGAAGGTGCCAATGCCACTTCCAGACATGGCAATGCCATAAGCCAAAGCTTTCCTCTCACAGAAATAGATACCGACCATGGCAATAGCTGGAGTATAGCAAAGAGCGAAGCCAAGCCCTATAAAACAAGAGGGGGAAAAACGCACACGCTGAGCTTGCTAGAGACTAAATGTGGAATATGGGTCTGTAGGTCAGTGTTTTAATCTTAGGGTGCTTACCAGTTAACAGTCCCAATGTAGCGTAAAGATATTCAAGACTGGTGGCAAAGGAGCTGAGTACTAGTCCTACAGAGGCCAGGAATCCTCCTAGTATTACAGCTACACGGCATGACAACTGATTCCCGATCAGACTTCCGAGTGGAGCTGCAAAAGTAACACGAGAATAAACATGCCTGTTGCGTAAGTCATACTAAAGCATATGTTAAGGAAACTAAAAACAGTAGTCCTATTTAACATAATACATTTGAATGAATACATTTATATTTGTATTCAGGGTGCATTTAGTTAAAAGTAAAAGACTTTTACAAAATATTCCTATTCAAATGAATGTTGTTTTAATGATGTTTCTGTTCATGGAATACTGAAAAACAAGTCAGTGTCATGATTTCTAATACTTTTTAAACAAATTATGTGACACTGAAGACCAGAATAATGGCTGCTGAAAATATGTATACTAAAACTGAAAACAGCTATGTAAATAACAATCATTTATTTATTTTAAAAAAGAGAATGCTGAATAGATGCACCAAATTTTGCTACATTTTCTAATCCTTTAGCTGGATGCCTTTAGTAAAGTAAAAAGACAACTACAACAGAACACATTTACTGAATAAATTTGTATGCCAAAAAGTAAACGCCCTGATAAATTCTAAATAATTCGCTCATATAATTGGTTACTATTACTGCACAGAATATGCTCCCAAGGACAGGACAAACATAATTCTGTCAGATCATTTTGTCTAAATAATTTATTAACACTTCATAATAGTCAATAAACTAATAAAAAAAAATTTAGTTAATAAAATGTGTCACAGTTGTAACCAATTCCATATTTATTAGACACTAATTTCTCCAGATTTGTAATCTTGAACAAATAGAATATTCACAGATTAACACAGCTTTAAAAGCATATCAGCAATGTGAAGAAAGACAGAACATTGACCAAACACAATATTGGACAGCTTTATGTAATAACTGCAATTCTTACGCCTATTGTTTACAAGCCATCAGCCTAAATATGGCTTTTCCTGAGCAATGTAATTCTTAAGATTGCTGTACTGTCAACAGCAGACAGCACTGGGTGTAAGGAAAGCAAACAGTTCTGTTTTTTTGGGTCAAGCTTGCGACACTGGCGTGTCCTCTCAAGATGTTCGCTGTGTGTTTTGAGCCTCCCACAGCCTGCATGTCTTTTTTTAGTGTCTTATGTAACATTATTGTCTCAGTTGGACAAAAAGATTGTCTAAACCAAATTAGTGGTCAATCCAGAAATGTGAATTTGAAACTGAATTCTTAAAATTGAAAGACCAGCCAATAATGATGACAGTGATGTGCTAATTTCTGACAGATTTAAAGTCCGATCAATACTTACCACACAGCATGGTTGTGCAGTCCACTAAAGAATGAATCCATGCCGTCCCAGAGTAGTCTTTCGCAAAATGCATCTGAAACTCGACGAAGAATATGGAGATGCATCTGGAAAAGAGAAAATGACAACACAATTCTAATCAGACAGAACACATGCAAGCGTTGCCAAAGTATCAAGTCACTACTTACATTGTTATAACAATACCAGAGTCTGTTGTGGTATTTAAGTCTAACAATATAATAATATATATCTGTTTTTGACATTTGAACATTCTTTTTTTCCATCATTTATTATATGCAAATGAGTAAATAATTTTATATATTATATTTTTATACATTCTACTTTTTATTTTGAAGTTTTACAAGGTTAATTAGGTGTCTTTTAAAAAAGACGTGTGACCAAATAATACAAGGTTAAAAAGAAAACTGATTCATCAATATGAAATTTCTGGATTTCTTTACAAATATTTTGTAAAAAATCTACATTTGTCCTCTGATGATTGACGAAAGTTGTATGGGTTTAATAATAATAATGAGATAATTGTTTTTTCAGGTGAACTAGTTCTTTAAGGCTATATGCTAATGTTCTATTGTATTAGGGTTAGTTCACCCAAAAACCTCCAAAGACAACAACAGTCCCTAGATGTTTAAAGTCCAGAAAAGGTGTGAAAAATGTGTCAAATGTGTTCATGTCACTTCAGTGGTTCAACTGTAATCATACGAAGCTCCAAGAAAAGTGTGCCAAAAAACAAAACAAAACAAAACAAAAAAACTGCAACAACGAGCATTAAAAATCAACTACTTTTATTTAAAGGGATTCTATTCTGCCCCTTTTTACAAGATGTGAAATACTTTGAATGTGTGTCACCAGAATGTGTGAAGTTTCAGATTTAATTAACATTCGCTGTGCGCACACACACACACACACACACACACACACACACACACACACACGCGCAAAATTAACATGCTGCAATGTTTTTGCTCATTTACTCACGGGAAATGTGACAGTAGTCAGATCATACAGGTAAATATATTCTGCTGATTAGTGATCTATTACAGCTAAGTTACTGTACAAAATAAACAGGATTTAACCTCCACAAACCAAGACTCCTGTTGTGTGATTGAAGCATCCTTGCTTATAGTTGTGTACACTATACAGCAGTGGTGATTCCAGCTGTTATAAATTATATAGCTCAAAAATATGTTCAAAATACTATAAAAAAAGTACCACTTACTGCAGTCTTTTATGTGTTAATAGCGGTTTCTTTGCAAATCCTGTCTTGTGGAAATGATAATACACATTAATACTGAAACGTGATAATACACGCCTGTCAATCTATATAGGTTGCTGGGAAAAATGCACTGCTATGTCACAGGGGGGTTGGGCTTTATCAGGAAATTTTAAGAAGTGAGTGCATTTATATCACTCCAATATGACTGTGAACACACCTACACACATTTTTGTCCAAAATCAGCTATCTTCCAAAAGTGGATTTTGCATGACAGGCACCCTTTAGTTGTTCTATTTTCTAATATTAGCAAATTTTAGCAGCTACAAAAATTTTAGTTTTTAGTGTTCGTACACAAAACGACACTCAGCAAACCAAGTTTGCAGGACCAAATTGTGACAATTCCCACTGACAACATGCTTTTAAATCCAGTGTCATTTACAGCTGGTAACAACGAACAGCCATGCAGATCGTGGGTGTTTGGACATGAAAGCCTATGATGGGGTAATGAGGCACAAGCCTCGACAATGTCTGTTCTGCACCTGAACAAACAAAACTGGATCACCCGGGAGGTCATTCAGGTCAGAGCACTCAGTGTGGGTATGACAGCCAGCAACTCTCACGTCTTCCTCAACTAAGAACGACGTGTCTGGCCATCAGCCATTTAAGAAGGAGACGTCCTTTAGTTAACTGCTCTACAGTGACAGTGATGAGCTATAGCCAAGTTACAGACTAAAAGGGTAAAATCTTACACTAGAACTTGAATTACACACACATACGTAAGGACTTTTGAAGGGGTTAAGAGCAAAGAAAATTTCCATGAGATAAAGAAGGGGTTAAAAAGGCACACTGTCCATCCAAAGACCACCAGCTGCCTTTTAAGCTTAAAAAGAGTTTCATCACCTGGTACTTCTCAGGTTGATAATTACCACTTATCTCAGACAGACTCTGAGAAACGTTCAAAAGAGTGTTTGTTTCAGAGGTGAGAGGTCAGATGAACTGTTTTGTTCTCACCAGCTCGCGTGCAATTTCATCTGCGTAAACTTGTTCCTCAGGTTCTCACATTTCACATTTTTACATGTCACACAATGTACCTGCACATTTAAATTGAACAATCCTAACAATTAGGGCTTAATCAGCATTGTTAGTACGGCACATTCAGCACCTTGGGAGGAGGACAAATATTGCTGAATGGAACAACTTGTTCAACAGTACAAAAGGAAGATTTTACCTCTTACAGCATAGTACATGCAAATATGGACTGTATATGTAAAACAAAAACAACTTCAGAAAATAAATGATTACAGAATAAGCAGGCACATATATAAACTTAATTCAGTCACAGCAGTTTAAACTTATTCAAGGAGATGTAAAAACAACAAGTTTCTATGTGAAGGTCTAAAAAGTTGTTTACAAGTCTGTCAAATGTAACCTGACCTCAAGAGCTGCAGTAGAAATGGCAGATAGCACTTGTCACTTTGTGAACCAATGACTCCTTCTAGGTAATTCTCAGCATGGAATGAACTAAATATAGCGTTCTGTTGTGCCTCATGTACTGTACTATACAAAAGTATGTGTTATCGGACAGGTTAACAGATCCTGACATATAAACAACAGAAAGTTTATGAGACAGTTTATTGGAACTTAGCATTCAATATATCTGTGTTTGTTTAAAAATTTATAAATAAACCCTAATCTTTAACAGAGAGGTTATTCTTCATTGGTTATAATATAAAACGGGTGGTTAAAAACCCTATGATTAATAGCATAATTGTAACTGCAAGATTAACATTCATTAAAACATCATTGAAACTAAAAGTGTGGTGTCAGAAAGTTTTTGTTTTTTTTACCTTTAAAAAAAAAAGGTTAAAAAAAAAAAGGTTTCTTACTGTGACTGTTTAAGGGTTAAAACTGTTCTAGTTACGCAGGTATGAACAGCAACATATGGTCACCAAAAAAGCCTACCTTGTTACAGCTCGTGTGCAAACAGTTACCACAAAGCAGCCAGCCACGATCATCCATCCCCACCCTCCATCCGGAGGAAGGACCCCTCCTTTCTTCTTTTCCTGAGCCATGTAGTCTGTCCTTCCCACCACTTTTATGGCCATCAAACTCCAAATCTCTCGTTCTCAAACGCACGTTGCACCTCTCTGCTGCCACACTCACCAGGCATGGAACTCGTTCTGCAGATGTGGGGCCCAGTCAGTGACTTTTCTAAGCACAAGATGACACACACAGCAAAACACAGGCAGGAATAAATAACAAGCTCAGCTAAAATGATTAACATGGATTATGGGTGATTCTGGGTTTTCTGTAACATGTTCTAGGTTTGGGGCTTCTTTGAGATTTTACAAATGATTCACAGTGAAATGTGAATTGAAGCGTAACTGCTTTCCAGGGAAGTAAGAGAAAGCACACTTTCTAACTGATGGGTTGCCATATTAACTTGAGACCTTGCAGACCAACTTCATGACCTCTCTGAACCTTTTGAGAAATTAGAAAGCCGAGCTGATTTTTAACATTGCCTTTTATCAATACCATCTAGTTTTGATAGCCAACTTGACTGATACAAATACTAATGCTCAAATATGACAGTTTTTTAGACAGTGCTCTTTGACCATATTTTTTAAACAATGAGGTGGTTCCTGCTGCCTACATCATGCTTGATCCTCCTAAAATGAATACATCACATGACTGTAATAAAATATATATTTTTTTGGATCTACATAGCAGAGTTGGGCCAAGGCGAGGATTTGTAAATAAAAAAATAATAATTTATGTGTTTCACCAGAGAAGAATCGTATTTGTCGGCTGGAATAGTGAGGATTATATAGGATGGTGCTTAGACCATCAACAATGGTTAAGCCTTATTCAGTTGCATTAGATGGAGCATCTTGGATGATCAGGCGGTGAGTAAACAATTTCACACAATGTACACTTTCAGGATAAGTCGATGATATCCCCAGCCCCCCTTATTTTGCAACTGAACCTACAGTTTATGAGTCTTCTAATCTATATATCAGCCCACTGTGGGAACAGTCCCAGTTGCACATTGTTTCACACCAGCATAAAAAGTACATCTACTAAATAGATTTCTCAAGGCTTGTCTAATTGAACCAGCTGTTGATTTCCACGACTATTCGCTTCTCCTTTCCTTCTGTTCAAAGTATGCCATGTCAGTATTTAGCAAATTATCTGTGTAAAAGTGTCTTAAATCTGATCTTTGACATGCAAGTCCAGTCACATGCTAGGACTAGCAAAAAAACCTGTTTTGGTGGATTTAAATGTTATCTACACAACCAATACTGAAGTCAATGGTGGACACAGAAGTAGTTTTAGCAATGAAGATAAAGATTTGTTAACTTAAAGGCATAGTTCACTCAAAAATAAAAATGCTGTCATCATTTAGTCTCCCTTTACTTGTTCCAAAACCTTTTTGAGTTTCTTGAAGACAAAAGAAGATATTTAGGCAAACCTGTAACCATTGACTTCCATGCCATTTGTTTTTCCTATTATGGCTACAAGTTTTCAGGTTTCTTCAAAATATCTTTGTGTTCAGCAGAAGAAATAAACTCACAAAGCTTTATAACAACTTGAGGGTAAATAGTGAGTAAAGTTATTAAAAAGAACATTTTCATTTTTTGAACGAACTATCCCAAATTAAATAATATAAGGAATGGTTTGTCTCTAATAGACTGCTTCAAATCTTAAAGGATTTAATACACTTAGACATTTGGTTGACTATAAGTAACTTTGCAACTATATGCTTTTAGATTATGATTGGCAGACGTTTAGGGAAATAGTTAACAAACAAAAGTTTAGTCTTCTAATAATCTGATTACATGCAGTTTACAATAGAATTACTTATTCAACAGAATAATGGAAACCATCAACATAAGTTTTACTACATAAATTAACAATATTATTATTAATAATATCAATGAGGATGATGATGAAGCAAGAAACTGTCAAAAAAAAATTGTTGTTTTTCTCCGGCAAGTACCCACGTGCATTCACTTGAAAACAGATGTAAAATAAATAAATAAATAAATAAATAATCAAAAAACTCCACATAGCGGTAAATTCAGGTACTTACCATTTTATAGAACAGCCACAAACACAGTCCAAACATTCTCCATTCAACTCTCCTGCAATCACACGCACTGGTCCGGACGCTATGGGCATTCGTTTATTTGGGTTGGTACAGCATGTTCGTTATCATCCTGCGGCTTCCACCAGGGAACAAGTCTGCAGCTGTAGGAACATCACGGCCACGGTACTTCAACGTGTTTAAGCGTGCGAGCTGTGAACCTGTTTACCTCTGTCTCCACTCCCCCTAACACGTGAAAAGAAAATTATGCAAGTATGCACGACAGACTATCGTGAGGATTTCCTATACAGTCACTTGCAATAGCGGTTGCTCGGGAGCTGCCCATTTTCACTTGTCAACACCTCTGTTTACAAACGTGTTCAGCATACAAATGTTTTTCATTTAATACTATTTTATGTTTTGAACTGGTTAAGTGTATTCAGAAATGTTCAGAATTGGATAATGCACAGTCAGCAATTCGTTCTCGCAGGAACTTCCTATGAATTGCCTATGTTTGTAAATGAGTTATGACGGTGTCAGTTTTTGGGATAAACGGCAAGCTTGCCATGAAAATATCTCGAAATTTGGATTGCTTGGACAAATATTAGGGAATGTAGCCTACTTTATACGCGTTTTATAATCTTTTTAAATGATTCACATAACATTCACTTTTATTCACATAAAACATGTTTTAACTCACATTCGTTGATCACATCTAATATGGTCAATGTAAACTAGAGCTATAGAGTTTTTCCGACTCGGACGTCAGAAATTCAAGAGCAAAAGTCGTAACTTATGTTTTATGTCCAGTCAAGATTCACAGTTTTGAAACGACAGGAGTGTACTTGATATACTATTTACTTTTAGGTGGGAGGGGGGTTAAATCCGCTACAACAGTAACTTTAATTTTTAGATTTAACATTCAGATTTTCGTTCAATTCGTTGGGGATATTTACTATTTACTTTCATCAGTTTCCGATTTCCTAGTAGCCTACTAATTAAAGACTCACTATGGGCTATTAATAGTTAATATCCCAATGGAATTGTAATGCCACCATTAACAATTGTATAATTGGATGTCATGGTAAAGCTAGTGACAAGCAGGAAAGGAATGAGTACTACTGACCCAGATTAACTATTATAAGTGGGATACATTTTTTTCCAGATATAATGTATATAAACTATTATGGCAACTATAGATGCAATACTTACATGTGGAATGTTGGTTTAAGGGTTGATGTTTAGATGGAAGTAAAATTAATAATAAAAAAAAAAACCAATCATTGTCCATAATTAACACATTTATTAGATATTTACAAAATAGTTTATTGACAAATGAAGTTAAGTTTTCAAATGATTGAACTCAAAATCAATATAAAAATCTCTTTGTGACATGAACTTCAGATCTATTCATTCCTTAAGTGAATCAGGGGTTCATATTCGATCAAATGTTACACCATAAAGATTACATTAAGGTCTGTGTAGTGATGCTGTTTTGACACTAAACACTGAATGAACTGAACTTAAAAGATTTCCAGTATAGTTATACTAACTCAGATCACATATCGGACACATTTGTCTGGAAATTAAGGATATTTGCATGTAATATTAACATCTAGTTATCTACAATTATGCAATTTTGAGATCTAGTTATCTAAAATGATGCAATTTGTAAAGACATGATTTAGCTCTAGAAAAAGCTTATAATTCAGCTGTAATGGCGATTTAGAATTTAGAACATGCTGGCAGATAACTGGGCATCAAAGTATACAGTTTGGAACAGTCAAAATACATTTATGGAAAGAGAGAAAGGCTACTTACAGTTGAACATATAGGGCAAAGAATGAACATGCGTCAACATTTAGCTGGCTTACAAGAACAAAACCTGTTAAGAAGGCAATTCGACTACATTAGATGAAGTAGTCCATTCAAGTGAAACAATGACACCCCTGTTCAGAAATCATCTACATGCTTGCTTTGCATTAGCTCAGTTCAAATACAATGTACTTACATGCATTCAGTCTGATGTGGCATATAGGAAAAAGCCTCCCCACCCCCAAAAAAAGAACAGCTCAAAAATATACTGTTAAGGACTGAAGTATACAGTGACATCTGGATTCAGCATTAGCAACAATACAGAGGATACAGAGATAAAGCCTTGTCTCCATCATTAAAAGGCACCCCGTAACACTTGGAAGTTACTTTTGTGGCTCAGAGAGATGTTGGGGGGTGCCATTGTGCATAATCCAGATATCCAAAGACAAAATGGCACCCCACTGCATAAGGCAATTCTAAGGGCTGAGCAGAGGAAGTAAAGCACGAATCGACAAGGGACAGTGAAGTTTTGAAGACTAATGTGTTGTTACGGACGTTACAGCAGCTAGAAGACAGATTAATGTCAGCACAGGCCTGATGTTGAGCTACAGTAACAACTAGTAGGTTCAATACAAACACATAAGTGAATGTTATTCGGTCAAAACAAGTCAATGCTCTAATAGAAATTGCATCTTATTATTCCACATCATTTTCTCTTCAGAGTTTTGGTCTTTCTTTCTTGCATTCATAATGACCAACAATAACAACAACCAAAAATCTACAACCTTAAAATTAGCTTATTTTTATAGTCTTTCACATTAACAGTGACGAGGCCAAATCAGCATATTTGACAAATGCTATGCCTCAAAGAGAGGGAAAGGCAATGTTTTTTTTTCTTCCTTTCTTGTAAGTACATATTTAGACAGATTATATCTTTTTAGAATTTCTGCCACCGGCTTTAGGAGCACATGGTTAACTTGCATTTGGTCAGCAACTTGGAGCATTCAGAGTCACACTTATTGTTATTATTGTTAAAGGTTAAACGGTGTTTAGGCATAAAGTTAATGAACCTCATGTTGATCCGTGAGGGGAAAAAAGGCTAAATATTTTCAGTAAGAGGTGACGTTTAAACTGAAAATGTTTAAAGGATGAAGGCATTTGGAAGAAGGTTTGACAGATATCAAGTGACACTTGAGACATCACTGCATAATGGTATTAAGATGACAAGAGACGGTTTGTGCAAATGTTAAATTAAATAAAAACATGATATACTACAGTGTATATACACAGGGTAAACTGTTAACACATTCAGATCAGAGACATCTCAGCATTATGGACCGTAAAATCCTATAAAATTCATCACGGGACTTACTGTATGTAGTGAACTTTGAGAATTCTCCATCTGATGAAGATACTGTTTTCCAGTCAATATTGACAATTTGGTCCGAACACAATTAGTGTCAGCTTAGATGCATATTCTCTGTTCATTAGACAGAACAGTTAAAAAGAGGTAAATCTATTAGAAATCAGAAATGACAGCTACTCAACAATCCACAAAACACAAAAGGCCTAATCAAGATAAAACAGACCTACTTGACGATTTTTTTTGTTTGTTTGTTTTTTGCTAATTCTGTAAAAGGGTTCAGATAAAAGATTTATATGATTGAAAAAGTACTGAAATCTAATTGGCATTCGCTGTATTATTTACAAAAAGGAGACAAAACGATGAATTTGGACTTGTGCCTTAAAATGCTTATTAATACAACTTTAGCCTTTTTAATGTAATGTGGGTATGATTAATGCTTATATTTCATTCGAACAGGAAAGGCAAAATCCTATGTAAATGACACTTATGGACCAGTTATCTGATTAGAAGGAAAAGTTAATTTATACAGCAGACTGTCCCACTAATACACATTATACTCCCCTTAAAAACCCTTTTCATAGATTATGATTATTTTCATAAAGCTTAGGGAGTAGAGGGAGCATACAGGCATTATAATTAGTGTCCTAAATCATCATCACCTCAAATCATCGATACACGGCAAAGGCACTGCTGTGCTGGCATTGTAGCAGTGGCGACGAGGAAAAGCTAATCACAATGCTAAAATCTATGCGCTGCTGTTACATCACATCCTCTTGATCACCTGCTCACATCTTGAGCATAGAAGGGCCAATGTGTCGATGATTTGAAGCTAAATGGAAACTCGGTTACATTAAAAAATGGCTTATCCTCATTAGGGGATGTGGCTTTCCTGAAATCTTACAGCAGCTTCTGGTTTGTTGGTTGGGTTTTCTTCAGTGTCTCAGGAATCTTCTGTCATCTTCAGTAGCTTTAGGAAGGCACCAACAGCTCCAAAATAACCCTGCAGCAGAGAAGCACGTTTTATTACATTTCCATTTCCATGTACATGCTCGTTTCGATAACATCCAGTAAGACCTCATTTATTTGAGTAAAGAAATGAATGCTTTTCTCCGGAAAGGTTATTAAAAGGAGAGGTAAAGACATTTCTAATGGTACAAAAAAATGCTGAGTGAAATATGTGTTGTTTGTTTGAATTGCATGTTTAAAAACAATACTACAAATTATATTTTATATAATGTTTTTTTCTTATTTTATTATATTTGGAACAACCAGTAACTTGTATAACTCTCTCGTTATGTGATATTGCTGATGCTCATTTGATATTGTGGGCAAATAAAAATATATTTTTTAAAAGTGAAAGTATCATGTTTCTACAAACATATTAAACATCACAAATTATATATAAAATCTTTGAACACACTCCACATCAAGTCTGTGGGTAGATTTTAAAATCTAACACAAGGGGGAGCTAAAAGTCCCATTCATGTGACATGCACAGACCACTGCGAACGAAAGACAGTCAAGAATATACATTTAAATTAAACTTTTAAACCGTTTAACTGAGCTTGTTTAAACAGTACTTTGCTTATTTTTAAATATATTCAAACATGTCTCATTTATTACAGACATGTCAACAGCCATTTAATGGCCTACTCATCTGTCTTTTTTGGTCTAAATTCACATGCAACAGGTGTTCATTTTCATCCTGCACCCTAATATTTAAATCCTCACAGCAACAACCTTCTCTGCTATTTTTCAATTGTGTACTTTCTATTTATGACTCTCAGAAAAGAACAGGATTATTTGTATTAATTTATCAGATTATTACTTATTTACCTATTTGCAGAATGATGAAATAAATGCACTGAAATAAAAATTACTAAAATAAAATCAACTTAAATTTAAAAGCAATCAATAGTTGTATCCCATCTTTAAAGACTTATTTAACTAAAACCAAAAACTCTCAAAAGCCAAATAAAATTGTTATAGTCTATTTAAAGTATTGATATTGAACAAACATTATCTTGACCCACTGCAAAGTGAAAAAGTAAAGGGAAAAAAGCATACTTCATGTTCTAAGAAAAGGGCTTTCAGTTGTCCGTCAGACCAAAAGTCCATGGCATATGCCAGCAGCTTAGTTGAAATGGTGTTGATTCGAAGGAAATTCCCAACAAAAACCACTTTATCGATATTCTGAAGGACATTAAACAAAACCAGACAGTCAGACGAAGCAGTCATATTGTTCTCTTAATAATTTTAAGAAAAACATCCACAATACATGTTGACCTTAAAAACTTTTATCTTGTGGCTGTTCAGTGTGCTGTGATAGCCCTGTACAATGCTGCTTGATCTCCATGCCACAAGACAACACTGTAAAGAAGCTCAGAGCACACAGAGATCATTGGTCTTGATAATGTGTTTCAGAGTCAAGGCCACTGCATTTAACTTATGTACTTATATGCTACATGAACAAATATCAAGTACAGGTTTTTTTTTATTGGCTAACAAGCATTGTGCAATATTATACTGAAGCCACATTTTCCAAACTGTTCACAGTGTGCATTACCAACATGACTTTTGACCAAACTGTACAGCTCATCTCCAAAACTCAGACTCACTCATACATCTCAAAACAAGCTTGTTTCACCGAATCACTGACAACAAGTCTCATTTAGAAAACATACTTTACATTCATAACACACTGACCTAAAAACACCAACAACAAAGAGCATTACAGAAATTTTATTAAATATTATAACTTTTATTTTTGAAATTTGAATGTATTTTCACACCTATCTATATGTCATTTTACATGTGCCACCCTTTCACTGTCTTGAACATGCTAAAGAATGTGTGATAAGACTGAACAAAAATTAGTTGATTTTTGAAAATTAGCAAACATGGATTAAAAACTTTAACAGTTTTTCTCAATCACTTTAGCAAATATTTCAAAACATTCACTAAACTGCAAGTTAGAGAGGCGAGCTTTGAATTGTACAACAAAACAATTCCTGTCATGTATTGTAATGCACATCTAAATGTTTGTACATGTGAATATATACACATTGTATTGTACATACAATACATATGTAGTTCCGTTATCATCAAAGGATACTGATCATTTTCGTTTTGTCGTACAATTTGTACTATTGATGTAACTGTGAAACAGTGGAAATTCGGCAATGACAGCCCATGGTTTACAACATGGTCAACTAAAAAAGTGGCTGAGGTAGGGGTACGCTTTCAGCTGAAATTTCATTTCATTAGCTGAAAAATCATTTCATTTTTTGGTAGGATTTGCTCGGTTTTAAGTAAATAAGGCACAAAATGCATGGTATGTTCCATAAGTCTGTTTGTTAAAGTGCTGAAAATGTAATATTTTGCTGCTTGTAGAGTATGAATGTATGTATGTATAGAGTATAAATTACAAAAATGTTTGGCAAATATTGAAAAGTGTGTACACTGCATGCATTTTATGTGAAAGAATGGAAAATAATTCACAGTTTGCTCTGCTCAGACTTTTGTTTGGCTGATGCACAATGTGTGTTAGCGGTTGAAAAAAACCCCTGTAATGTAGTTGGAAAGTGCACACACTGATAGATGAGCTTTAGCAATAAGAGAAAATATTGTCAAACCTCGTTCACTGCACACATGCGGGCGATGGAGCCAATGTTGTTTGTTATGGTGACAAGAGTAGCCCTGGCCAGGTCTTCTTTACTTATACTATCGCGTTTCTCCTTGCTCATCATATGACAAAAACTAATGAATTAAAGGACAAAAACAAACTTGTTTGTTGACTTTCTTTAAAAATCACAAACATGATTGTTTTTACATATAATTGCTGGCAAATATGTCTGTACCTGGATGCAACGGCAGAACCCTGAAGACCAAATCGCTCATAATCGCCACCATAAATATCCTTCACTAGTTTGTCCACGTTAGTGCTGTCCCCTTTAGCCGCCATTTCTAATGCCTCCTCAAATGTCTCGCAGCCAGTCAGCAAGCAGCACAGGCCTAGAAAGGTGCCACCTCCTAAACTGAATCACAACAATTGGAGAAAATTATTCTTCTTTTTACAAGATCTGTAACTATATTATACATTTTTACAAGATCTAAATATGGACATTTTTATCACAAAATAATAAAAAACAAGCTGTTCCCAAATCCATTCTGAGTGTATACTCATTCACTCATTTATACTCGCAATGCACTCTGATTTCAAGTGTACATTCATCTTAATACGTGTCTAAAAAGGGTTTGAGAAATTAAAACTGATAAATATATACACTGATGTATACTAATCTGTGTTTAGTCTTGTTCCAAAAACACAAGAATATTTATTGGATTAATATACCATCAGCGTGAACAAACATCATGATGCACATGTGAGTATCTGAGTCCCTTCATTTAATTTACTCCTTTGTAGTAAAACAATTATCAATTTCAATACTCTTTTAGTTGTGCTATTGTAAGAAACCCTGCACATGATAATAAATAACAACATTGTGTTCAAAAATTTTAAAATAATGTTTTATTAATTTTTGGCAATCGTTTTAATTCTCCACAGTCTCTAGATTTTATTATTATTTAGTTGTTTAATTATTTCTCAAATATTTCCCAAGGGACATTCAACAGAGCAAAAACATTTTTCACAGTATTTCCTTTTATATTTTTCTTCTGAAAAAAGTCCTATTTCTTTTTATTTGGAGATAATGTTTTATGTTTTACATACATACACATATACGCACGTTATATATATATATATATAT
>CAIGQW010054063.1:6608127-6626057 GCA_903798125.1 Danio choprae | reverse complement strand
CACGGTGGCGCAGTGGATAGCACGTTCGCCTAACAGCAAGAAGGTCGCTGGTTCGAGCCTTGGCTGGGTCAGTTGGCGTTTCTGTGTGGAGTTTACATGTTCTCCCCGTGTTGGCGTGGGTTTCCTCCGGGTGCTCTGGTTTCCCCCACAAGTCCAAAGACATGCGGTATAGGTAAATTGGGTAAGCTAAATTGTCCGTAGTGTATGAGTGTGAATGGGTGTGTATGGATGTTTCCCAGAGATGGGTTGCAGCTGGAAGGGCATCCGCTGCGTAAAACATATGCTGGATAAGTTGGCGGTTCATTCCGTTGTGGCGACCCCAGATTAATAAAGGGACTAAGCCGAAATGAAAATGAATGAATGAACAAATATAAAATGATTGCTAACAAAATGTAAAATACTTATTTTGAACAGTTGGAATAGTTGAAAAATATGTAAATAACCAAGAGCATGGAGTGACTTTAAAACACACTAATTTCTATTAGCCTTGACAACGAAACTAACATATAGATCACTAGCATTAATCTTAGCCTGGTTGTTAGTCTGCTCTGGAGCAGGCTGCAAAGAATAAATCTCCATATTAACTTAATTTAGCCTGCTTTCATGCAACTAAGTCAAGGCTAAATTCAGCCAGAATAGCCTCAAAAATCCCAGCTTAATCCCTCATATTACTTTTGTGCTATACCCCTCTAGTTTCACACTGATGAATCATTCTTAAATATTGATTGTTTTCTTTGTGAATCTTTTTGACAATTTGGATAGTATGAAGCAATATCAATAGAGAAATAAATGCATTGATTAATACTAAACTGCTCACCATGTCACCAAACTGATTCATTCCCAGTTTAAAGGTGTGGTTCCCCATGGAGTACTCAAAGTTGTGTAGCTCAATTTTTCTCAAGTTCTCCTCCCAAATCATTCTCTTTCCGACCTCCACTTCCTGGAGAATAAAGCAGATATGTCAGCCATTGCAAAGCACAAGTTCATTATAAAGACATGCATTGCATCATTCATTCATGTTAAGCAGGTATATGGCTACAGTCTTCCCATCTCATGATAGCTTTTTCCATGCAGGCTCTTCCAGGAGTACCAGTGATCATCTAACTGCATGTCTAAAGTTGGAGCAGCAAACACTGCACTTATGCACAGTGTGACGAGCAAAGCAAACATCATCCTGCCTAGAAGACTGTGACAGAGACACAGAAGCAGTGCACATGATTTCTTACAACTGAGTGTGTTTTAAAGCCTGTCCGAACATAGAGGTGGTCCCTCATTGGCTGATGGTCATAATAAGACATCCAATCAGGTCCAGCAAGAACTTAATCTTCTCATGTAATCACGCATCACAAAATGGAGAATTCGTCAATGGACTATGGTGATTTTTATTATTAGTCTACTCTAACAATATTAGGTAATCAGAAATGTTTTGTTATTTCCACAGTTTATATACAATCAACTTTTACAATACACAAGTGGAAAGCTTAATGAAATATGCTACAGTTGATTGGGTGATGTAGATATCTTTTTAGGTTTGTTATGTTCTGTTTGTTAGGTTTGTTTCAATCATTGTTTGTTCTTGTCACATAAGGGTGTGTTTGACAAATCCCATGCTTAGACAGAAAATAATCCAAGAGAAAACACAGAGGCCATTTAGAATTTTAAATAGCATCAGTGCTATGGACTGTTTTGTACTCACTCTAAATGCTAATTACTTTCATTCTAATTACTAATTATTATTAATAATTTAGACTGACTAAAATTAGCAGATACAATATTTCCAATACTAATGTGTCATTTATATATCCTCTTCTGGCTGCAGGAGATGGAACATCTTTGCTAGAGAGGGTATAGAGAATAAAACTACACTATAGTATAACAATTATACTCACTCTCTCAAAACAGAAACTCGTACCCTTGAATGTAAGTGGGAAAAAACAAAACAAATTAGAGGTCAAAATAGAATTGTTTCCAAAGATAGTATGTCCAGATATAGGAAGGCTCTAAAATCCGCTATGGCTGAGCACCTCCACAAACTGATAGAAAATAACCATAACAATCCTAGATTTTTATTTAACACCATTGCTAAACTAGCAAATATTCGGTAATTGTTGGAACAAATAGTCCCATCGCAAATTAGTAGTGATGATTTTTTTCAGTGATAAAATAGAAGGCTTCAGACAGAAAATAGAGGATGTTAAACTTTCTGCACCATCTTATCGTTCAGATTCATTAAACATTGCACTAAATCTAATTAATCTACAGTGCTTCAAAATCATATGACAGGAAGAGTTAAATAAACTTTTAAATATGTCTAAACCAGCTACATGTATGTTAGACCCAATTCCAACAAAATTACTGAGTTGCTAACTGTAGTAGGAGAACCTCTTCTTAATGTTATTAACTCTTCTTTATCTTTAGGCCATGTTCCAAACCCTTTCAAGCAAGCTGTTATTAAGCCTATTATTAAGAAACCACAATTGGATTCCAGCAACCTAGCATATTATAGGCCTATTTCAAATCTTTTATTTATGTCTAAAATACTAGAAAAAGTTGTTTCTGCACAATTATGCTCCTTTCTACAGATGAACAATGTTTTTGAAATGTTTCAGGCCTCATCACAGTACGGAAACCACATCAGTAAAAATAACCAACAACTTACACCTAGCTGCTGACAGAGGCTGCATCTTGTTACTAGTTTTACTTGATCTCAGTGCTGCATTTGACACCATCGACCCCAATATCCTCTTAGATCTTATAAATTTTACCGGTGTCCAGGGACACGATTTATGATGGTTTAAGTCATACTTAACTGACCGTTACCAGTTTGTAAATATAAATGGACAGCTTTCACAAGTCAGGCCAGTAAAGTATGGGGTGCCTCAAGGATCAGTTTTAGGTCCTTTGCTGTTTACAATATACATGCTACTGTCGTAGATATTATTATTAGAGATATTATTAGAAGACACGGGATCAGCTTTCACTGCCATGCAGATGATACTCAATTATATATTTCAACAAAACCTGCTGAGACGTCTAAACTAATCTAACTGCAGTATTAAAGATGTAAAGACTAGATGACCAACAATTTCCTTCTTTTAAATTCAAACAAAACAGAAGTATTACTTATTGGGCCAATATTATACACACAGCAGATCTCACAACTCTACCTGAAATTAGAGGGATACAATTGTAATAATGTTCTTCGTTGGTGGAAGAAGAAGACAGGGTCGGCGATATAGGTAAGTTATGTTTCTTTATTTTTTTGATCTCTCACACCCGTGTAGCTGGGTTTAGGTGTGTGTGTGTGTTCTCTCTCCTCTCCCGGCTGCTCTCACTCTTCTCCTTAAGAAGCGTGTCTCTCCGGCCCAATCATTAGAATAAACAGGTGTTATTTATTATTTCTGATTGGCCTGCCGACTAGCCGCCGGGCTCTGAGCATGCTCTCCCCCCTCATTGGGTGTTCGATCATGCTTACCTCTCCACATACCCCCACCGCCCGCCTCAGGCCGGGGAGCCGTCCGGCCTGCAGCCCCCCCCCTCCCCGCCCTGGAGAGGAAGTCCGCTACAGCCATCTGTGCACCCGGCCTGTGGACCACCTTGAATTTAAAAGGCTGTAACGCTAGATACCAACGGGTGATCCGCGCGTTGGTATCCTTCATGCGGTGGAGCCACTGGAGAGGAGCATGATCTGAACAGAGGACGAATTCCCTGCCCAGGAGGTAATAGCGCAGAGTGAGAACGGCCCACCGTATCGCCAGACACTCCTTCTCGATGGTGCTGTACTTAGCCTCACTCTTGCTGAGTTTGCGGCTAATGTACAGCACCGGCCGTTCCACTCCTGCCACCTCCTGGGAGAGAACCGCCCCCAGTCCCCGATCGGACGCATCCGTCTGTAACAAAAAGGGGAGAGCAAAATCAGGAGCGTGCAATAGCGGCCCCCCGCACAGTATAGATTTTACTTTTGAGAAGGCCTGTTGACACTGCTCCGACCATTGGACGGTATCTGGTCCCTCCTTTTTAGTGAGATCAGTCAATGAGCTGACGAGGGCCGAATAATTAGGAACAAACCGCCTATAATATCCCGCCAGTCCCAGAAATTGTCTCACCTCCTTTTTGGTCTTAGGTCTCGGACAGGTTGCAATAGCTGCAGTCTTATCAATTTGGGGCTGCACCTGCCCGTGACCCAAGTGGAAGCCCAGATACCTTACCTCCACTCGCCCAATTGCGCACTTCCGTGGGTTGGCCGTGAGCCCGGCCCGTCTCAGCGCTGACAATACTGCCCTCACGTGTTGCATATGCCGCTGCCAATCATTACTAAAAATGATGATATCATCTAGATAAGCCGCGGCATATGCTGAGTGAGGGCCAAGTATTTTATCCATCAGCCGCTGAAACGTTGCCGGTGCCCCGAACAGCCCGAACGGAAGTGTCACAAATTGGTGTAATCCAAACGGCGTCGTGAAGGCTGTTTTTTCACGGGATATTGGAGTTAAGGGGATCTGCCAATATCCCTTAGTCAAATCCAGTGTCGAGTAATATCGAGCAGCACCCAACCGGTCGAGCAACTCGTCAATACGCGGCATTGGATATGCGTCGAATTTCGACACAGCGTTGACTTTCCTATAATCCACACAGAATCGGACAGAGCCGTCAGTCTTGGGGACCAAGACGATCGGGCTGGCCCAGTCGCTGTGGGATTCTTCTACTACACCCATTCTCAACATATTACTCAATACTTCCTGAATCACCTTTTTCTTGTGTTCAGGCAGGCGATAGGGCCGGGTCCTAACGACCACGCCCGGTTCGGTCTCAATATGGTGCTGAATTAGATTAGTCCGACCAGGCAGGGACGAAAACACATCAGCGTACTCACGTTGGAGGTGCCGGATGTCGATGAGCTGGCTCGCTGAGAGATGATCTCCCCCGGTGACCAGAGCGCCCGTCCGTTCCCGGCCGGTGCTCTCGGGTCCCAGGTCATCCTCGTTGGTAACCAGCGTAGCCAGCGACACCTCCTCCGGCTCCCTCCACTGCTTTAGCAGATTTATGTGATAAATCTGATGTGAATCGGCCCTGTCCGAACGAACCACCTCATAATCGAGATCGCTGACTCGTCGTGTGACCACAAACGGCCCTTGCCACTTGGCGAGTAATTTAGAGCTGGAAGTGGGTAGCAGTACAAGGACTTTATCTCCCTGTGAAAATTTCCGTAGTTTAGTGCCCCTGTCATATCGCCGGCGTTGGTCATTCTGAGCCTTAAGCAAATGCTCCGTAGAGAGCCGCCCCAGTGTGTGGAGTTTTGCTCTAAGGTCCAGAATATATTGAATTTCATTCTTACTGTTTGAAGGCTCGTCCTCCCAAGCTTCTCTAATGACATCCAAAACCCCGCGGGGCTGTCTGCCATAGAGTCGCTCAAAGGGGGAAAACCCCGTGGAGGCTTGCGGAACCTCCCGCACAGCAAATAACAGGGGCTCTAACCACTTATCCCAATTTTTCGCGTCTTCGTGAACGAATTTACGGATCATGGACTTAAGCGTGCGATTAAATCGTTCCACCAGCCCATCTGTTTGTGGGTGATAGACGCTGGTGCGAATCGATTTAATGCCCAGCAATCCGTAAAGTTCGCGCATGGTGCGTGACATGAACGCGGTGCCTTGGTCAGTGAGAATCTCCTTGGGGATTCCCACTCGGGAGATTATGCGAAACAGAGCTTCCGCAACACTCTTTGCTGAGATGTTACGGAGAGCTACTGCTTCCGGGTACCGGGTGGCATAATCCACTAGGACTAATGCAAACCGGTGCCCGCGTGCGGATCGCTCTAATGGCCCGATGAGATCCATACCAATTCTCTCGAAGGGGATCTCCATCACCGGTAGAGGGCGCAATGGCGCTTTTGGGGTGGCCGGTGGGTTTACCAACTGACATTCACGGCATGCAGCGCACCATCTGCTGACATCCCCGTGAATGCCCGGCCAAAAAAATCGGGCCATGAGGCGATTTAGTGTGGCCGCCTGACCTAAATGTCCGGCCATAGGATTAGAATGAGCCGCCTGGAAAAGCATTTCCCGACGGCTCTTTGGTACTAATAATTGGGTTGTATCTTCTTTTGTTTGAGTGTCCTGGATCACTCGATACACCCTGTCATTAATAATCGAAAAATATGGATAGGCGAGGGGCCGATCAGGCTGGAGGTTTTGTCCATCTATGACCTGCACTCTTTCGAGTGCATGTCTCAGCGTGTCGTCACGCGACTGCTCCAGGGGAAAGTCTTTGCACCGGGAAATTCCCGGCCCTCCCCCTGAGTCATCGCGTGACGGCATCGCTTGGGATTCCCCCAGCTGAGCAACCCGCCCCCTATCCATCGATTTATTCTTCCAAGAAGCACCCGCACATAAGACCCCTAATAATCTATTAAATCCAGGCCAATTGGTTCCCAGAATTAGCGGGTGTTTGAGGTGCGGGTTAACCGCTACCTCAACGCTATGCTTTTTACCCCTGAATTGGATATCTATAGCCGTTAGCGGGTAGTGAATTACATCCCCGTGCACACACCTTACCCTTACCGTGCGGCTCATATCCAATGCCGGGTCTTGAAGCAGGCTTTGGTGGATTGAGGTCTGGTTACACCCCGAATCCACCAAAGCTTGATATGTACCCCCTTTCATACTCACAGGTATCCGGTATAGCCCGTCGCGACCGGGGGCGACGCTTGGCGTGGCGAGGACGCGGATCAACGCACTCGTCTCCTTCACGGAGCCGTTTTTCGGTGCGCTATCGTCGTCCTCGCAGCGCCAATGCATCGGCCCAGACCTTCCCACTACACCCCCGGGGCCAGCAAGACCAACCGATTGAACCGGAGAGAGACCTGGCGCAGTCTGGGAAGCCGCCCGGGGTCGTGGCTCCACCCCTCCGTCCCGACCAGGGAACGCCCCCGATGGAACGCTCGGCGGGTCCGCCTCAGGGCATCCTCCTCTGGGTGCTGGCGTGGGCGGTCTCCGCAGTCTGGGCCTGGGAACTGGAGGAGAGAGAGAAAGAGGGGGAGAAGAGAGAGAGGTTAGTTCGCCGACCCTGGCCCTCGCCACCAGGTGATCCTCCGCCAACTGGATGGCCGTTTCCAGGACGCCTGGCCGGTGGCACTGGACCCACTCCGATGTTCGGGAGGGGAGGCGGGAGATGAATTGTTCCAGCACCACCGCATCCACCATCTGGGAAACGTCCCGGCCATCCTGGACCAGCCATCTGCGGCAGGCGTCACGGAGCTGCTGGGCGAATGCAAAGGGCCGACCGCTTTCCTCTAGCTCCAACGCCCGGAAGCGCTGACGCTGCTCCTCCGGGTTGCGGCCGGCCCGCTGGAGGATGGCTCGCTTCAGGTGAGTGTACTCCAGGAGATCCTGAGCCGGCAGCTGCTGTGCTGCGATCTGGGCTTCGCCCGACAGCAGCGGGATGACTCGTACCGGCCACTCGGCCCGCGGCCAGCCCCACACCTCCGCCATTCTCTCGAAGAGATCCAGGAAAGCTTCCGGGTCATCCTCCGGCGACATTTTCTGTAATGCGACGGGAGGTTGGGCGGCAGATGTCGGAGCGGGCCGGATCTCCTGGGCCAGCAGACTCCGGATTAGCTCGCGGTCCTCGCGCTGGGCCTCCACGAGGACGTGGAAACGATGTTGCAAGTCCTGTTTCAGTTCCACCAGCGCATGATGTTGTTCTCGATGGAGAACCGCGAGCGCCTGGATGACTTCCGCACATGGACTCTTAGACGGAGAAACCATTCTGGCAGCGAAGTTTCTTCTTCTTCCCGGGTTTCGGCACCACTGTAATAATGTTCTTCGTTGGTGGAAGAAGAAGACAGGGTCGGCGATATAGGTAAGTTATGTTTCTTTATTTTTTTGATCTCTCACACCCGTGTAGCTGGGTTTAGGTGTGTGTGTGTGTTCTCTCTCCTCTCCCGGCTGCTCTCACTCTTCTCCTTAAGAAGCGTGTCTCTCCGGCCCAATCATTAGAATAAACAGGTGTTATTTATTATTTCTGATTGGCCTGCCGACTAGCCGCCGGGCTCTGAGCATGCTCTCCCCCCTCATTGGGTGTTCGATCATGCTTACCTCTCCACAACAATGTTATGATTAGCTCTACTGTAAAAGATCTGGGTGTTATTATTAGACAGCAAATTAACTTCTGAAAACCATATCTCCCATGCCACAAAAACCACCTTCTTTCATCTGAGAAATATCACTAAGTTACGAAGCATGATATCCATCTCAGATGTAGAAAAGCTAGTTCATGTTTTTATGACTTCTAGGCTGGATTACTGTAATGCTCTGTTCGCTGATTGCCCAGCATCCACTATTAATAGACTTCAGTTATTGCATAATGCAGCTGCCAGAGTTCTTACCAGGTCAAAAAATATGGCCATATCACCCCAATTTTATCCTTCTTACACTGACTGCCTGTTAAGTTACATATTGATTATTAAAAATATTGCTTCTTACCTCTAAAGCTTTAAATAATCTAGCTCCTGTTTATTAACCAACCAAGCTTCGTTCTCACTATAATCCAGCCCCCTTTTTAAGATGTCAAAACACAGGGCTTACACACAATGCATCACATAATGGTATGATGCATGACTGTGCTCCATGCACGTGAGTGTGCTTGACAAATCACCTCTAGGACACACTCCTACGGTCTTAATGCACCAGGCATTTTGTTAGAAATACTTATATGCTTTATTTGTTTGTTTCTATGTTTGTTTATATAACACCATTTTTCATTTATAACACTTCATTTTCACATTGATATTTAATATCTCGTTTAAATACATTATGAGGGGCTGCACGGTGGTGCAGTGGGTAGCACGATCGCCTCACAGCAAGAAGGTTGCTGGTTCGAGTCTCAGGTGGGTCAGTTGGCATTTCTGTGTGGAGTTTGCATGTTCTCCCCTTGTTTGAATGGGTTTCCTCCGGGTGCTCCGGTTTCCCCCACAAGTCCAAAGACATGCGGTATAGGTAAATTGGGTAAGCTAAATTGTCCAAAGTGTATGTGTGTAAATGAGTGTGTGTGGATGTTTCCAGGTAATTGGTTGCGGCTGGAAGGGCATCCGCTGCTTAAAACATATGCTGGATAAGTTGGCGATTCATTCCGCTGTGGTGATCCCAGTTTAATAAAGGGACTAAGCCGAAAAGAAAATGAATGAATGAATATATTATGAACAGCAGCTATGCTAATTATTTTCTTTGTTCTCTATTTCCACCTGGGGATGCCCATCCCGAGGCCTCTAGAAATTGTGCAGCGCCATTGATGGGATCCAAGACCTGTGAAAAGATGATGCCAACCATCGAGGACTTCAAGGACAACACATATGAAGTGATGAAGAGATAATGCCAACTATCGAGGATAACTCATACACTTAATATACAATTATTAATACAAATGTACACATAGACATCACCTATATGCTATAAAACCGCAGGTTAACTATGCCTGTATATAATAACTTATATTTGATTTGATTTGATATTAATTTGATTATAATGCAATAATGTAATATTTTTGTGACGCTGCTTTGAAACAATAATTATTGTAAAAAGTGCAATACAAATAAACATAAATTGAATTTGCATGTTTAAGAATGTGTGCGTTTCCCAGTGATAATTGTTTAGTTACCATTTTATCTTTTATTCATCTTACTTTATTTAAACAAAGCAATAAATAAATAAATAAATAAATAAATAAATAAATAAATAAATAAAAGTAACAAGCTGATTAACTGGTTACTCACAAACTGAACATATTAAAGCAAAATCTGACCAATACAAAACACAAAATAATTCATTCATTTTCCTTCGGCTTAGTTCCTTATTTATGAGGGGTTGCAACAGTGAAATGAACCGCCAGATATTCCGGCATATGTTTTATGCAGCGGATGCCCTTCCAGCTGCAACCCAGTACTGGGAAACATCCACACACTCTCACATTCATACACTAAGGCCTATTTATTTTGTTTAATTCACCTATAGCGCATGTCTTTGGACTGTGGGGGAAACTGGAGCACCAGGAGGAAGGAGAGAATGCAAACTCCACACAGAAATGCCATCTGGCTCAGCCAGGATTCGAACCAGCGATCTTGCTGTGAGGCAACAGTGCTAACCACCTAGCCACCGTGTTGTTTTTGTTATACCTTCAGGCTAATAAAATGAGTGTTAAAGGCCAGATGATGACATGAATTAAAGTTACAGTACTTTCCTAAGTGAACTTTAAATTTCACAGATTATTCTTATTTCAAATCATATTTCTATATTCAGTTAAAATAAAAAGCATAATCATATTATGCTCTTTTTGTGTGATGTTTGGATTGTGACATTCTGTTCACAATTGTTAGGTTAGGAAAGGTAAGCACATCTAAATGGCCAGATGATCTAACGGCCAGATGATCTAACGAAACACATGTAAGTTAATTTTTGAACGTTTATCCTAATCTTGAATGTGGTCAATTTCTTCACCATACTTTTTTTCAAAATGTAAAGTTTAAATCAATTGTTATCAAATACATTCATTCCTGTTGTGCTCTGACACAATTTCATTAATCAGTTATCTGGTCTTCTCTGGTTTTACAAAGTTTGTGTTACTTTTATGAGCCTAAACATAAATTGATGGAATTGGTACAAGAAACAAAAGTCATGCTGCACTACTAAACTAGATGTTTTTACTAAACCAAATTGTAAACTGGCATTTCAGATTATTTTCCCTGAGCAGTTTAACATCCCCATACGCTTTTTTATTTTCAACATTGCATAATCTTTCCTGACATTAAAGTTTATTTTTGAGTATCACCATCTCAAATAAAAAACAGATCAGTTGCCTGTAAGCATTTACTACATATTTAAATATGTTTTAAAACAAGTGTTTTTTCACCACTGTTAGGAATGTATACTGTATGCCTTTCTTTTGCAGTCCAAACACATGTAAGAAATGTGGAGTTCCTCACTTTTGTAAACAACCAAAAAAAAACTATCCCAATCTTTGCATACAGACTTTCTATGCAAAATGAACTGTACTAAAATTGACAAATTGTACACAAATATACATGTATAAGGCATACAGGGAACTATGGAAAAAAAAAGGAGTCTTCTGAGTCAGTAGAGGACCACAGACACCCACATCTCCAAGGGCACACAGTGAACTCCTGGAGACTCCTCACACCCTCCATTACCCAACACAAATGCTGTCTGGGAAATGCATAAGTTTTTTATTTTATTTGGTTTGCGGTATCAAATTCCATTAAAACGACTATCTTCCACCAGTTCTTAGTTCTCTCACAGTTTGTCACGAAGGAATTCAGGAAATGTGGCTGAATGAAAGTGAAACTGCTAAACTGCAGTTGAATTAAAAATATAAAAAATGAAACACCCAAAATGATGACGTTGATCGATCTATGTACTATAACATTTAAAGCAGGAACATTCTAAAAGCAACTCATCTAAACACCTTAATCATATTATTGCCTTATTCAAAATAAGGTAAATAATTTGATTACTGATGTTTATGTAAATGGCAGCACGGTGGCGGAGTGGATAGCACAATCGCCTCACAGCAAGAAGGTCGCTGGTTCGAGCCCCGGCTGGGTCAGTTGGCATTTCTGTGTGGAGTTTGCATGTTCTCCCCGTGTTTGCGTGGGTTTCCTCCGGGTGCTCCGGTTTCCCCCACAATTCCAAAGACATGCGGTATAGGTGAATTGGGTAAGCTAAATTGTCCGTAGTGTATGTGTGTGTGTGTGTGTGTGAATGAGTGAGTGTGTATGGATGTTTCCCAGAGATGGGTTGCGGCTGGAAGGGCATCCGCTGCGTAATACATATGCTGGATAAGTTGGCGGTTCATTCCGCTGTGGCGACCCCAGATTAATAAAGGGACTAAGCCGAAAAGAAAATGAATGAATGAATGTTTATGTAAATGTAGTCAATATTTCATTCAAGAGCTCATTCCACTGAATAAACAAAGAAAAATATTATTATTATTTTTATTTTTTTGCTTTGGACCACAAAGAATAACAAGTTATTAAACTTTTTAGTTTATTAGGGTCCCACCCTGACAGTCTTGTTCTTTGTATCAGCCTATACAGTCAGTGTTGTCTTTGTTTAATGGCTTTTGGTTTGTTTTGTGCCTGAGCACATGGCTTTGTCTTTGTTTGTGTTGGTCATGTGCTCCTTTTATCCTGCCTCCTTATGTCTTGTTACCACACCCTCTTGTTTAGACTGTCTTATATTTACTTTACTGTTTACACCTGTGTCTTGTTTGCTAACATCCAATCTTGGTTGGCTTGTTTTGTGGATGTGATTTGTCTAATGCCTGCTTGTTAGAGCTTGCTGTATTAGTCTAGTCCTCTTCTTTACCTTAGTTTAGTGTTTGTACCTGTTTGTTTTATATAGATGCTATTTTTTGATTCCTGTGTTTTTTGATTCCTGTGTTAGTATAGGGATGGGGAAACAAAACCTCATACAGCAGCCAAATGCTAAAGATACAGTTTGTCAAATGTATAGCACAGGAAACAACCACCACACAATATTTTTATTTCTGTATTATATAAACTAAATTACCTACTAAAGTTGGAAAATAAAATCTCTCTCTACATACACACATAGTGAAGAAGAACATTGTGTGATGGTATTGTGTGATTAAACGTGTTATTTGTTGTTGTCTTTATTGTATGTATAACATTTTCATCCACAAGTAACCTAAGTCTTGTTTGATTATTCAACGCAGATATATTTAACCTTGTCGTTGTGCATTTTTGTATATAATCTCATATTATAAGAAACCCATTACATTTATGTAGTTTTTGTGAACTGTAAAAGATACAACCATGTTTTCCTGAGCTTGCAAAGAACCTATATAAACATATATGTTTTAATATAGGTTTTTAATATATGTGACATATATAAAATTGGCTATTTTCCTATTTTATATGTACATATGTACATACAATATAAGAAAACGGCCAAAAACCTATATCAAAACCTATATTAAAACATATTTGTTTATATAGGTTCTTTCCGTGTGGGCTCTCACTTATTTGCCATAGTTAAATTCCATAACATGCCATTTACATGTGATACCAATTTCAAGTGTTTGCACATACATAAGTTTTTTGCATTTTTTTTTGTTCTTAGTTATTGCCTTGATAATAGAAAATATGAGCTAGGCATCATGTATGACAGTTGCCAAAGTGAGATATGCGCTATATAGGAGACATATCTTGTATGTACATAGGGCTTATATGTGGATATAAAGAAGCAATACAGGAGACCTATATGGCCTGTATATCCACATCAATGCACCGCAATTTTGCATATATGTGGCATGTATACTCATATATGCAGCATATATATTATCATATATGTGCATATATACTGCATATAGGCAGAGTTGGGTGTAACGCGTTACTGTAATCTAATTACATTTTTGAGGAAAGCAGTAATGTAACGAATTACATTTTACATTTGTTTAATTTGATTACAGTTACTAAAGTCAATGCAAAGGTGTTACTTACGTTACAAATATAATATTTAGAAAAAAAAAATTCTGAATGTAAAGAAAAGCATAGTTGCTTATGGGGCCATTCACATATCGCGTCTTTTGCGCACACGCCAATATGGAGCGCATATTGCGCGCATTTCCCAGGTGCACAAGTCCAAAGCTAAATTGTCTGTAGTGTATGTGTGTGAATGAGAGTGTGTGTGTTTCCCAGTGATGGGTTGCAGCTGGAAGGGCATCCACTGTGTAAAACATGTGCTGGATAAATTGGTGGTTCATTCCACTGTGGTGACCCCAGATTAATAATGTGAATAAGCCGAAAAGAAAATGAATGAATGAATACACTGGCAGATTTGGAGAATTCTTACAGTATAACGTTACTATACTATAAAGCATCTTTACACTTTCAGCAATTCTAGAGTTAACTGTACAGTAGCTCAACAAATGTGATTTAACTCAGGGAAGCATATTTTTGCTTTCCAATAACTTGCATTTCAAATCTCCCGCATCTCGTTTTCAATATTATGTCGTATCCTCTTCTCCTACTACTTTTTCTTTGTAACGAATGCTTTCCCATGGCCTCCTGGGATAGATAAGTACCCATCTGATGAATATTCCAGAATCTGGGCAGAAGCAGTAAGGCATCCAAGGATTTCTTGCCTACACTTTCATGATTACTGAAGTTTCGTACTTCTTTCTTCACGTACTGTTTTCTCCTATTATGTTGTAGGTGAGTATGCACATATCTAGGCAAATTAAGTATATGTATGGCTGAATATCGCGAGGATTATGGTAATTCTCGCCTACTCTTTTTTGAATATTGGGGATTCAAAAATACTCAATCTCTCACCTACTGCTTTTTGCATACCTAATAGTAGGGAAGTATGCGGTTTCGAACGCAGCCCATAACAAGGCAGGCCCTTGTCAGGATTGTCAGTGTTGAATGTATACTGTTTATAGCAGGAGCGGGGTTACCCAATAAGTGAGGTAAGCAGCCTATGTAAATAAAACAGTACACTGCTTATTAAATTTCTTGTGTTGGTGTCTAAAATAACTCTAAAATTGTAACACTATTATTACATCAAAGGGCAGCACAGTGTCTAAACGGTAATTTTACCACAATCCAAACACGTGGTATAGGTGAATTGGATAAGCTAAACTGGCTGTAGTGTTTGAATGGGAATTGAGTGTGTGGGTGTTTCCCAGTATTGAGGGTGGTACTCTTCCCAGTATTGAGGACTGTGTTGCAGCTGCATGGGCATCCGCTTTGTAAAACCTATCCCAGAGTTATTGGTGGTTCATTCTGCTGTGGCAACCCCTGATAAACAGGGAGTAAGCGGATAGTGCCGGGCCCCCCATCAATAGTGAAACATTCTTTTGAAACAAATTTACAACCCCAAATCAGAAAAAAAGTTGTGAAGTATGGAAAACGCAAGTAAAATGAAAAAAAGTGATTTCTAAATTTTTTATACATTTTTATTTTATAAATTTAAAAAAAAATAAACATTCCAATTTTGTTCCTTGCAACACATTAAAAAAAAGTCGTAATAGTAAAGCATTTACCACTTTGAAAAGTTTCCATTCCTTTTCACAACACTTAAAACACATTTAGGCACTGAAGACACGAAGTAATGAAGAGTTTCAGGCATAATTTTTTCCTATTCTTCCTGCAAACAAGTCTTAAGGTGGGCAACAATACGGGGTCTTCTTTGTCGAATTTTGTGCTTTAAAATGTGCCACACATCCTCTATTGGAGACAGGTCTGAACTGCAGACAGGTCAGTCAAGTACCTGTATCCTCTTCCTCCGCAGCCAGGACTTTGTAATGTGTGCAAAATGTGGTTTTGCATTGTCTTGTTGAAATATGCATGGGCATCCCTGGAAAAAAGGCAGCATATTGTGTTCCAAAATCTCTATGTACTTTTCAGCATTAGTGGTGCCATCACAGAAGTGCAAGTTACCTTGGCCAAGGACACAATCCCATACCTTGACAGATGCTGACTTTTGGACTTGTTGCTGGTAACAGTCTGGATGATCCTTTTCTTCGTTGGTCCAGAGCACACAGCACCCATTGCCCACCTCCCCCTAGCCCTAAATTGCTCCTGTCCCAACTTTTTTGGAATGTATTGCAGGTCTGAATGACAGGAACGAATGTATATTTAAAAATGAAATGAAGTTGACCAGTCAAAACATGAAATATTTTATGTTCATATTGTCTGCAATGAAATACAAGTCAAAGTAAATTTGGAAATTGCTACTTTCTTTTTTATTTGCGTTTTCAATACTGTCCCAACTTTTTCTGATTTGGGGTTGTAGGTTACAGAAAGTTTAGTGCAATAATATTAAAATGTAATCATACATATGATAAATTAACTGTAAATAGTTTGTGAGTTTTAAAAATGTATTTATTTGTGATTTTATTGTACTTTGTGGCCTCACGGTGGTGCAGTGGATAGCACGTTCGCCTCACAGTAAGAAGGTCGCTGGTTCGAGCCTCGGCTGGGTCAGTTGGCGTTTCTGTGTGGAGTTTGCATGTTCTCCAGTGTTGGTGTTTATTTACAAACAAGATGTTTTCAATAATGTTGTTGTAAACTTAGCTAATATGGCATAAATAATGCTTTATATATATATATATATATATATATATGCGCATTAGTTGATTTCTGACACTGAGATTTTTCATTTGTTTTATTCAAGGAAATGCTATTAAAGAGTGATTGCATGGTTTAGCACACTGAACTAAGATAAATAACTGATTTTGCATGATCTTATGTCATTAACTTGATATATCTGTAACGACTCGTGTGGAGACATGACGAAACGGGAACACGATACTTAACAAAAGGACGGATTTATTAACAAACACTTACTGGATGCAATCACTGGATTCGACAGGACAACGACGCTGGAACAATTCAATACCAGACAACGAAGGACACAGACAGAAGGGTATAAGTACACGGGATGGTGATTAAACTAATAGGACACAGGGATGAACACAGGTGGGATAAATTAACACTGAACACGGCGGGAAAAACAGGACAAAGGGATCATATGACGATAACAGAGGCACATGACATGACAGAACACTGACAGTATCATTACTTTTTACTTGATATAAAATTACTTATATTAAAGTCCAAAGTCCATAACATACTTAATGAGACATTTTTGTAAAAGGGCACCTATGATGCAAAGTCAACTTTTGGAAGTTGTTTGCACAGAAATGTGTGTAGATATAGTGTGTCCACAGTCATATTGGGGTGATGTAAACACAACGAGGATGCTTCAATCATACAACAAAAATCCCGGTTTGTAAACGTTAGATCAGGTATATTTTGTACATTAATTTAGATATAATGAATTTCTATACAGCAGTATATTTACCAGTTTAGTGGGTCAATCATCCATCATCATACTGTGGTATTTGTGACAGGCTCTCTGTTTCATTGTTTCTGAGTTGCTTTCTGTCTTTTTGCTGTGTTTAGCCCTTTAAAGAAATAATCACCAAAATGTTTAATTCTGTCATAATTTGCTCATCTATATGTAGTTTACACACTGCTACTCTATTGTATGGGACATTTCAATCAACTATAAAAAATAAAAAAAACTGGTATTAAAATGTTTTATTTTATTTAACCTTCCTGTTGTGTTCGGGTCAAATCTGACCGATTTACAACTTAAAACACTCATAAATATTGTGTTTTACATCTGATTGCTTCAAGGCACTTGAACATATAAAAGTGATGATCACCTCTTTTTATTGAATTTTGAGTGTTTTAATCAACCTTGTTACACCTGTGGTGTTTCCGGTCAAAAGTGACCGCCATAGGAAATGAACGGGTATCCAGACTACATTCATCCATCAGACAGAAAACCCACACACACTACCCCTCACTCACTCACTCACTCACTCACTCACTCACTCACTCACTCACTCACTCACTCACTCACTCACTCACTCACTCATTTCAGACTGAACAATGTCTTTTGCAGGTAAACATCTCTTTTACGCGTTTATGTGCTGATCCTCCAGCCTGATCTTACAAGGAAACGTAACTATTGTACGTTTTCTCAGTTTAGTGGCTAATGATTTTAGTCATACGAAAATGTACGATTTTTAAAAGGGGGTGTGGCACCCAACCTCACCCCTAAACCCATCCATCATTGGGGATAAGCAAATTATTCAAAATTGTATGAATGAGATTGTACAAATTCATATGGATTTGCCACTAAATCAATAAGTTATTAATTGCCATGAGATAGCATTGGATCTTCCAACTTGAATCAACTTCCTGATAAAATAATGTATCATATCTTCACACAGACTAGACAGGTGTCTGTTATGTGAACCCATCTGTGTGTGTTTCTTTCTTTCTTTCTTTCTTTCTTTCTTTCTTTCTTTCTTTCTTT
>CAIGQW010054063.1:6584890-6602013 GCA_903798125.1 Danio choprae | reverse complement strand
TGAGCCCTTTGACTTCCGGTTGGGGTCATACTTATAACCATTCATTGTCTGTCTGAACTCCTCATTTGTCTAATAAAGAGAATGTTGTAAAAAGTTTTAATAAAACAGCCTTACAAATATTACTATAAAAGTCATCGGTAACACCTTCAATTCATTGCAGCACACAAGGCTTAAATCTCCAATCTAGTATGTTGTTGACCATAATTAAATCTTTTAACAAACAACAACAACAACATTCTGATCAGGGGTTCGTTCTTCGTACCTTGCTTAAATGATCTAAGATGATTTGGCAGATCCTGGATCTTTTAATCTTGATAACTGATCTCTGGCTAATTTGGTTCTTCAAACAAGTTGGCGAATCAGATTAAAATGTCTGGATGAACTGATCTGAGATCACTGCTCGTGTTGTGAAGGACTGATCTATCAATCCTCGAAATCATGATCAGCAATGCAATGATTGGCTGAAGGCACAGCAGCATAATGACATCTTCTGATTAATATTCAATTATCCATGAGCAAAATTACATAAAATTCATAGTAAATGGTTTGTTAAATATGATACGCAATAACTTTCCACCTTTGTTGTGGGCTGCAGGCTTTAAACATTCATGTGTCAAGAGTATTTAGCAATTTATTTAGTTTTACATTTAGAGCTGATTTTCTTTATTATAGTAGCCTAGGTCTAGTTTCTTAATCGGTGTAAGGAATAACTGGCCGTTTAAATTAATTTTGCATCAAAAAAGCATTTTGATATCGGTAAAGGTGTCTGCAACTTTTGTGAAGCATCAAATCACCGACATATTAGTTGTCAAAACAAGTGCATGACTGCATAAATTATAATATCCTTAAAAAAAAGAAACTAATATTGTGCATGTCTATTACTGTATCATACACAAATTGTACTAAAGCTGGGTTGATACATTAAATTAGTAGGCGTTTGTATCTAAAAAGTCCATATTAATAAATGTAGTTTGAACCCCTTGGGGAGAACCATCCTGTGACAAGTTTTTGTACTTTTATTTCAGAGTGCAGATTGCATACGTTTTATTTATATACACATTTTTATTTTTTTCATTTTTTTCATTTTCTTTTCGGCTTAGTAGCTTTATTAATCAGGGGTCGCCACAGCGGAATGAACCGGCAACTTTTCCAGCATATGTTTCACGCAGCGGATGCCCTTCCAGCTGCTACCCAATACTGGGAAACACCCATACACCATGGCCAATTTAGCTTATTCAGTTTATCTATACCACATGTCTTTGGACTGTGGGGGAAACCAGAGCTCCCGAAAGAAACCGACGCAAACATGGGGAGAACATGCAAACTCCACACAGAAATACCAACAGACCAGCGACCTTCTTACTGTGAGGCGATCGTGCTACCCGCTGCGCCACCGTGATGCCTTATATATATTTTTAATTATTACTTTTTAAAAATATTTACTATTTTCCCAAGTGTATATAACTACTACTGTAAGAAAATATCAGCACTTAGTACATACTTTCAGTATTACCTTTGCTTGAACAGACCCAATCAAATCCTGTTTATATGAAATAATCCTGTTCCCAAGCAGGATTGAGCTACCAGACCTGTTGCTATGACAACATTAGATGAGTTTTGAAGAACGAAACGATCCTGGATTGTGTCAAATTGCCAATAACCAAATCCAGCGAATTAAGTAATCCACATACGAAGAACGGATCCCAAAGTTTCACACTAATGAATCATGCTTTAATTTTGTTTGTTTTCTTTGTAAATTTGTTTGACATTGTGCAAAGCAATATTCATAGAGAAATGAATTAACTTGTACTAAACGGCTCACCATGTCACCAAATTGATTCATTCCCAGTCGGAAGGTGTGGTTCCCCATGGAATACTCAAAGTTGTGTAGTTCAATTTTTCTCAAGTTCTCCTCCCAAATCATTCTCCTCCCCACCTCCACTTCCTGGAGAAGAAAGCAGATATGTCAGCCATAGCAAAGCACAAGTTCATTATAAACACATGCATTGCTTCATTCATTCATTCATTCATTCATTCATTCATTCATTCATTCATTCATTCATTCATTCATTCATTCATTCATGTTAAGCTGGTATATGGCTACAAACTATAGTCTTCCCACCTCTTGATAGCTTTTTCCATGCTGCCTCTTCCAGGAGTGCCAGTGGTCATCTAACTGCATGTCTAAAGTTGGAGCAGCAAACACTGCACTTATGCACAGTGTGACGAGCAACGCAAACATCATCATCCTGCCTGAAAAACAAAGCTCAATTTGAAGCAATGTGAAGAAAACATTTAATCATTTAACCAGGGAGCAAAACATTAAGGTTTTAAATGACTTTAAACAAGCCACAACACAATCTGTGCACTATAAATGGAGCTAAATGTCACATAAATATTATGCAAGCAATGTCTTTTATGAATCATAGAGAGGGAAAGATTTCAACCTACCTTTCACAAGTAAACTAAATTACTGACTGTGGTTGCTTACAACTGAGCGTGTTTTAAAGCTTGTTCGAACATAGAGCTGGTCTCTCATTGGCTGACAGTGATGATGAGACAAATATTTACACCCAATCAGGTCCAGCAAGAACTTCATCTTCTCATGTGATCCAAGCATCACAAGATGGAGAATTTATCAGTGGACTATGGTGATTCTTTATAGTATTAGCCTAAAGTAGCATGATTAAGGTATATTCAAAAATGTTTTGCTTATTTCCACAGTAAAATCAACATTTACAATATATGAGTGGAAAGTTGATACACTTGATTGGGTGATGTAGAGATTTTAAGAGTGTTTGTTAGGTGTGTTTGATAATTGTTTGTGCTTGTTACATAAGGGTGTGTTTGACAAATCCCACATGCTTAGACAGAAAATAATCCAAGAGAAAACACAGAGGCCATTTAAAAAGCATTTTTAAACACCATCAGTGGCTTACTAATTAGTATTAAAAATGTTGACTTTAAAATTAGCTGACACAATACTTCCAGTACTAACGTGTCCTTTCATATGTCCTCTTCTGGCAGCAGGAAAGAGAATATCTTTGCACATTTAAGAATTTTGTGTTTAATTACCATTTTATCTGGTATTCAAGTTACTTTATTTGAATATATACAGTAAATAAACAAAAGTAACAATTATCCTTGCTTTATTTAGCTGGATAAAACATTCATTCATTCATTCATTTTCATTTTGGCTTAGTCCCTTTATTAATCTGGGGTCACCACAGCGGAATGAACCGCCAACTTATCCAGCATATGTTTTACGCAGCGGATGCCCTTCCAGCTGCAACCCATCTCTGGGAAACATCCATACACACCCATTCCCACTCATACACTACGGACAATTTAGCTTACCCAAGTCACCTATACTGCATGTCTTTGGACTTGTGGGGGAAATCGGAGCACCCGGAGGAAACCCATGCCAACACGGGGAGAACAGGCAAACTCCACACAGAAACGCCAACTGATCCAGCCGAGGCTCGAACCAGCGACCTTCTTGCTGTGAGGCGAACATCCTATCCACTGCGCCACCGTGAGGCCGCTTGGATAAAACATTCTATGTTAAAAATGTTCTCACATAAACTGAATTTTGTCTTAGCTGTTTTATATCTGCTCACTCAATCAGTTCCAAAACATTTTAAATCAAAGCCTTTATGGTTTTCTACAGACACAACTCAATACGTTTTATAATTGCTGCACATTTTAAGACAGAGCAAGATTTTTAAAGAAGCAATTAGCAGTAAGTTATATTTAATGTGATCTAACAAAATAATTATTAGAAGTTATTAGATGTTATCATTATACCTTCAGGCAAATAAAATGAGTGTTAAAGGCTACATGATGGTTAATGTAAAGTTACTGTACTTTCCTGACTGAACTTTAAAATTCACAGATTATTCTTATTTCAAAACATATTTCTATATTCAGTTAAAATAAAAAGCATAATCATATTATCCTCTTTGGTCACACTTTATTTTTAAGGTCCGTTTGAAGAATTTAAGTTACATTGCATCTACATGCCAACTATTTCTCAATAGATTATTAGACCTAGATTAAGTAGACTGTTAGGTTGGGGTTAGTGTAAGTTGACATGTACTTGCAAAGTTTCTTATAGTCAGTTAAATGTCTGTTGAAGGAGAGGTATAAACAGATATTAAGCAGACAGTCTACTAATACTCAAATGGACCATCAAAAGAAAGTGTTACCTTGAAAAGTCAAAAACAATCTTACGTGTTACATTAGACCATCTGGCCTGCACCTCCATTCACACACTCTGTAGATGTGCTTATCTTTGTATATGCAATGTAACTTAAATTCGACAAACGGACCATCAAAATAAAGTGTGACCGTTTTCAAAACCCAATCTTGCTGTAAAGTTTAAATCAATTGTTACCAAATGTATATGTTCTTTGCTGTTGTGTTCTGAAACAATTTCATTAATTGCTTTCCTTGTTTTACATCTCTTATACATGCAAAGGTTTGTGTTACTTTTATCAGCCTAAAAAAATTGATGGAATTTGTACATGAAGCAAGAGTCATGCAGCAAAATAAGTCTGACTTGGCTGAAATATGTGTATTTAAAATACTACTAAGCCAGATAACATATTGTAATTTTCTTAATTTTCTGGCATTTCAGATTATTTTCCCTGAGCAGTTTAACATCCGCATAAACGTTTTTCAGCATTGCATAATTTTTCCTGATATTAAAGTTCACTTTTCAGTGTTATCACCATCTCAAATAAAGAAAACAGCTCTGTTGTATGTAAGCATTTACTAGATATTTAAATGTGTTTTAAAACAAGTGATTTTCCACCATTGTTAGACTGCATATACCTTTCTTTTGTAGTGCAAACACACTTAAGAAATGTTTTTTTCACTTTTGTAAAGACAACAAAAAAAATCTTTCTTAGTGACTGGTTTTAGTCCTGTTTTCGAAATAGTTACAAGATGCATCAACATAAAAGGTTTTTCTGATATGCTCAGGTATATTCTATGCACCAATAGAGTCAGTACAGCACCACAGACACCCACATCTCCAAGGGAAACAGTACACAGTGAATTCCTAGAGACTCCTCACACCCTGCATCACCCAACACAAATGCTGTCTGGGAAATGCGGAATCAATTTCCATTAAAACGAGTTTCTCTCATCAGTCCTTACTTCATACTCTCATCCCTTAGAGTTTGTTGCAGGGCATGAAGGAAATCTGGCTGAAGGAAAGTAAAAAGGCTGAATTGCAGTTAAAGTCGAAAAATTATAAATGAAATAACCTAAATTACGGGCCTCACAGTGGCGCAGTGGGTAGCACGTTCGCCTCACAGCAAGAAGGTCGCTGGTTCGAGCCTCTGCTGGGTCAGTTGGCGTTTCTGTGTGGAGTTTGCATGTTCTCCCTGTGTTGGCGTGGGTTTCCTCCGGGTGCTCCGGTTTCCCCCACAAGTCCAAAGACATGCGGTACAGGTGAATTGGGTAGACTAAATTGTCCGTAGTGCATGAGTGTGAATGGGTGTGTATGGATGTTTCCCAGAGATGGGTTGCAGCTGGAAGGGCATCCGCTGCGTAAAACATATGCTGGATAAGTTGGCGGTTCATTCCGCTGTGGCGACCCCAGATTAATAAAGGGACTAAGCCGAAATGAAAATGAATGAATGAATGAATAACCTAAATTACATGAAAATCTGGAGGATAGCATGTTGATGTGATGACCTTAATCGTTCTACGTACTATAACATTTAAATTTGAATTAATACATTTCATTCAAGAGCTCAGACATTCCATTGATTACAGAAAGAATAACAAGGTTTTTTTTTTTGCTTTTGACCACAAAGAATAATTGAACTTTTTAGCAGGGTCTCACCCTGACAGTCTTGTTTTTTCTATCAGTCTTTACAGTCAGTATTGTCTTTGCTTAATGTATCTTGGTTTGTTTTGTGCCTAAGCACATGGCTTTGTCTTTGTTTGTGTTGGCCATGTGCTCTCCTTATACTGCCACCTTGTGTCTTGTTACAACACCCTCTTGTTTAGATTGTCTTATCCTCATTTACATGACTTTTTTACACCTGTCCCTTGTCTGCTAACATCTAATAATCTTGATTTGTCTGTTTTGTGGATGTGATTTGTCTAATGTGTCCTTGAGCTTGCTGTATTTAGTCTAGTCCAGGGGTGTCAAACTCAGGTCCTGAAGGGCCGTACAGCCCTACACAGTTTACTTCCAACCCTGCTTCAATACGCATGGCAGCAGGTTTCAAACAAGTCTGAAGGGCTCAATTAGTACGATCAAGTGTGTTTAATTAAAGTTGGAACTAAACTGTGCAAAGCTGCGGCCCTCGAGAAACTGAGTTTGACACCCCTAGACTAGTCCTTGTCTTTGCCTTAGTTTAGTGTTTGTTTCTATTTCTTTTATATAGATGCTATATTTTGATTCCTGTGTTTGGTTCGTCCCAGTGATGGGTTGCGGCTGGAAGGGCATCCGCTGCGTAAAACATTCATTCATTCATTCATTTTCTTTTCGGCTTAGTCCCTTTATTAATCTGGGGTCGCCACAGCAGAATGAACCGCCAACTTATCCAGCATATGTTTTACACAGCGGATGCCCTTCCAGCTGCAACCCATCACTGGGAAACATCCACACACACTCATTCACACACATACACTTCGGACAATTTAGCTTACCCAATCACCTATACCGCATGTCTTTGGACTTGTGGGGGAAACCGGAGCACCCGGAGGAAACCCACGCAAACACGGGGAGAACATCATGCAAACTCCACTCAGAAATGCCAACTGGCCCAGCCGAGGCTCGAACCAGTGACCTTCTTGCTGTGAGGCGATCGTGCTACCCACTGCGCCACCGTGCAGCCTGCGTAAAACATATTCTGGATAAGTTGGCGGTTCATTCCGTTGTGGCAACCCCAGATTAATAAAGGGACTAAGCCAAAAAGAAAATGAATGAATGAATGAATGTGTTTGGTTCTTAGTATAGGGATGGGAAAATAAAGCCTCATGAAGCAGCTTTTCACTGACTGTTATGGGAAAAGATTCAAAGTTTCAAGTGTGTCGAGAACACCACCATCTGGTGTTTGTTCAAGATATAGCAGCCAGAAGCGTCATCATCACACACTCCAGTTTAAAAGTTATATGTTTTATTTCTCTATTATATAAACTGAATTACCCATTAAAGTTTGAAAATAAAATTTCTCTCTACCCACATAGTGAAGAAGAACATTGTGTGATATGATTTTGTGATTAAATGTGCTTATGTTGATTGGCAGTGTTTGTGTTATAAAAAAAGATGATAAAGCTTTTAATTATTTTTTATTGAAAAATAAAAGCTGTTTAACAGTGTTGGTGCTGAGTCTTTTTCTCCTCTCTTCCACACTCTTTCACATGGTACTGAGGAGACCAGGGTACACAGAACATGTAAAACAAATATATGTGGGTAGACATGTATTTGCTAGTATTCAAGTGAATCTTCAGTTCTTTGTATGTTTGTCTCTGTAAGGTATCTATCCTCCACCTATCTATCTTTAAGTGGCATTTGAATTTTGATTGCTCTGATGTACAGCACTGTCATACAGAAGCCAAAGATTTTGTGAGGGAGAAAAATATTTGATTATGAGTGACTGTACATTGAATAAATATAAGACACATCAACAGTCCACAATAAATAAATAAATACATACATATCTGTACTAGTACACAGCCGGCACATGACCGACATTAAAATATGGTTGAAATAAGGTCAGATGTATTTTTACTGTTGAAACAATGTTGATACAACGTTTAATGTTGAACAGCCTACATATGACCAGGCTTCTAGTTGATTTCAAAGATAAAACAATGTTAAATGATAAATGGTTGAAAAAGGTTACAGAAATCCTTATAAAAATCAACAATGACATTTTTTTAAATCATGATTTGTATGATGAATCAACGTCACGGCTTCACCCTATATTCAACAACATTCCGATGCACCACAGAATTACATATTGTCAGTCACCAATCGAATTTGATCAGTGTTTACTTTTGGTGTTACCATGGTACCATCAGAGGCATCTGGGCACTCGGCCACACGCAGCGTGCCTCATTTGAACTTTTAATTGTAACGGACACCTGCAGTTCAATGGAAGAGGTAAGCACATTTTTTGATGCTTTACATGTTTTTTCATTCCCTAATTTAGTCTACCAACAATTAATCTTGAACGTGACTCTTGAGTTGTAGTGTTTTGAATTTCGAAGCATTTAATACTTTCCAGTTTGTTTTTTTTGTCTGGTTTGCGTTCTGGTGACGCAGCTTAACTTAGTCTAAATTAGTGTTTTATAACTGTTTTAATTGGCAAATTCAACTCGACAAACTTGGGCCTCACAGTGGCGCAGTGGGTAGCACGTTCGCCTCACACCAAAAAGGTCGCTGGTTCGAGCCTCAGCTGGGTCAGTTGGTGTTTCTGTGTGGAGTTTGCATGTTCTCCCTGTGTTGGCGTGGGTTTCCTCCGGTTGCTCCGGTTTCCCCCACAAGTCCAAAGACATGCAAAATAGGTGAATTGGGTAAGCTAAATTGTCCGTAGTGTGAGTGTGAATGGGTGTGTATGGATGTTTCCCAGAGATGGGTTGCAGCTGGAAGGGCATCCGCTGCGTAAAACATATGCTGGATAAGTTGGCGGTTCATTCCGCTGTGGCGACCCCAGATTAATAAAGGGACTAAGCCGAAATGAAAATGAATGAATGAACTCGACAAACTTGCTATGAGACAAAACCGGACTCGCTATGAGAAACGGTTTAAAATTACTGAGCAATGTTGTAAAACAATATAATTAAAGTTATTATTACAAAGTAAACTGCTGTCGTCTCAATGTTGTTTGTGTGTTTCTTTTTACTTTTAGAGATGTACTCCAGGGATGCACTAACTTTCACAGCATTGAATGTAAAAGGCTTTGCCCATAAGTTTGCAAGTTACCTTTATCTATCTGTTAAAAATTCTTGGTGTTTTGGTTGGTAATATTCTCTTTTTAATTGCCTGAGTTAACAAACCATGTTTGTCCACGTTTGTTTATTGATTATTATGCTATGCTGTGATATTATTAATGTGATATTATGCCATGTGTATTTTTTTATATTGTGGGACAAATATGGATTTAGTTAGAAATTAATGATTGAATTACACTTTGTATAATAGCGGGCCTCACAGTGGCGCAGTGGGTAGCACGTTCGCCTCACAGCAAGAAGGTCGCTGGTCGCTGGTTCGAGCCTCGCCAGTTGGCGTTTCTGTGTGGAGTTTGCATGTTCTCCATGTGTTGGCGTGGGTTTCCTCCGGGTGCTCCGGTTTCCCCCACAAGTCCAAAGACATGCGGTACAGGTGAATTGGGTAAGCTAAATTGTCCGTAGTGTATGAGTGTGAATGAGTGTGTATGGATGTTTCCCAGAGATGGGTTGCAGCTGGAAGGGCATCCGCTGTGGCGACCCCAGATTAATAAAGGGACTAAGCCGAAATGAAAATGAATGAATGAATGAATAATAGCAGATACCTGGTGTAATAGGTTTTAACTTTCTGGGTTTTCTGGAAGCTTCAGTCGAGGGCATCAAGAACATACTGATGGCCTAAACCAGTGCCTGCCTGGACAGACATCTATTGCAGTTCTGCTACACCACACCAATGCTTTTGTATGGATGTCTGACTACTACTGTGTTCTCTCAAGGTATTACTGTAGCAAAACAACAGCACCTGTTACAGTGCAATTTGTATACATAAAAAATAGTGATGATGTCATTGATTAATTAATGAGTAGTCTACATGATAAAAAAAAAATAATAATCTAAAATACCTGTAATGAATGGTAAATAATTTTTAGAAAAGGAATTACTATGGACGCAGACACTCATTCTCCTAAGACAGATGTACTGTGACTAGCTGAAATGGGACAAGAACACCCAGAATTTGTTGCATACAACCTGGGTTAACATTTCTTTGGTGAAGATGCTGCTTTGAAAATAAGTGACCAGTTTTTTTTGTTTTGTTGAGAATGTCACACAGAGCCGTTACATAATCAAAATATTTTTTAACTGTGGCATTAAGTGAACGTGCAATGCAAATTGAATGTCTCATTTGCAAAACATTTGCACAATGATAATCATGTTTGCTTCTGTCACGCTTGACTGTCCACAAAAGCACGAAACACGGGGATTATCAAAAACATACACGGATTTATTTACAAACACTCACGAGAAACACTGGAACATCAGCATACAGGAATCAGGAGATGAAGGAGACATGGAAGAACACTCAGACTGACGTGCTGACAATACAATACTGGACCACTAAGGAAACAAACTAAGGGGTATAAATACACAAGGAACATAATTAGACTAATGATACACAGGGGAGGAACACAAGTGAAAATAATGAACATGGGAAACAGCGGAAAACAGAACAAAGGAATCACATGACAAGGGAAAAACAGAACAGACACCTGACAGTAAACCCCCCCCCCCCCCCCCCCTTTTTAATTTCGTGTTGTTGTCCTTCAACAACAAAAATATAATATAAGGGAGGGTGGAAGGGGAGGGTGCCAGGGAGGAGTCTTAGGAGGGAGGTACTAGGATGGATGAGGAGTGGAGGACTTGGTCAGGGAGGAGTTTCAGGAGGGAGGAACCCGGAAGGGAGCTGGAGCAGGAAGACCCAGGACACAGGCACTGGCGGAGCTGGTAGGCTGACGGCCCACGATGGAGACGAGGGAGGAGTGAGCCAATGCGGAGCCCTAGGGTCGAATGGCCGAGGTGGAGTCCGCAGCTCGGAGGCTGGAGGAGCTGATGCTGCGCGACACCCTCCAGAGGGCGACGCTGGCAGGCAGCACCCAAAAGCAAGCTCCATTTCTGGAGCTTGAGGGCAAGCTGGGGTGCTGGCTGACTGCAACAGTGCTGGAGCTGGCTGACTGGCTGCAGTCCTTGGAGAGTGTGGGAAGCTACTCACGACTCTGGAGCTAGGGACATTAGGGGATACAAGAGTTAAATAACTCTGGAAACAGTTGATGCGGAGATACATCATTGCTGTGTGGAAACAGCGGAAGGGGCTTGACTTCGCTCCAGAAGTCCGTGAGCAACTTCCCAGTGTCCAGCAGTTGCCCATCTGTAGAGGGGGGGTGGGCGGGACTCTCGTAGTACCCGCTGAGGTCTGACAGGACTCCCCCTTCCGGCGATGTTGCCGGCTCACGCACCTGGTCAGATGGTTTGTTGAGCTCCTCCTGCTCTGTGTAATTCCGCTCTGTCACTCTAGATGGCAATGGCTCGTACACCGTGGGTGGCTCTCTGTCTGCGATGGGCTCTGGCAAGTGCTCCCTGGAGAGGGCTGATGTTTGGCTGGTCACTGGGTCGGGAGTGGCACTGACGAGGTCTTCCTCCATGCAGGTGGTGAAAGGTGGTGTATTTCTCGCCAGTGTCCACTCCACATAAGCGGCCATAATGCCCCGAGGACCATCTTCGGACGACCGACGAGCAGAAACTTTTCGGTCCGGTATTCTGTCATGCTCGACTGTCCACAAAAGTATGAAACACGAGGATTATCAAAAACATACACGGATTTATTTACAAACACTCACAGGAAACACTGGAACATCAACATACAGGAATCAGGGGATGAAGACGACATGGAGTAACACTCAGACTGACGTGCTGACAGTACAATACCGGACCACGAAGGAAACAAACTAAGGGGTATAAATACACAAGGAACATAATTAGACTGATGATACACAGGGGAGGAACACAGGTGAAAATAATGAACATGGGAAACGGCGGAAAACAGAACAAAGGAATCACATGACAAGGGAAGCACAGAACAGACACCTGACAGCTTCCACATCTGTGACAAGACCCATGTCCCATGTCCAAAAGGACCATATTTTCTGCTGTGTGTATATTTGGGAACTTCTCAGCATCCAACAACATTGTACTCAGCTTAAATGTATTGCAAGATATGCAATCGAAGTTCACATATCTGATGTCAGAGACACAGCAGTTGCCTTTTTCTGGCTCAGCCTTGTCCTTCCTCTTTGCTTTTTCATATTTCAATATTATTCAATATTTTCATTGTCTATAAAGCCTTTTCAAGTTCATTAAAAAATCATTAGAAATTACAGTATATTACTGAAATATGCATTCAAATCAAGCATCTTACCTTCTGGATAAAGTTATATGAAATTAAGCAATTACATAGCAGTATAAAATAATGCCAAACAATTTGCCAAAAAATAGTTTTTTTCTTCTTCTTCAGAAAATCATGCATACACTCAAGGCTGGATGCTCAACATTTTCCCAGACTGGAGAAGTCTTAACTTTTTTGACAGTTTCCACTGCACTACAAAAAAACGGACTTCAGCTTTGCACAAGACATTTGGCCAGAGGAGAAATGGTCATGCACAGCTGATTCTGGTTTCCCTCAATGTTTTTTCCCTTCACATCCAATAGTTGATGAAGTTCGTTCCTTGCTACTGTTGCCTATGACTTGGTTGACTGGGACTAGAGGAGCTGTGCATCAGTGTAGTTACTCTTCAGTGTTTTTCTTTCAGCAGTGACACTTTCATTACACTGAACTTAACTAAACTAAACTTCAACTGTGGAAACTGAACTGAAGCAGTTTAAATTTAAAAAAACTTCATGTTTGTTAAGCTGATTTGACACAATCTACATTTAAGATATAAAATAAAGATGAGTTGAATGGAATAGGTAAACCAAAAATAATGAATAATACATTTATAGAAAGTAAAGGCTATACATATGAAATAGGCACAAGGTTGATTGATTAAGTATGGAACAGAAACAATCCCAAGATTAATCAAATTAAGGCTCTTAATTAGATTTCTGTATTTGGAATGTCTTGTCTATGTTGCAGTTTCATTACACAGAAGCCATATTCTGTTGTTAAAAAATGTGGTTGCACACTAACTGTAAGCTCGGCTCACACTGTGCAATTGACAATTTTTTTTAATGATTGCTGCATGTCAAACTGCATGAACATGACTCCCATGTCACACTGTAAGATCTCAGTTGTCATAATGTCAGACTGAACGACAATCAAAATGCACCAAACACAGACACAAAAAAAACTCACCCAGAGTTTAACATCATCCATGCTTGACTCTTTTACTATCCATCATTCTCAAATATGTAGCTCCTCTCACAAAAAAATATTTAGGGGTTTCCACCTCGCTAACAGTGAAGGGGAACCTACAGTGGCCAGGGCAAAGTCCATAAACTGACATAGCGACCCCCTAGGATCAACACGACTTGAGTGGTTCATTCAGTACATGGCAATTTTTTTTGTAATTACAGTGGTCCAAATAGTCCTGAATTGTCACGGCCACAATGTGAATGTGGTCCTAGAGGAAACGCTTACCTTGCTGTTGTCACACCCTCTGCACGTTCCATCAGCCCCAATCACCATTCACCTGGAGCTCCATCACCTGGAGCTCTGACGCTAACCACGCCTCCCAGCTCCTCAAGAGTAAATTTACATCTGCTCCGATCCTCAAGCACCCCGATCCTACACGGCCCTTCATTGTCGAAGTTGATGTGGCGGACGTAGGAGTAGGAGCCGTGCTCTCTCAGTGGTCTGGTGAACCTAAAGCTCTCCATCCATCTCCATCCGTACTATTCCAGGAAACTTAGTCCTGCAGAACAGAACTACGGAATCGAAGATTGTGAGTTATTAGCCATCAAACTGGCCCTCGAGGAATGGCGGCACTGGCTTGAAGGAGCACAGTTCCCGTTCACAGTCATCACCGACCATAAGAACCTCCAATACCTCCATCATGCTCAATGCCTGAACGCTCGACAAGCTCGTTGGTCCCTGTTCTTCGCCAGATTCAACTTCTCTATAACCTACCAACCTGGTCATAAAAACAGCAAAGCAGACGCCTTATCCTGTATGTATTCACCTGACCCCATTCAAGACACTCCAGAACCCGTACTACCTCCATCCATCTTCTTCGCACCCATCCTGTGGAGAGTGGACGAGGAAATTCGTGCTGCCTCCCTCGAGGAGCCAATACCTCCGGAACTGCCCCAAGGCTTAATCTACGTGCCTAGCAGTCATTGGCTAACCTTTCTCGATAGTACGCACACCTCCCTCGGCTCAGGACACCCGGGCAGCAGACGAACCCTCTCACTCCTACAAGAAAAATACTGGTGGCCGGGAATGATTAAGGACGTTTCCCAGTATGTTCGGGGGTGTTCGTTCTGCGCCATTACCACAACTCCTCACTGTCTTCCGGAAGGTAAACTCCAACCGTTACCCATTCCCCGCCAACCCTGGACCCACATAGGTGTAGACTTTGCCACAGATCTACCTCCATCTCGAGGTTACACCACCATATTGGTTGTCGTCGATCGATTCTCTAAACACTGCAAGCTCATCCCACTCAAAGCACTTCCTACCACCTTAGAAGCTGCTGAGGCATTATTTAAACACGTCTTCCGCAACTACGGTCTCTCTGAAGACATTGCCTCCGACCATGGGCCACAGTTCATCTCCAGGGTCTGGCGGGCATTCTTCCAGCTACTCGGAACCACCATCAGTCTCTCATCCGGTTGCCACCCGCAAACTAATGGCCAGACCGAACGCAAGATTCAGGAGATCTCCCACTACCTCCGGACATACTGTGCCCAACACCAAGATACCTGGAGCCAGTACTTACCGTGGGCTGAGAATGCACAAAATTCCCTTCATCAAGCCTCCACTGGACTAACCCCCTTTCAGTGTGTTCTAGGTTACCAACCCTCACTGTTCCCGTGGACCGGCGAGTCCTCCGAAGTGCCCGCGGTAAACCACTGGTTCCAGGAGAGCGAGAGGGTATGGGACTCAGCTCACATCCATCTCCAATGAGCAGTGCGGAGGCACACCGACGCTGCCAATTGCCGTAGGTTACCTAATCCAGTATACCACCCAGGGGACAAGGTATGGCTTTCCACCCAGAACATCCGCCTCCGGCTGCCCTGTAGGAAGCTGAGTCCCCGCTACATAGGGCCCTACACCATCCACTCCCAAGTCAACCCTGTCACTTACCGCCTCAACCTCCCTCCACACTCACGTATATCCTCAGCCTTTCATGTTTCACTCCTTAAACCTTACACTGACCCTGTTCCTCCTCCTTCCACAGACCCGGAACTGCCTCCACCTCCAGCACAACCCGAGATCCTGGGAGAAAGCATCTACCGCATCAAAAAGATTCTCGACTCCTGGCGGCGGGACGGCTGCATCCAGTACCTAATTGACTGGGAGGGATTTGGTCCCGAGGAGAGGTCATGGACACCACGAGACGATGTCCTAGACCCCACTCTCCTCGAAGAATTCCACCGTCAACACCCCAATCGCCCAGCTCCCCGAGGCCGTGGTCGTCCTCGCCGCTGGTCCAGGGTGCCAGGAGTCACCCGTGGAGGGGGGGGTACTGTCACACCCTCTGCACGTTCCATCAGCCCCAATCAACATTTACACTCTCCATCCACTACACACCGCACACAGTCACCCGATTACTAATCACGTACACCTGTGCACTAAAAACACTCACCTGCTCCAGTCATCACCCATGCACTATATCTACTCACCCCTTCTGTTCACTCGTCGGCTGGAATCATCGTTGGATGGTCATACTCTCCTTGTGCTCACCCTGATCTTCTTCCAAGTCTTCCATGTACGAACCTATCATTGAGGCTAACTCCTGTTACCTGTTTGCTCGACTCCAAGGGAAGTGACTGTTACATTTCTAGACTGTGTTCATCCGTATGCCTGCTCGCACTACGGTGTGAAGATTCTTACTGTGTTTTAAATAAACACCCTGAAAACTAATCCTTTCATCTCTGCCTTCTGTGACCGTGACAGCTGTAGACCACAGGTGTCAATTCCAGTTCTTGGAGGGCCGCAGCTCTGCACAGTTTAGTTTCACTTCTAATTAAACACTTCTGATCAAACTAACTGAGTCCTTCAGGTGTTTTTGAAACCTACAGGTAAGTGTGTTGGAGCAGGGTTGGAACTAAACTGTGCAGAGCTGCGGCCCTCCAGAAACTGGAATTGACACATGTGCTGTAGACGAACAACCTGCATAGCTAGGTCCATAATTAATAAAGCTGCTGGAACTTGTTTGGCTGAGTCTTCTGTTACAATGGAGGGGTGTGGAGACAGAAATTAATTTCAAACGCAACTTTATTAAAGAATGGTCAGTCAGGCAGGGGGCGAACTACAGCATTAACATCATAAGAGACAATCCAGAAGCGTAATACAAAACATAGGATTCTATATATTTTATATGATTGTACACACAGGTACACATTTTATATGATTTTATATAAAATTCACTTTAATGTGTGATAGGACTAAAAAGTGGCCATAAACAAACATTTTCTCAATTCAAATAAGTAGTGGCTTGACCCAGAAACAGTATTCCATACGTCACTGATATGTCACAACTTAACAAGCGAATAGTCCATGTAACCAATCATAATGGCTTTCAGCTGTGTGAAATAATGAATTACAATCTAGGGGCTATTGTTGAACATGAGGTCTTTAAAATCATAACACAGACCCTGAGCTATAGAAGGTTTGGGGGGGAGGGGTACCAAGTGTTGCATTTCAGTGGATGTACAGTATATGTGTAATTTTGCCTTCAATCAATTAAAACTGCTGCTGTAGTTTTCTCTGTTCTTACTGTTCAAATATACACATGTGCGTTGAAGTCCAGCTTCTTCACTCCTTGTTCTCTGTATTTAAAGGATAAATACAACATTTGTGGGTTGTAAATTAAAGTGAACCACTGTTCCCTCCTTGTTCCCTGTAGTTAAAGGGCAAATACAGCATTTGTTTCCCTTGTTACAGGGTAACTCTTGAAGGTAGTGAAATAAATATACAAACACACAATATATTTCTTTACTTTGTAACCTTTATTTTACTAAATAGGGATTTATTATGATTTATTGTCACTATAAAATATCACAATCTCCCATATAATCTGATGATAGTAATTTTGTTTGATAGTAATGTATAGTATCCATATGGTATCTGTAAATGTTTTAGTGTGTGAAATTGTTGGACAACCAACACACACACACACACACACACACACACACACACACACACACACACA
>CAIGQW010054063.1:6526845-6556509 GCA_903798125.1 Danio choprae | reverse complement strand
ATTTTGAAAATTAATATTTGTATCCATTTCTCAGTGAATATGGGTAATATATATTGGTGCACTTGAACAAAACAGATTTATTAAACAGATATACTTATTAAAATTATATTTTAGTCACAGAACATCTTTAGAAATGGAAAGATAATACATTTAAATCCATGCAAAATATTACAAAAATAAATTACAAGCTACAAGATTTCAACAAAATTGTATATATTTTTTGTTTCTCTTGATTTTTGCTATTTTGAAAATGTTATTTAATATTTTTCCCTAACATATAAATGTGGGCTACTAATTTTTGTACCGTTATTGTAAATTATTTTGTTAGATTAGCTTCAGATTTGGCTTCAGTACTGACTAAACTAATGTATATGCACAAATATAATATTGTAAAGTTTAACTATTACGTTACTTTAAAAAAACTAGTTTGTCAAATGACTATAAAATAAAAAATAAAACATTGTACATTAATCTACACTAGTTTAATGTTGTTGTGGGACAATGTGAGAGACAACGGCAGCATGTCCTCAACTATATACAGTGCATCAGGAAAGTACTCATACCGCTTTACTGTTTCCACATTTTTTTATGTTATGTTTTTTTATGTTTTATGTCCAATAGGATATAGGTCTGGGCTCTGGCTGGGCCACTCAAGGACATTCACAGAGTTGTTGTGAAGCCACTCCATTGATTTTTTGGCGGTGTGCTTTGGGTCATTGTCCTGCTGGAAGATGAACCGTCGCCCCAGTCTGAGGTCAGGAGCACTCTGAAGCAGGTTTATTATTCAGGATATCTATGTACATTGCTGCATTCATCTTTCCCTCTATCCTGACTAGTCTTCCAGTTCCTACTGCTGAAAAACATCCCCACAGCATGATGCTGCCATCACTATGCTTCGCTATAGGGATGGTATTAGTCTGATGATGAGCGATGCCTGGTTTTCTCCAAACGTAACGCCTTAGCATTCACTCCATTGAGACCAGAGAATTTTGTTTCTTATGGTCTGAGAGTCCTTCAGATGCCTTTTGGCAAATTCCAGGTTGTCTGCTATGTGTCCTTGACTAAGGCCCTTCTCCCCCGATCACTCAGCTTAGATGGCCGGCCAGCTCGAGGAAGAGTCCTGGTCATTACAAACATCTTCCACTTACAGATGATGGAGGTCACTGTGCTCATTGGAAATTTCAGAGCAGCAGAAATTTTTCTGTAACCTTCCCCAGCCTTGTGCCTCGAGACAATCCTGTCTCAGAGGTCTACAGACAATTCCTTTGTCTTCATGCTTGGTTTGTGCTTTGACATGCACTGTCAACCCTGGGACCTCAGAGAGACAGGTGTATGCCTTTTCAAATCATGTCCAATTAACTGAATTTACCACAGGTGAACTCCAATTAAGCTGCTCGCTCCAATTAAGTGCGTCGACCTGCTCGCTGAAACTTGAATTCTTGATATTTATTCAATATTCATTATTGAATCCTGAATTTTCAATATTGCATTACACTACTGTTAAGCACAACAATATTTAAGCCATCTACTAGTGTATATGTTTTTGACGTTTTTCCCTTGTCAGCTAAAAAAAATCCAATAACTGAGGGAGATCGCATATAATAATTTGAGAGATTTAAAGGGAAAAAAGGACAACACACCAGTCGACAGCACTTTACACGGCTGTCTTATTTAATTAATCGAATCAGTGATATTGGAATGAGAGCAGTTACTAACCTCTCGAAATTATTTATACTGGTCACGGACACAGTGCTGCGTGCATCAAGAGAAGAGAGAAGTGCGAGAGAGCAAAACGAAAGCAAGATTGTATTGTTTTAAATATTTCAGTGTGGATATGTATCGAAATATCAATATTTTTGACACAAACTGCAACAAAGTGCTTTGCGTACGTGTTTGAATTTTGTATGTTGCACTTTGAAATGTATGTTTGTATGTTTTGTATGTTGCACTACTGAAACTGCCTGTGATTTGTCCATTTCTGTGCATCGTTCACAGATAGTAAACTTAATATTTGCTCTTTCTGTGACAAAAATGCTTTTAAATGTGCAGTAGATGATTGTCTTCAGAAACATTTTTTGTTGTGCTGGTTGAAAATCTCTTCACATGCCAATAGTACTGATTAAAGTAAATGATCTAAATTTATTTATATGTATTTTTATATTCTGGGCAAGGCATAAAACTAAAAAATGTTCATCCAATTGAATGACGAAAATTCCCATAATTCTGATAAGTAGCCCAAATTGTCTGTCAGCAAATGTAGATTTGTACATCTGCGCATCTGTTCATGCGGATCCGCCATTTGCGTGTGCACAAAACTTTTTCAAATCCTGAATCAATATTGGAGTTACTTTTGCACGCTGGAGGAAGGATGACACCATGGCTGAAGTATTTCTTTTAGATTTCTTTTGGTAATGTTATGTTTTAAAACAATTTTAGTCACGCAAAGCTTATGTAGATTGTGTTGTGTTACAAATGGGTTCTATGCACAGAAGTGTTGTTCAGCCACTGAAATCTAATGGCGAAAGATTGATGTGACTATTTTCAATTTCATAAGGCTTTTCAATTTTCATAAGACAGATCAATAATGTACATTTTTATTTAGTTTAACAACAAAACAGAAGTAAATATTCCACCTAGCCTGCTTTACTGAGGTGAAGCTGGTTTTATTTTCACATCACAATGGTTAATTTTTGATCAATGACAACCTGTGACGCGCTTCCTATATTGTTTACCATGCTATTTTGAATATTTGGTCTGAAGTAGCATGTAAGTATGGCTTAGTAATAAATGTAATTCCTGCAGGCCGCCGGCCAACCACTAAGCATACAGTAGTTGCTTTAGGACAAAGCGCGTGAGCGAGTGAGACCAGCGATCTTTGCATGCATGAAATATTGCACATTATGACAAGTTTTGCTTGCTACACAACTGAAAATGTGCTAGATATAATACAGTTTTTTATTTGGAATTGTAGTATTATAAAGTACTGTCAAATTTTCTAACATGCAAATGACATGAACTAGTGGGTTGTCTGCTGTCACCTTTAAGGTGTGCGCGTTCGTGTTTCTGGAGGCGTGGCTTTAGACGGCAGGGAAGGGACTGTGTTTCAAAGATATTATGCTAACCGGTTAGCATTGTGGCAGATCACCTACTGCACCTTTAAGCGGGCCCAGTTGCATCTCCCGATTATCCTACTCAGTGCTGCTGAACTATTTGCGTTCTTTAAGATTTTCTATTTTATCAATTACGAGTGCATGAAATTATATAAAAAGAAAGCACGTGTCTCAGTGCGCATTATCAAATGTAATGCGCACAGAAATCTGCACTCTATGCCGAATAAGGTTTTCTTTTGATCTAATGCTGGTTGAATAGTTTAAAATTATTAAAACGACAAGACTTTAATCATTATTGTAAATGAGTCGGGCTTGCTAAAACATGTTTTTAAAGACCACGGTCACATCGTAGCTATGGTGCTTTCTCAGTTATAAAACATCACAAAAAAATTGTTGTTATCTGATGTGGGGCCAGGGTGGGCCAAGCTCCTGATTGGGCCTGCCGCCCACTGTTCCCATGGAGTGTGTCAGAGCCATAGAGATCACTCACTATTGCTTTGATGAGTGTCTCCATCTCTTGCTGCTTCTCACCTCAGATAAACAGCACAGTGACAGATAAGAAGTACGCTGATCTACTATTTATAAGAAATACCAGAGTAAAAACTTTCCCAATGGTTATTTGATGTATTTGTCATGGAGTTAATTCAAGTCTTTCTGCAACGATGAGTCACACACGATGTCGTTACAAAGTTCACACACACACACACAGCATGCGTTTAATTTTGAACTGTTTTTGCATGGCAAATGTGACAGGACACATGTTAATATACAGTGCTGTATGGATATCCATTATGTTATTGTACAAAATAAACCTGTTTTAACATCCACAAACCGGGATTGAAGTATCATTCATTCATTCATTTTCTTTTCGGCTTAGTCCCTTTATTAATCTGGGGTCGCCACAGTGGAATGAACCGGCAACTTATCCAGCATATGTTTTACGCAGCGGATGCCCTTCCAGCTGCAACCCATCACTGGGAAACATCCATACACACTCATTCACACTCATACACTACGGACAATTTAGCTTACCCAATTCACCTATACCGCATGTCTTTGGACTTGTGGGGGAAACCGGAGCACCCGGAGGAAACCCACGCCAACACGGGGAGAACATGCAAACTCCACACAGAAACGCCAACTGACCCAGCCGGGGCTCGAACCAGCGACCTTCTTGCTGTGAGGTGATTGTGCTACCCACTGCGCCACCATGCTGCCGGGATTGAAGTATCTTCTTTTATAATTGTACTGACATGCGGCTGTGGTGATGAATTACATAGCGATTTTACTGACTTTATTACTAACATGCACTTTTTAAAAAAACGTTTTAAACTTGTAAAACTTATTCTTGAGGTGCAGCTGATTACAGAGAGCTGAACAGATCTTTTATTTCCAGTTGCTTTGTGCAAGTCCTGTCTTGTGGATATGTTTATGTGTTACTATGGAGACATGTTAATACGCGGCTGTCAGTCAATTCGAAATTGCAGGGATTTGGATCCTATTTTAACATCAGGAAATTTCAAAATACCCATCAGATCATTTATTATACTCTGTTGAAAAGGTCAATATTTGGGTCAGATGGAATTTAAAGGAACTTTAAAGAAATGTTTTAACCCTTTTTAAGGCTCATTTTACATGTCTGCTAGAGTTGAACAGTTGACTTGAACCATTTTTGAAACCATTGAGCTAATTTCTTGTTCTGGTGTAGACACTATTAGCTTAGCTTTGCATAATTCGTTGAATCAAATTTAACCATTAGTATTAAAAGCCTTTTGATAAATTTCCTATTCAAAGCTTGAGGTCTCTGTAGTTACATTATGTAATAAGACCAATGGAAAGTTACTATTCTTTCTGCTATACTCTCATTCTGGCATAATAGTCAAGAAAATCTGCTGCCGTAAAAGGCCTGCACCAAGTGATGTGGTATTACAGAGTATATTAGAATGGGTTGCTTTCAGAGGACAGTATTGACCGAGAAAATAGAAACTTTTTATTTTCCATTAGTCTTATTACACAGTGCACTGTAACTACAGTTTTTTTTTACAATTTATTCATTCATTCATTCATTTTCTTTTCGGCTTAGTCCCTTTATTAATCTGGGGTCGCCACAGTGGAATGAACCGCCAACTTATCCAGCACATGCTTTACGCAGTGGATGTCACACCCCCTGCACGTTCTATCAGCCCGGATCACCACTCACACTCTCCAGCCAATACACAACGCACTCAGTCACCCGATTACTGATCACACACACCTGTGCACTCATCACCTTCACCTGCTCCCGTCATCAACAGCACACTATATAGACTCACTCACCCCGTTCACCAATGTCTGGCATCATCTTCACGAGGATCACATCTCTCTCCGTCTTCCCCATCTGACCTTCTACCAAGACTGCTATCTATCTGCTTACCCAGAGACTAACCCCTGTCAACGGCTTGCTCTATTCAAGGGAAGTGATTACTTACTCAGTATTGGACTCTTGCTAGCACCTCGGTGCTAAGATCGTTGTGTTTGAATAAACACTGTTGAATTGTACTCTGTCTTCTGTGGTTCGTGACAGTGGATGCCCTTCCAACTGCAACCCATCACTGGGAAACATCCATACACACTCATTGACACTCATACGCTATGGACAATTTAGCTTCCCCAATTCACCTGTACCGCATGTCTTTAGACTTGTGGGGAAAACTGGAGCACCCGGAGGAAACCCATGCGAACACGGGGAGAACATGCACACTCTTTTACAATTTAACAATAAAAAATACAAAGTGTACCACTTACTGCTTCTTGAAATGCAGTTGCATCACAGGGATTTGGAAAATATCTTTAAATTCTGCTTTCTTTGAAAATACTGTTTATATGTGTTAATACTGAGACATGTTAATCCACGGCTGTCAATCAATTTTGGTGGGCGGGGAAAACCGCACTGCTACATAACTTTGTGGTGGGCCTCAAAATCTCTGGTATTTGGATCCTATTTTAATGTCAGAAAATTAAAAGAAGAGACTTGTGTGTATATCACTCCATAATGACTGTGGATGCACTATACTTAATGCAAATTTCTGTTCAAACTGCCTCCATAATTATCATGTTCAACATTTTCATTTTTCATTGAACTGGTTATAAAAGATGCTCATTCTCTAGTGATGATAAAAATGCAGCAGCACCAGGATTATGTTATGTAATTTATTCATTTTTAATTGTAACAACAGAGATCCTAGCAGAAGACTGAGCCATACATGTTCTGTAAATGTGATTCTGTTCCTCAGACATGGTACAGGCACATTAGAACTTAACACCAAAAACTTTTGTGATCTGTATTACTGTTTAGTGTGCATTACCAAGTGTTTCTTCTTTCTGTGTTTGCTTTCCTGTGCTTTGTATTCTGGACTGTTTATTGGATTGTTGCATGTTTGCCCATTTTGCCCCCTGCCTGTATGACCATCCTTGTTAATAAATGCTGCATTAGAACTTCAACTTTTTGTTGCACCAATTTATAACAGAATCACAGCAAGATACTTGAGACATGCTAAGTGGCGATTATCATATTGAAACAAGACTGAGCAATGATAGTGGACATGTGTGGTGCTTATGTAGTGTGTGTACATAATACTGCAGCTGTGTCAGTGTAATCAGAGTCAGGATGGGTCAAAGCTACTGTGGCTGATTAGCACAATGCGTGGTAGAAGGTGTAGTAAGGGTGAATGGCTGGTGGTATGTATGGATTGCTGAAGTGTCCTCTAGAATCTTGTGGTATAATTGTGACAAATATCATCTCATCATTATAGATTTATCATTAATCTTGACATACACTTTTTATAAATAACCTCCTTTTTTCAGCGTTTGATCCCATGACATAAGTTGTGGATGCTTGCCCCACTGAAACACACCATCAATGAATGCAGTTGCTGGTGCTCCGGTATGGAGGAACTAAGAGTTTTTAGTCAGACTACTTTAAATTTTAACAGTTCCTGTTTTAACGATGCTTAACGATCCACTCAACTCTGCTAATAACAATCTTACAAATAACACCCCCTTCTTGGGCAAATGCCCTGGGGCCAAAGACCCCCTGACTTAGGTTGTCTTGTGATTGGCCAAAAGAGGATCTTACCCTTCACCGAGAAATCCCCTCATGCACACTGGTAACTGCTCTTTCCTGCTGAAAAACTTCTACAGCTTTCCTCCAAAATCTGGCATTTTCTGCCAATTGGATGAGGTACACTCAAGAACCACAAGAGCTATTGTGACTACCTACTACAGTTGAGATAGGTGACAACAAGAACATTGAGGTTCTATCAACTAGAACATTGAGATAGGTTAATCAATGACTAAAATCAACCAGTCATCATGCTAAGATTACTCAGTGAATTTTATATATCATACTCATCCATTCAGTGTAAGGGTCTGCTATTTCGGTTGCCAGAGCCAATGGGCCCTTTATGATGTGGGAGACTAAACATAAGACAGTTATGTTACAGAACAAGTCATAGAACAAGCACAAATACAACTTTTTAACTATTCAACATCATTATTTATATATCTTAGTCTGAGTCTGAGTTAAGATGTTAAAGACATCATGTTCGACAATAGTCTGTATATTGTTATTTATTATTTTAGCTCTTATTTCTAAATTTATTAGGCAGTTGAAATGTTTATTCATCAATTGCCCTCTTAACACTGGAACTACCAGAATTATATAACTACTAGAATGGCTATAGCAGTAATTCTGACCGTTCTCATATGAGATGTCATATTTGAAGATGGTAGGCAACAGAGCCACACAAATCCAAAGGTAAGAGAATAAGTAGCATACACTGAAATAATGGCGGTCAATTTGACCACTATGGAATTTCAAGGGAGAAATACTGATATTATAGTTATGTGGGTTTTAATTTTGTGGGTTTTTTTTTTTTTTAAGGGGTGGTCCACATTGTATTTTTAAGACTTGGTTGTGTTTATAAGATGCAAAGCAATGGGTACTCATGCTTCATTTGTAGAAAATCATGTTATTTTTTCAGATATCTTACTTTGATTATATACAGCTACTCAGCTAACATGAAAATGACTGTCATATTTCCTAGTTCCTCCAAAAGGCCCGAGAGGCTCTGATTGGTCATTTAACATAATGTGCTGTGATTCGCGGATCGGCTAAACGTCACCAGGAAGTGCCATGCACCTTCAAGCATGCGCTTTTTGACCTGTTTAAACAGTCAGTCAAAGAAGCTGTTAGCCGCAACAGTTTGTGCTTGAATCTGACAGAAAATGAAGAGTACACAGTTGAACCTCACGCCTGCTCTCTAAAATATAATCTGACAAGTGTCTTTCACATATATTCGGAATAAATGTGTAAGTAATATGAAACCTTCACATATATTTTGCAAGTTGGTAATTTAAAATGGGGCCTCACAGTGGCGCAGTGGGTAGCACGTTCGCCTCACAGCAAGAAGGTTGCTGGTTCGAGCCTCGGCTGGGTCAGTTGGCGTTTCTGTGTGGAGTTTGCATGTTCTCCCTGTGTTGGCGTGGGTTTCCTCCGGGTGCTCCGGTTTCCCCCACAAGTCCAAAGACATGCGGTACAGGTGAATTGGGTAGACTAAATTGTCCGTAGTGTATGAGTGTGAATGGGTTTGTATGGATGTTTCCCAGAGATGGGTTGCAGCTGGAAGGGCATCCGCTGCGTAAAACATATGCTGGATAAATTGGCGGTTCATTCCACTGTGGTGACCCCAGATTAAAAAAGGGATTAAGCCGAAATGAAAATGAATGAATTAATAATTTAAGATGTAGAACACAGGGAAAGCGGCTGCAGAGAGACACACTGCAGCGCTGGTAAAGATTGTGGGTGTTTATTTGGGTTTGACTGATAAATATGAATTTGTAGCTAAATGGGTCATTATCACTATAAAGTGCCTTTGATGTCCCACAAGATTGAATCAGTCCGATATGAGAACATAATGCAAAATAATACAATTCTGATGTTTTAATATAATTGGTTAAACCTTTACACACATGCAGGTAGAATTATAAGTGTATTGAAATATGTTTTTGTCAATTTTTGACATTCTTTCATTAAATGGATGTGACACACTGCTCAGCCAACTTAAGTGAGTCTAAAAAGTAGGTAAATTAGATTTTTAGAAATTAGATTAGATAGTAAATCTAGATTGTAGATTTTTAAATATTCTTATTGTCTTTAACTAGTTACTTAAAAAGTACTGGAGCTTGACCAACATTAATTTCTTACAGCCTGAGGTCTAATTAATACAACAAATATGTGGTTAAATCAAAAATCTCAAACTTTTCTTTTGAAAATTCAGACGTCTCAAAGGCACTTTATAGTGATAATGACCCAAATAGTTAACAGTGCCAAACAGCATTTCACATTGTTTACATCCTTGTTTACATCTTCGCTAAAACATACCGTTAACGCTAAAAACAGTGCATGTAATTGATCAATTTGAACAAAAATGCTTACAGGTTGTGGCTCACAATCCACAGCTTCATTGTTTGGAGTTTTTTGCCGAATCCAGCACTGAACTGGGAGAGATTTGTCAAATGCTAGCTATATATTTTTTTCAGATTCTCTGGAACATAATTAAATAAAAAAAACATTCAAAAACCCCTTATGAGTGTACCAACATCGAGGACCGTGACGTGGCCCGAGAGGGAAGGAGCCTGAGCTTGTGCGGGAGGTGGAACAGTACCGACTAGAGATAGTTGGGCTCACCTCCACGCACAGCTGGGGCTCTGGAACTCAACTTCTTGAGAAGGGATGGACTTTCTTCTACTCTGGAGTTGCTCACGGTGAGAGGCGACGGGCTGGTGTGGGCTTGCTTATAGCTCCCCAACTTAGCCGCCAAGTGTTGGAGTTTTTCCCGGTGAACGAGAGGGTCGCCTCCCTGCGCCTTCGGGTCAGGGATAGGTCTACGGACCAAACACCAGTGTAGAGTACCCGGCCTTCTTGGAGTCCTTGGGAGGGGTGCTGGAAGGTGCTCAGACTGAGGACTCCGTTGTTCTACTGGGGGACTTCAATGCCCACGTGGGTAATGACAGTGATACCTGGAGAGGCGTGATTGAGAGGAACGGCCTCCCTGATCTGAACCCGAGTGGTGTTTTGTTATTGGACTTCTGTGCTAATCACAGTTTGTCCATAACAAACACCATGTTTGAGCATAAGGGTGTCCATCAGTGCACATGGCACCAGGACACCCTAGGGCGGAGGTCAATGATCGACTTTGTGGTTGTATCATCTGATCTCCGACCGTATGTCTTGGACATTCGGGTAAAGAGAGGGGCAGAGCTGTCAACTGATCAAGCTGGACAGACCTGGCAGGCCCAATCGTATCGTGAGGGTCCTCTGGGAACGTCTGGCTGAACCTCAAGTAAGAGGGATTTTCAACTCTCACCTTCGGAAGAGCTTTGACCAGATCCCGAGGGAGGCTGGAGACATTGAGACAGAGTGGTCCATTTTCTCAGACTCCATTGTTAACGCAGCCGTGAGGAGCTGTGGCCGTAAGGTCTGTGGTGCCTGTCGGGGCGGCAATCCACAAACCCGGTGGTGGACACCGAAAGTAAGGGATGCCGTCAAGCTGAAGAAGGAGTCCTACAGGGCTTGTTTGGCTTGCAGGACTCCCGAGGCAGCTGATGGGTACCGACAGGCCAAGCGTGCTGCAGCCCGGGCGGTTGTGGAAGCAAAAACTCGGGCCTAGGAAAAGTTCGGGGAGACCATGGAGGAAGACTATCGGTTGGCCCCAAAGAAATTCTGGCAAACCGTCCGGCGCCTCAGGAGGGGAAAGCAGCTCCACATCAACACTGTTTACAGCGGAAGTGGGGAGCTGTTGACCTCGACTGAGGATGTTGTCGGACGGTGGAAGGAATACTTTGAGGATCTCCTTAACCCCACCGATATGTCTTTCATTGAGGAAGCAGAGACTGGGGATGCAGGGGTGGACTCACCCATCACCCAAGCTGAGGTCACTGAGGTAGTTTGCAAGTTCCACAGTGGCAAAGCAGCGGGGTGGATGAGATTCACTCTGTGTATCTTAGGTCTCTAGATGTTGTGGGGCTGTCTTGGCTGACACGTTTCTACAATATCGCATGGAGGTCGGGGACGGTACCTCTGGACTGGGCAACTGGGGTGATGATTCCCATTTTTAAGAAGGGGGACCGGAGGGTGTGCTCCAACTATAGGGGGATCACACTCCTCAGCCTCCCGGGGAAAGTCTATGCCAGGGTACTGGAGAGGAGGATCCAGCCGATGGTTGAACCTAGGATCCAGGAGGAACAATGCGGTTTTCGTCCAGGCTGTGGTATACTGGACCAGCTCTATACCCTCACCAGGGTGCTCGAAGGTTCGTGGGAGTATGCCCAACCAGTCCAAACGTGTTTTGTGGACTTGGAGAAGGCATTCGACCATGTCCCTTGTGGCGTTCTGTGGAGGGTGCTCTGGGAGTATGGGGTCAGAGGCGCTCTGTTAAGGGCTGTGTCGTCCCTGTATGAACAGAGTAGGAGTTTGGTTCACATTGTTGGCAATAAGTCAGACTTGTTTCCAGTGCATGTTGGACTCCGGCAAGGCTGCCCTTTGTCACCAATTCTGTTCATAATTTTTATGGACAGAATTTCAAAGCACAGCCTTGGGCTGGAGGGGGTCCAGTTCGGGGACCACAGGATTTCAACTCTGTTATTCGCAGACGATGTTGTTCTGTTGGCTTCATCGAACATGAACCTTCAGCATGCACTGGGGGGGTTTGCTGCCGAGTGTGACGCGGCTGGGATGATAATCAGCACCTCCAAGTCCGAGGCCGTGGTGCTCCACCGGAAAAAGGTGGCTTGCCATCTCCAGGTTGGAGGAAAGTCCTTACCCCAGGTGGAGGAGTTCAAGTATCTTGGGGTTTTGTTCATGAGGGAAGGATGGAACGTCAGATTGACAGGCGGATTGGTGCAGCGGCAGCAGTAATGCGGTCGATGTACCGGTCCGTTGTGGTGAACAAGGAGCTGAGCCGAAAGGCAAAGCTCTCAATTTACCGGTCAATCTACGTTCCTACTCTCACCTATGGTCATGAGCTTTGGGTCATGACCGAAAGGACAAGATCTCGTATACAAGCGGCCGAAATGAGTTTCCTTCGCAGGGTGGCAGGGCGCACCCTTATAGATAGGGTGAGGAGCTCTGTCACCCGGGAGGAGCTCGGAGTAGAGCCGCTGCTCCTCCACATCGAGAGAAGCCAGCTGAGGTGGCTCGGGCATCTGTTTCGGATGCCTCCTGGACGCCTACCTAGGGAGGTGTTCCAGGCATGTCCCACCAGGAGGAGGCCTCGGAGAAGACCCAGGACTCGCTGGAGGGACTATGTCTCTCGGCTGGCCTGGGAACGCCTCTGGATCCCCCCGGAGGAGCTGGAGGAAGTGTCTGGGGAGAGGGAAGTCTGGGTTTCTCTCCTAAAACTGCTGCCCCCGCGACCCGGCCCCGGAAAAGCGGTAGAAAATGAATGAATGAATGAATGATTAAAATTGAATTCCAAGCACTTTGCTTCCTTTGGAAGCCCAAATACAGAAACAGAACAAGCTCTGTGGAAACAGCAGCGTTTGAACGGCATTTTAGCTTTCTCTGCTATAACATTAAAGCGACTCTGGCCACGCCCTGTTGCTGTGCACGGTGTATGCGCGTGGTGAATGCGCGTAACCAGAAGCCCCTGTGATCTCATTAACCTGGATGTATTTTTTTGTAGTCCCCAAATTCTTTCACTGTAGGCTTTGCTAAGCTATCTCTGTAAAAGCCAATGTCTCTCTTTGCATTGAACTTTGAGCATATTACATTCAGAGATGTTGTTTATGTTCACACAGCTACATTACACATCAACTAAAGTTTAAAATATGATTTCATAGTGGACCACCCGTTTAAGTTATTAAATTACAAAATATAAATGGTGACTGCCTCTGTAGTTCTAGCAATTATTGCATTAAATATAAAATTTACAATTTTTAAACTCATTTGAGCATATCCTTTAACATCTTAGTGAATATGATCTCTGAATATGATAACTGAACACTGTGTCGTACTATAAATAGCTTATCAAAATATGACACAGACTTGTATAACAGCATATAACAGATGCCAGATAAGAGAACAGCTGATTTAAGATGAAATGAGAGAGAAACCATTGAGGGATTCAGGACTTGTAGAAATGCATGTTCATTCATTTGTAGCAAATTAAGTGTACTATTTTTAGCCCAGGGGTGCACAAACTTGGTTATGGAGGATCCTAATGAGTTGCTTCAGTAGTGTTTGATAGCTTGATATACGCAAGGACTAAAGCCATGATTACAATGTGCGATTTGGTTATCTGAGACAAATTTGGGAAATCCTAAAAGATTCCTGAAATCCCAGGCTATAATCTGTGGTCTCTGATTGTTGAATTGACCTGTTCACCAAAAGCTGCTTAATGGCTGTAGTGATCAAATTTTCTTTCTGATGAAGTTCTGGCAGCGTCAGATGATTTCAGACACTTTCCCGCAGTTTAACTTTAGCTTCAACAAGAGTCAAACCAAGAACCAATAGGAATCTGATGATATATAGCAGAATCTGATGATATATAATATAATCTTACTATATAAGCTGTGTATACCTGAAATTAGCAGATCTGCACAGAGATTTTGCAAACGCAAATGACCTTGATGTAGCTACTAGCAGTATGGATGCTATCTTAACTAACACACTAAATACTGTGGCACCCATCAAATTAAAAAAGGCTAGAGAGAATAAAACTACACCATGGTTTAACAATCATACTCATGCTCTCAAAACAGCAATTTTTGCCCTGGAACGTAAGTGGAAAAAAACAAACTAGAGGTCTTTAGAATCGCGTACAAAGATAGTATGTCCAGCTATAGGAAGACCCTAAAGTTTGGCAGGTCTGAGCACCTCCGCAAACTGATAGAAAAAAACCATAACAATCCTACATTCTTATTTAACACCATGGCTAAATTAACAAATAATCGTTCGTCCTCAGAACAAAATGTTCCATCGCAAATTAGTAGTGATTACTTTTTCAGCGATAAAATAGAAAGCTTCAAACAGAAAATAGAAGAAGTTAAACTTTCTGCACCGCCTTATACATCAGATTCATTAGACATTCTGCTAAATCAAAATAATCTACAGTGCTTCAAAATCATAGGACAGAAAGAGCTAGATAAACTTATAAATATGTCTAAACCAGCTACATGTATGTTAGACCCAATTCCAACAAAATACTGAAAGAGTTGCTACCTGTAGTAGGAGAACCTCTTCTTAATGTTATCAACTCTTCTTAATCTTTAGGCGATGTTCCAAACCCTTTCAAGCAAGCTGTTATTAAGCCTATTATAAGAAACCACAACTTGACCCCAGCAACTTAGCTAATTATAGGCCTATTTAAAATCTTCCATTTATGTCTAAAGTACTAGAAAAAAGTTGTTTCTTCCCAAATGTGCTCCTTTCTACAGATGAACAATGTTTTCTAAGTGTTTCAGTCAGCTTTCAGGCCTCATCACAGTACAGAAACTGCATTAGTGAAAATAACCAACGATTTATTCTTTAGGCTGCATCTCATTACTAGTTTTACTTGACCTCAGTGCTGCATTTGACACAATCGATCATGATATCCTCATAGATTGCTTACACTTTACAGGTGTCTAGGGATAAGCTTTACAATGGTTTAAGTCATACTTAACTGACTATTACCAGTTTGTAAATATAAATGGACAGCTTTCACAAGTCAGGCCCGTAAAGTATGGGGTGCCTCAATGATCAGTTTTAGGTCCTTTGCTGTTTACAATTGTTGTGGCTATTTTCTTTAAGGAGGCTCTCTCAACGGTAAAGAAGACAAAGTCTTACCCAAGATGTCTTTTAAAGATTTATTCTTTGCAAAGAAGGTCAAACACAGGTTCCTGCAGAGTGCGACACTCAAAAAAGAGTGTGTTCCTTTTTATCTAGTTTCTTCCCTCTAAAGCCCACAAGGCCATCAGTGACATAGCGAAGGAATCACATCACAGTTATCTTAACACTCATAATTCACTTTTAGTCATCTATATTTCAATCTCATCTCCCACCTGGCTGTACAGGTCATAGGTCACCATACATGGATTACAATCTTGTCTTATAATAAACAGACGCCAAAGGGGTCACGCATAGCTTAACTGCGTAATGTATACATAGAAAAAGAAAAGAAGAACAGACTTTATAATGCATATAAAGGTATATAAATTAATTTCCAAAACACAATATACATGCTACCCCTGGGAGACATTATTAGAAGACACAGGATCAGCTTTCACTGCCATGCAGATGATACTCAATTATATATTTCAACAAAGCCTGATGAGACGCCTGAACTGTCTAAGCTTACTGAGTGTATTAAAGATGTTAAAGATGGATGACCAACAATTTTCTTCGCTAAAATTCAGACAAAATAGTATTACTTATTGGGCAAAAATCATGTACACAGCAGATCTCACAACTCGACCTGCAATTAGAGGGATACAAAGTTAGTATTCGCTCTACTGTAAAAAATCTGGGTGTTATATTAGACAGCAATTTACTTTTGAAAATTATATCTCCCATGTCACAAAAACCACCTTCTTTCATCTAAGAAATATTGCTAAGTTACGAAGCATGCTATCCATCTCAGATGCAGAAAAGCTAGGTCATGCTTTAATGACATCTAGGCTGGATTACTGTAATGGTCTGTTTGCTGGTTGCCCAGCATCCTCTATTAATAAACTTCAGTTAGTGGAAAATGCAGCTGCCAGAGTTCTTACCAGGTCTAGAAAATATGACCATATTTCTCCAATTTTATCCTCCTTACACTGTATGCCTGTTAAGTTCTGTGTTGATTATAAAATATTGCTTCTTACCTATAAAGCTTTAAATAATCTAGCTCCTGTTTTCTAACTAAGCTTCTGTCTCACTACAATCCAACCCGCTCTTTAAGATCTCAAAACTCAGGGCTTCTGGTAGTACCCAGAATAGCAAAGTCCACTAAAGGAGATCGGGCCTTCTTATTTATGGCCCCTAAACTCTGGAATAGCCTTCCTGATAATGTCCGAGGCTCAGACACACTCTCTAAATTCAAAACTAGATTAAAGACCTATCTTTTTAGTAAAACTTACACACAGCTCATCACATAATGGCATGATGCATAAATGTGCTCTGCAGGTTAGTGGGCTTGTCAGCCACCTGTAGGACATACTCCTTCTGTCTTAATGCACCAGACATTCCAATAGAAACACTCCTATGCTTTACATGTTACACATTTACAGCACTTCTTTTTTGCATTGATATTTAATATATCTTGTTTAAATACACTATGAACAACAGCTGCACTAATTATTTTCTTTTTCCTCTATTTCCACCTTGGAATACTTGGAGGCCTCTAGAGAATGTGCAGCGCCACTGATGTGATCCAAGTCCTGTGAAGAGACGATGCGCCATAGACCATAGACCAACCACAGAGGACTTCTAGAGGTCCTCCTACCATAGACCAACCATAGAGGACTTCTAGAGGTCTCCATAACCCTGGACCAGGCCGTATCCTGAGCAGATGCTGTGGCGGTCATGGAGGAGTGGAGAGCATGAGAATGATTCCTGAAAGACCCAGTGACAGACGAGTCTCTGCATTGATCTTGTGGGTCAGCCTGTACACCCGCCCGTGACCTACTCACATCTACAGCTTCTCCACGATGGACATCCAGCGTTCTTCAGCCCCGGCGCCTAGACTGCAGGTCTGCACAAGAAGCTTGGCCAGAGAATAAATGGTCGTGCCCAACTGAACCTGGTTTCTATCTAGGTTTTTTTTTTCCTTCACTTTCGTCAATTGGTGAAGTTTTGCCACTGTCCCCACTGGCTTGCTTGGTTTGGGACTTGTGGAGCTGCGCATCGATGGACTTATTCTTCAGTGTTTGGACTTTCAGCACTGAAAACTGAACCACACTGAATTGAACTAGTTTGAACTTTAACTCTGAAAACTGGACTGACACAGTTTCAATCTAAGTTAAGCTGCTTTGACACAGGTATAAGCGCTATAGAAATAAAGATGAATTGAATTGAATTGAGTTGAGTTGAGTTGAGTTGAATTGAATATCAGCACAACAAATTCAATGCACCACAGGGGAAATGTCAAAACAGCTTTTTTGGTTTTATAATTGAGGCACACAGTGAGCAAAATTACGAAATCTTACAGTGTGACATGGGAGTCATGTTCATGCAGTTTGACATGCAGTGACAATCATTTAAGATTATTAAAAATTACACAGTGTGAGCCAGGCTTAATTTGAAACAGAGTTAGTAAGGACGTGTTTTTATAAGAGGTTTAAACCTAAAGCTACAACAGATTTTTTTAACAACAGAATCTGGCTTCTGCGTAATGAAACTGCAACATATTCAAGACATTCCATATACTGATACAATCCAATTAAGGGCCTTCATTTTATTTATCTCGGGATTGTATCTAGTGCATATGAAGATTTTTATTTTCTAAAGCTATGTAAAAATACATTTAAAGGGTGAGTGGAGGGCCATATAAATGCCATTATATGTTTTTGAAAACACGTGATAGGTTAAGCCAAAGGGGTCATAAAAGAGCATGAGAGAATACTTAGGAATACAATGAAACTCATCTGTGTAAATACAGCCAGAAAAGCATGAAATGTATACAACATATGTTGAAACTGTCATGTATGTTTGAAAAGACACCTACTGTATGGGAGAGAAGGGTCCAGTGTAGATGTTTGAAAACATAAACATTAATCATGATTGACAAATTTTAACTATGTGTGGTAAAACAGTGATGAATACATTAGATCTCTACATTATAAGGGCCAACAAGAAGATGGGGCTTTAAATTGGGGTCGTAAAGGAGTAGGAGCTGGGAGATGCCTGAACTAAGAACCAGCTGTGAAAACACAAAGGTGGGAGGAAGCAAGGATAAAGGGTATAGCAAATTTGAGGGACACCAGATTGTCCTGAGGAGAGACAAGAGATGGGTCTGCTTATAGACGTCTCTGCTTTTTTGTAAAATATTCCAATAAAGTATTTTCTTCTGATATTTATAACCTCCAGACTGAGTTTATACAATTAACAGAACAGTCTTAACAGAGCAGAGCAGTTGCACTGTGCAATAAACATGTGCAATACTTTTTCATATGCACTTGTACACAGCACCTTTATAACTAATCTGTACATACAATTTAACATCCAGAGCTTTTTAACTAATTGCATCTCTGTTTAATGTTTGTCATCTTTTTCATATTTATTTCATGTTGTCAATTGTCACTTTATGTACACTGGAAGTTTCTGTAGCCAAAACAAGTGAAGTTTATTTATAAACTAATTTCAAGAGGATCACGTGCTTATGATTGCTTACAGCTGGTCCCGCATCAGCTCACAATTGATTCACCAATCAGATGATTCCTAGATCACCATAAATAACCAGAGTTCTCTTATCTCAGTACCTTCATCTTCAAGAATCTCCACTACCCACCCACCCCTACTCCTCCTCCTCCTCCTCCTCCTCCTCCTCCTTTCCAGATGGGCGACATGGTGGCCCAGTGATTAACACTGTCACCTCACAACAAGAATGTCTCTGGTTAAAGTCCCGACTAAACCAGTTGACGTATCTGTGCGGAGTTTGCTTGTTCTCCCTGTGCTTGCGTGGGTTTTTCCTGGGTTCTCCGGTTTCCTCCCACAGTCCAAAAAACACAAAACTTAAGTAAATAAACACACTAAAACGATATTATAGCCAAGCTCTTAATAAGTATACATCTCTTTTCAGCCATTCTTTTAGCCAGAAATAAGTCGGGGGAGTTCATCGAGATCTACCTGAGCTCAATCTCCCCTCTTGCCCTGCAAACAGGAGGGAGCCCAGGGCTCGAGGATCTCGTGAGCTCAGTGCTCCCTCCCGGGACAGGAGAGAGCACTGAAGTGTATAATACAAATAGTAAAAATAACAATAAAAAAACATTGTGTAATATAGCTTGCCAAACAAGCTATATTATCAATCATCAGCTAAGTGTGAACTCTTGAAATTCCTTGTGTGTGTAAGCACACTAGGCAATAAAACCGATTCTGATTCTGATCTGGATATCTGCTGAAAAATGATTAACCATGACTGCTGAACATGTACCAGGTTGTAAAAACCAAATTGCTGACTCTCTTTCTTGTTTTTCTTCCCAGAAATTCTGGCTATTGGCTCCGGAGTTGGACCCCCACCCAACGCCTGTCCCTCCCTATTCAGAAATTATATTGTCATTGTAGGGTCTCGCACATTTAATAAACAAATGTAGTGCGTTAACTTCAAATTAGCTCAAAAAGGGAATATAACATATTAAAGTTCTGTCTTTAATCATTAGGTGTTACAACTATTAAACTCATTGCTAAATGGCTAAATGGCTGGGTCTGTACATGATGCCAGAATTTTCAGGGAGTCATCATTTCAACAGGATAACATTTTGCTTTACACAATGTTTTTTTTATTGTTATTTTTACTATTTGTATTATACACTTTAATCATTACTGGACACTACAATGGTTACTTGCTGGGGGACAGAGGATACCCATTTTATATGACAACACCCTACCCTGTACCACAAATACAATTCAGCCATGATTTCAGCCATCAGACATGATATGTTTCATTAAATAGTTTGGACTGAAGCATTGTTCATTTATTTATTTCCTGAAATAAAACGAATTACCTTTTTTACAATTCTTTATACACACTCCTTTCAACATGTAACATATTTTCTTCCTATACATTTCTCACCTTAAGGTGATGCTACATTATTTATATTTCAAGTTTTGCTTTTTTATGGCTAGTGTTTTCCTAAAGCAGTATAAGGTCCATCTCCATGTAACATTATTTGTCTTTGAAGATAGACCTTATACAGTCGTGGCCAAAAGTTTTGGGAATGACACAAATATTAGTTTTCACAAAGTTTGCTGCTAAACTGCTTTTAGATCTTTGTTTCAGCTGTTTCTGTGATGTACTGAAATATAATTACAAGCACTTCATACGTTTCAAAGGCTTTTATCCACAATTACATGACATTTATGCAAAGAGTCAGTATTTGCAGTGTTGGCACTCCTTTTTCAGGACCTCTGCAATTCGACTGGGCATGCTCTCAATCAACTTCTGGGCCAAATCCTGACTGATAGCAACCGATTCTTTCATAATCACTTCTTGGAGTTTGTCAGAATTAGTGGGTTTTTGTTTGTCCACCCGCCTCTTGAGGATTGACCACAAGTTCTTGGGCCATGGATCCAAAATGTTTACGTTTTGGTCCCCGAGCCACTTAGGTATCACTTTTGCCTTGTGGCACGGTGCTTCATTGTGCTGGAAAATGCATTGTTCTTCACCAAACTGTTGTTGGATTGTTGGAAGAAGTTGCTGTTGGGGGGTGTTTTGGTACCATTCTTTATTCATGGCTGTGATTTTGGGAAAATTGTGAGTGAGCCCACTTCTTTGGATGAGAAGCAACCCCACACATGAATGGTCTCAGGATGCTTTACTGTTGGCATGACACAGGACTTATGGTAGCGCTCACCTTTTCTTCTCCAGAAAAGCCTTTTTCCAGATGCCCCAATCAATTGGAAAGGGGCTTTATCTGAAAATATGACTTTGCCTGAGTCTTCAGCAGTCCATTCACCATACTTTTTGCAGAAGATCAATCTGTCCCTGATGGTTTTTTTTGGAGAGAAGTGGCTTATTTGCTCTGCACTGGTAGCACTCCGATCCCGCAGCTGATTCCTCTTTAGGAGACAATCCTGGAGCTTGCTGGACTTTCTTGGACACCCTGAAGCCTTCTTAACAAGAACTAAACCTCTTTTCTTGAAGTTCTTGATGATACTAAAAATTGTTGACTAAGGTGCAATATTAGTAGCCACAGTATCTTTGCCTGTGAAGCCATTTTTATGCAACGTAATGATGGCTGCACGCGTTTCTTTGCAGGTCACCATGGTTAACAATGGAAGAACAATGATTTCAAGCATCACCCTCCTTTTAACATGTCAAGTCTGCCATTCTAACCCAATCAGCCTGACATGATGATCTCCAGCCTTGTGCTCGTCAACATTCTCACACGAGTTAACAAGACGATTACTGAAATGATCTCAGCAGGTCCTTTAATGGCAGCAATGAAATGCAGTGGAAAGTTTTTTTCAGGATTAAGTAAATTTTCATGGCAAAGAAGGACTATGCAATTCATCTGATCACTCTTCATAACATTCTGGAGTATATGCAAATTGCTATTATAAAAACTTAAGCAGCAACTTTTCCAATTTCCAATATTTATGTATTTATATACGCAGTATACATTATTATTGTAGCTATAAGAAATTAATGGCATGAAAAGTAAATGTGTGAATGGTTATACAACATACTCATAAAGCATGTTAAAGATTAGTTTAATTTTTCATTGCAATAAAAGGAGCATTTTCTCTAATTATTTTTTCTTTTCTTATCTATTTCTTATATTTATTTTCTTCATTGATGCAGCTGTATTTATTTTTCAATATAACTGGCTTTAATTCCTCATACGCCAGCATTAAAACCTTCAACTTCACCTCTGTAAAGTCCGTTGCCCTTTTTTTCTCACTGTGACTTTCTATGGTGAATTCGACAATCCACTGAAAATGCCTTCAGGTATGCATATTATTTCTGGTGCTGATTTAAATATTAAAATATATGTCCGTAAGTACTCTATTTTTACTAAAGTTAATTTTTTTTTATATATTCAAGGGTCATTTGATTATTATCAGTTTTATACTGCCTGTATTTTGTTGTACAAACACTTCTTCATGGCTTACACGTTAGGCTGGCAACAAATATGATCATTTTGCTAATATTCGATTCAAATTGTCTCATTTAATAGATTTTCCCCATATAAGTGTATTAAGATGTGTGGATTTGCATTATCACTGGTGACAGGTAATGCTTGAAATATAAATGTCATGACTTTTTTCTTGTGCTTGAATGTTAAAATGGCCCTCCTATGAATTGTCACTTAAATGCCCCCTGGCCAGTTTGAGTTTGAGACCCCTGAGCTACAGACACATAGAAAGAAAGAGCATGCAAACACGTGGAGAACATGCAGACTCCACACAGAAATGCCAACTGGCCCAGTGCTAACCACTGAGCCACCGAGCCACCTTATTTAATAATATACAGTACTGAAAATATAATTAAGCAAAAAGGAAGGACAAGGCTAAGATAGAAAAAGCAACTGCTGTCTCTGACATCAGATATGTGAACTTCGATTGCATATCTTGCAATACATTTAAACTGAATACAACGTTGTTGGACGCTGAGAAGCTCCCAAATAAACGCTCAGCAGAAAATGGGACAATTTTAAGTGTCTTGTCACAGTTGCGACAGCTAACATGATTGCTTATGGAAAAATTTTGCAAGTGAGACATTCAGTTTGCAGAAATTAGTGTCTGGGTCCAAAATGATTCACCATTCATTACAGGGTAAACTATTTTTTTTTTTTATCATGTAGACTATTTAACATATGTAATCAATGTTTCGATGATTTTTCAACAAAGGAATTAACAGAAACCCTTATCATGTGTCTGAGGGAGCATATCTGGAATATGGAGTCACTCAGCATAATGACCATGGCAACTCTATTGGACACAAGGCTTAAAACAATAGGTTTCCTTATAAAATTTAATAAAATGACAGAGGCTGTCAAATAGCTAGAAGCAGAATTTGCTTATTTTATGAGGACCGAGCACGAAAGACCATCCACATCTTCAAGCACTCAGTCAACAGAATGAAACAGAACTCAGTCAATTAGTCACCATCAGCAACCCAACAGTCAACATCAAGGTCAAGGATGAATGTATGTATTTAATTATTGATTGATGATGTGTCTCATATTTAGTCAATATACAATCACTCATACTCAAAAATATTTCCCCGTCACACTTTTTAGGTGAAAGTCTTTGGCTTCTTTATGATAGTGCTTTAGATCAGAGCAAACAAAGTTTAAAAGCCACTTCTGATGCGATCATAGAAGTGGGTAGATACCTTACAGAGACAAACATACAAAAAAACTCATCAATCCTAGCAAAGGCATCTCTACTCACATTTATATGCATTGGTTTTACAGTTTCTGTGTACCCTGGTCTCCTCAGTACCATGTGAAAGTGTTCTCTAAATCCAGGAAATTACTATCCAAGAGGAGAAAAAGTCTTAGCACCAACACTGTTAAACAGCTTTTATTTGTCAATAAAAATAATTAAAAGCTTTATCATCTTTTGTTATAACTACAGTTACACAAGCACTACCAATGCCAAAAAAACATAAGCACATTTAATCACTCAATGTTCACTATGTGTATGTGTAGGGAGAGATTTTATTTTCAGACTTTAATGGGTAATTTAGTTTATATAATAGAGAAATAAAACACAAACGTGTAAAGTTTTTATATTTACAAATAACTTTGAAACGATGAAGTGTGTGATGGTTGAGTGCCATACCTGCCATACATTTGACATACACTTCTGGCTGCTGTATCTTAAACTAACACCAGATGGTGGTCTTCTCGATACACTCAAAGCTTTGAATCTTTTCCCTGATGAGTCAGTGGAAAGCTCCAGTGCTTAATTTCCCCATCCCTATACTAGAACCACACAGGAATCAAAATATAGCATCTATATAAAAGAAATTAGTACAAAAACTAAACTAAGACAAAAAAGAGGACTAGACTAAATAAAGCAAGCTCTAACAAAGAGGCATTAGACAAATCACATCCAAAAAACAAACCAGCCAAGATTAGATGTTAGCAAACAAGGGAGAGGTGTGAACAGTCAAGTAAATGAGGATAAGACAATCTAAACAATTGGGTGTGGTAACAAGAAACAAGAAGGCAGGATAAGGGAAGCACATGTCCAACACAAACAAAGACAAAGCCATGTGCTCAGGCACAAAACAATCCAAAAGACATTAAACAAAGACAATACTGACTGTACAGACTCATAGAAAAGACAAGACTGTCAGAGTGGGACCCTGATAAATAAGTTCAATAACATGTTATTTTTTGTGGTTCATTTTCTTTGTGTAATCAGTGTAATGTATAACTAGCTTTGTATATATAGCAGTTCTTGTTATTTTCTTTATTTGAGATGGTGATACTTAAAAATAAACTTTAATGTCAGGAAAGATTACGCAATGCTGAAAAGTTTATACGGATGTTAAACTGCTCAGGGAAAATAATCTGAAATGCCAGTTTATAATTAAGAAAATGAAAATATGTTATTTGTTTTAGTAAAAACATCTGGCTTAGTAGTATTTTAAATACACATATTTCAGCCTAGTCAGACAAACCTTTGTAGGAATGAGAGATGTAATACAAGAGAAGCAATTGGTGAAATTGTGTCAGAACGCAACAGAAATTAACATATACATTTGGTAACAATTAATTTAAGCCTCTAGTGCTCCTTATTTGTTAACTACACTGGTGGTCTTAGCCGGTCAAAAAGAGACAAACGGCTGTAAAATACCTGCAGTTTTTCTCAGTACAATCAATCAAATTTGTTTTTGTTTAATAATATTTTTTCTATTTTAATTTTAAGACGGTTTTGTGCTAATAATTAATATTTATGCAGTAATTAACATCCATTTTCCTCCTATTGAAAACAATGGAATTTGTTGACATTTTAATTCAATTAAATTTTTAATTTTGTTTTATTTAACAATTGTTTTTCTGTCTAAAATGACCGAAGCTTACCCAATTCACCTATAGCGCATGTCTTTGGACTTGTGGGGGAAACCAGAGCACCTGAAGGAAACCCACGCCAACATGGGGAGAACATGCAAACTCTACACAGAAATGCCAACTGACCCAGCCAAGACTTGAACCAGCGACCTTCTTGCTGTGAGGCAACAGCGCTACCCACTGTGCCACCGTGAGGCCCTTTCAGAGATCATGCAGTATTTTATTAACATTGACTTTAATGTCTGATGAAAGTGTTTGATAGCTCTCTGGCTGATAAGCACTTGAAGTTCGGTGCTTGATTCCTAATGAGGTTAACACTTGTCTGAACGAAAGTCTACGTTTGATCCTGTGGGCCAGCCTAACCTCCCGCTGGTGCCCTACCCTCACCTGCAGCTTCCACGATGGATGTCCAGCTTCTCCAGCCCGGCGCCTAGACTGCAGCTCCACATAGGAAGTTTGGCCAGAAGAAAAATGACCGTGCCTAACATAGCTTGGTTTCTCTCGAGGTTTTTTTCTTTCACTTCGTCAATTGGTGAAGTTTTTTCCTCGCCACTGTTGCCACTGGCCTACTCGGATTGGGACTTGTGGAACTGTGCTTCGGTGGATTTGCTCTTCAGTGTTTGAACTTTCAGCAGTGAAACTTAAACCACACTGAACTGAACTAAACTCTGAAATCTGGACTTTATAAATAAACTTGAATTCAATTGAATTGAACGAAAGAAAAATCATTCCCTGATCTGTCTGTACAATTTTTGGCAGAAGTAGAAAAAAATGTAATCATTGCTTTGATCATGACAGGTGCAGTCATTTTTCTTAGTGTAATGGCCTCAGGAAAGCGGGTCGCATATCACATAATAGTTAATAAAAATTTATTACCTGCCTTCGTTTTTGGGAGTGGACCTGTGTTCAAAATTACATGTTCAAAGGGTTTGCCAACAATACGTATTGGAACAAGTGGTGCTGGTGGAACCTTTTGATTTGGTTTGCTAGTAGCCTGACAAACATGACAAGTGCAACAATGTAAGTAACATCCTTTTTCAAGCCAGGCCAGTAGAAATTTTTGAAAAATAGTTTATAAATTTTTGTCACTCCTAAATTACCTGCCAATGGATGATCGTGAGCCAAATTTAGCTTTTAAACTCCCATTCTTTTTCTTTCTCTTCTAGGATGACATTTTCACAACAATAAGCCATTCTCTATCACATTTTCGCTTAAACTGTTTTTCGTTCGTTTAGACTCTTCAGCAGCAGAAAAACATTTAGTTAAGGACTCATATTTTTGTGGTGCAAGTTCATCCGTGCGAAATAGTTTCAGTAAAGAGGTCAGATTCGGACGCAGATGTTGGCACAGTAATAACGGAAAGAGTTTCATTCTGGCTTAATACATGGGGAAACGTGTTAGAGATATCATCAGCAGGAATTAAACAGAATAAATGCAGCACCTTTGACAGGGAAGAAAGGACCTGAGACCAACCTGAAACCAAATCACACTGCAGATGAATTTGATGCAAAGGCACCTTTAAGATGCTTATTTAAATTCCTTGAACAATATTCGATCCACAAAATGTCTGTTCAGATAAAGGAAGTGCATTAGATATTAAAAATGAGAACGTGTGCCAGTGTCCATCAAGATTTTAATGTCTTTCTGCTTTGCAGGATTCCCATTTACGGATACCAATCCCTTAATCAAAAATGGCTTGAAGCCAGCATCAATTAAATTTTTGTTGGAATCAAGTTCAGACACAGTTTAGCCGTGTTTCCAATTTGGGAATCAAACAAATTGGTTTCCAGTTTGTGGATCCCCAGACACAGTTTAATTTCAGCTTGGCTTGTCTTGTCTCCAGTAGTGATGGGTCATTCTGATGCTGTGCTCACACTAGATGCATCTTCGCACGTAAATAGACGCGTGAACATTTTGAGCTTACTCGCTTCATTCGGGAATCGCATCATACACGTCATGAGTGGGGCTTCTGTTTACCTGGCGACTCTAGTTTCGTTGCTAAATGGCTAACATAAATTTTGTCAATAGAGTAGCTGTGCTTTGTGTGCTTCAGGAAGGCTGAAAAACAGCATATATTCCAACTTTAAGATTTTGACATCTTTAAGATCTCAAAACTCAGGGCTTCTGGTAGTATCCAGAATAGCAAAGTCTAAAGGAGTTAGAGCCTTCTCATTTATGGCTCCTAAACTCTGGAATAGGCTTTCTCATAATGTCTGAGGTTCAAAACTAGATTAAAGACCTTTTTAGTAAAGCATACACACAATGCATCACATAACAGTATGATGCATGAGAAACTGGACTGACACAGTTTCAATTTACTGTAACTTCTATGTTAAGCTGCTTTGAATTTTTTTTTTGACATTGTAAAAGCGCTATAGAAATAAAGATGAATTGAATTGAGTGTGCTCCACGCAGGTGAGTGGGCTTGACCTGTAGGACACACTCCTCCTGTCTTAATGCACCCGATATTTTGTTAGAAACTGTCCTCAAAATCAAGGCGCAAATCTGCTCTAAATATCAGATTTTCCAACTAGAGCGATTCGCGTGGCTCAGACTGTATGCATTGGTGAAGCTTGTATGGGTCTGTCTGTGTCACGTGAACGAATTACTCAAATTTGAAGACATGTTGGAAGAGTTGAGCTGACCTAATAAACAAAACACTAGGTAAACAATGAATGATTATTTTTTCTTTCTTATAGCATTCTAGTTATGACTTGTTTGTAGTGTGATCAATGTTTGGGCTAGTTGTAGAGGTGTGGAATAAAACTAGGCAATTTGAATTAAATTAGGCAAATTGAATGAAATTAATGATTTGAAAAAAAGATTTGTTTTTCTTGATGAACTGGACTCAAAAGGTCAGAATAAAAAAAAATCAATTTTCAATTCAAATGTCAGCAAATTTGAGGCCTACCACAACGTTACGTAGCAGTACGGTTTTACCCACCCACTGATATTGATATACAACCATGGATTCCGGTATCAGATCAAGACTCTTTTTATAGTTAAATTGTAAAAAAAAATAAAAAATAAAAAAATAAAAAAAAGTATTCTGTAGTTACAGTACATTGTGCAATAAAACCAATGGTAAATGAAAAGTTTCTATTTTCTAGGTCAATAGAAATAGCGCTGCATAATATCACACCACCTGCAGATCTTCTTGACTACTATGCCACAATAAGAGTATAGTTCCTAGTAATATTGACCTAGAATAGTAATTTTTCATTTTCCATTTATCTAATTACATGATGTAATTATAAAGGCCTCGAGCTGTAAATAGAAAATTTATCAGAACTCTTAAATTTGAACAAAATGCTAAATGGTCAAATCTGATTTAATGAATTATACAAAGCTAAGCTAATAGTGACATACCAAAACAAGAATTTGACTGAATTTTAACTATTTAACTAAGGGACTCGACACAGACCTAATGTAAAAAAAACACTTTTAAAACTTTATGGTATTCCTACAGGATAGCTATGCTTGCATGAGATCCATATGCAAAGAAATACAGTACAGACTTGAACCTTCCATGCCAGAATATTTAATATTTATTAATTTACAGGTGAAGTACATTTGATACAGCACAGCTTTTGTACATTCTTGGATCACCTCTTGCATTAGAGCAACCCGTTACACTATTCAAAGCTAGATTAGTTCCTTTCAAGATAGCGTAACCTTAGAGAAGACACTTGCTACAGATATATTTGCAGTGATCCAAACTAAAACTATGAGACTTAATAAAACTAAAGAAAAAACACATTTTCCTAAAACATTACCATTACTACTACTACTACTACTACTACTACATATCATAGCCCAAATTGCAGTACAATTTGCTAAAATAGAGGAATTAAAAATACATTAAAATAAAGAGAAACCATAAACTGTCATTTTCAGAATCCAGAGAAGGCTCCAGTGGCCTTACATTAGGGGATAGCTGGCTGATGTTGCAATGCCACAGTGATTGTTTTTGTCTTTAGCCATGTAGATGTAGCCTTTGTCACCCCATTTGTCAGTCCAGCTAAAAAAGGGTTGAAAGAAATAATAAAATATCAAATCACGCAATCAAGCTTGTGCCAGCAAAACTAAAGATTGTTGGTACCATACCTGTTCTTCACAATCCAGTATCTTTTACCAGCAACATCAGCACCCTCATAACCATAGCCAACCACCAAGACTCCATGATCAAGTTGATTACTGCTACACGCCTTCTCATAATAGATGCCTAAAGTTTGGAATATTAAATGGCAGTTAAGGCAGAGTAAGTTCAGGAAAGTTTGTAATAGTTGCATAAACTACCATTTTAGCAAAAATCCAATTAAAACTACAGAGGTAAAACAATAGAGGGATATCAGACACCTACCAGACTGATAGAACTGTATGGATTGATGTCCTGCATCAATAGCAACAGATACAGGACCCACAGCAGCAACAGCATTCATCAGAGCAAGCTCATTACCACTGGGGATGTCCACGAATCCAGTGTCTTTAGCGGCATTATAACGGGGGTCATACCGGCACGGCTGATCGTCCTGCAAGTGCAAAGATAAAAGAAAAATAATCCATTAAAGTGTCAAAATACAAAGTGATCTTCAGGCAAAAGAAATAAAAAATAAATAAATAAATAAATAGTCCACAATATATAAAAACACTTTGGAAATATTTGTTTGCCTCCCACCCAGTTTTTTTTTTTTTTTTTTAGTAAAATGTTTTTAACATCACTACATCCCTATAGGGGTTCTGTTAAAATCACCCCTCAGAGAGAGAGAGAGAGAGAGAGAGAGAGAGAGAGAGAGAGAGAGAGAGA
>CAIGQW010054063.1:6503438-6526835 GCA_903798125.1 Danio choprae | reverse complement strand
AGAGAGAGAGAGAGAGAGAGAGAGAGAGAGAGAGAGAGAGAGAGAGAAAGAAAGCACTTACTTTTTCCAAAAAATTTTTGTTACAGCCTTATTCCAAAATGGATTCAAATTCATTTATTTCCTCAATTCTACACACAATACCCCATAATGACCATGTGAAAAAATATTTTTTCAAATTGTTGCAAATTTATTAAACAAAAAACCTGAAAAAAATAAATAAATAAATAAATCACATGTACATAAGTTTTCACAGCCTTTGCCGTAAAGCTCTAAATTGAGCTCAGGTACATTCTGTTTCCCCTGATCATTCTTGAGATGTTTAAGCAGCTTAATTGGAGTTCACCTGTGGTAAATTCAGTTGATTGAACATGATTTGAAAAGGCATACACATGTCTATATAAGGTCCCAGGGTTGACAGTGTCTTCATGCTTGGTTTGTGCTTTGACATGCAAAGGAATTGTCGTCTGTAGACCTCCGAGACAGGATGGTCTCGGGGTACAAGGCTGGGGAAGGTTACGTCTGCTGCTCTGAAAGTTCCAATAAAGCACAGTGGCCTCCATCATCTGTAAGTGGAAGATGTTTGGAACCACCAGGACTCTTCCTCGAGCTCGCCGGCAATCTAAGCTGAGTGATCGAGGAAGAAGGGCCTTAGTCAGGGAGGTGACCAATAACCTGATCGTCACTCTGTCTGAGCTCCAGCGTTCTTCTGTGGAGAGAGGAAAACCTTACAGAAGGACAACCATCTGTGCAGCAATCCACCAATCAGGCCTGTATCGGAGAGTGGCCAGATGGAAGCCACTCCTTAGTAAAGGGCGCGTAGCAGCCCGCCTAGAATTTGCCAAAAGGCATCTGAAGGACTCTCAGACCAAAAGAAACTAAATTCTCTGGTCTCTTTGGAGTAAATGCCAGGCGTTATGTTTGGAGAAAACCAGGCACCACTCATCACCAGGCTAATACCATCCCTACAGTGAAGCATGGTGGTGGCAGCATCATGCTGTAGGGATGTTTTTCAGCAGCAGGGACTGGAAGACTAGTCAGGATAGAGGAAAAGATGAATGCACCAATCTACAGAGACATCCTGAATGAAAACCTGCTTCAGAGTGCTCTTGACCTCAGACTTGACGGGGTGACGGTTCATGTTCCAGCAGGACAATGACCCAAAGCACACCGCCAAAATATCAATGGAGTGGCTTCACAACAACTCGGTGAATGTCCTTGAGTGGCCCAGCCACACACATAGTTTTTCACATTGTCATTATGGGGTATTGTGTGTAGGAGTTTGAGGAAATAAATGTATTTAACCCATTTTGGAATAAGGCTGTAACATAAAAAAAAAAGTGGAAAAAGTGAAGTGCTATGAATACTTTGCGGATGCACTGTATATGTGTGGGAAGAAAAAAAAAATCTGAAGTTTTTTCGTTCCCTCACAAAAATGTTTGCATTTACTTGTATAACACTTCCTGTTTACTTTACATTTTAACAATATAGGTCATGTGTATGTAGAGTCTAGCATGAACCCAGTGTATTAATGGAATTCCCCTATTAAATGGTTAATGTACATAATGGACTTTAAGAAAGTTGCATTTAGCCAAGGAAATTAATGCACAAATTAAATATACATATCTACCACACAAGATTGAAGCAGACCTATGCATTAAATAATTACCCAGAAGATACATTTCAAGTGTCATTTTTGTAAGTTACACTGATATACAATGGCCAAATTCTACATATACAATGATCAAATTGGGTAAAAACAAATTCTATTAATAAACCCTTAAGGTTAACACCCACCATAGATGCACAAGACAGAAGAGCACACAAATGATTCTTACCCTTGCAAGATAAGGGTATGACTGCTCAGAATCCAGCCCATTGTTCTCTTTAACATACAGGAAGGCCTGGTCCATGAGGCCTCCATTACAGCCTTGATTGCCCTGTGGTCTGGAACAGTCCACCAAGTTTTGCTCACTCAGAGAAACCATCTTTCCAGTTTTACGGAAGAGCTGACCCTCCAAGGCACCCGTTGAACTGAAAGACCAGCAAGATCCACATTGTTTCTAAAACCAGACAAGAGGAAAGTCACCAAACAGTAAAGCTACAGATACACCTACTGAAAATGAAAAGCCATTTATATTGGAGCACAAACTGGGTTTACCTCATTCATATTCATATCCAATTACGTTGAGCTCACCTGGTCTTTGACAGGAGTAACATAGCCCTTCTGTCTCCAGTCAATCTGTTGAGGGGCTGCAAAAAAGCTGGGTTCCATGAAAAATGAGCCCTTTGATTTCCGTTTGGGGTCATGCTTATAACCATTCATTGCCTGTCTGAACTCCTCATTTGTCTAACAGAGAGAATCAAATTAAAATGTTTAAGACAACCTTACAAATAGTACCTCAAATTTTGAATAAATGTAATTTTGAAGAAGATTATTTAAAATAACTTTACAATCTAAGATGTTGTTGACCATAATTGAATCATTTAACAAACAACAAAACCAGCAGTCTGTCCAACTGATTGTGCTTAACGAACTGATCTGCTTTCAGACTGATGAAATGTCATACTTGGATTTTGATTCACTTTACCTAATGCAAGTTGTCAAAGTAGTTGTTATCACTTTATTTTGATGGTCCCTTTAACACATTTTGTTAATTATATGTTACACTGCAATTACATAGATAATAATTCTCATTAGAGTATTGGCCGTATATATATAGGCCGTAATATAGACCGTAATCTCTATTTCAGAGGTTGCCACAGCAGAATGAACCGCCAACCATTCCAGCATATGTTTTACACAGCGGATGCTCTTCCAGCCACAACCCAGTATTGAGAAACACCCATACACACTCATTCACACACACACACACACACACACACACACACACACACACACACACACAGTTAATTTAGTTTATTCAATTCAGTGCATGTCTTTGCACTGTGGGGGAAACCGGAGCACCTGGAGGAAACCCAAGCAAACACGAGGAGAACATGCAAACTCCACACAGAAATGCCAACTGGTCTAGCTGGGACTCGGACCAACAACCTTCTTGCTGCGAGACAACAGTGCTAACCACTAAACCATTTTACCGGCCCATATGTTAACATGTACATGCAATAATAATAATAATAAACTGCTCACCATATCACCAAATTGGTTCATTCCCAGTCGGAAGGTGTGGTTTCCCATGGAATACTCAAGGTTGTGTAGCTCAATTTTTCTCAAGTTCTCCTCCCAAATCATTCTTCTCCCGACCTCCATGTCCTGGAGAAGAAAGCAGATACGTCAGCCATTGCAGAGTGCCAGTTCATTAAAAACACACGCATTGGTTTATTCATTCATATTAAGCTGATATATGGCTATAAACTATAGTCTTTCTACCTCATGATAGCTTTTTCCATGCTGGCTTTTCCAGGATTGCCAGTGGTCATCTAACTGCATGTCTAAAGTTGGAGCAGCAAACACTGCACTTACGCACAGTGTGACGAGCAAAGCAAACATCATCCTGCCTGGAAGACTGTGACAGAGAAAAGCAAGACTCAATTTAAAGGAATGTCACAGGGGAAGTTGCACAGGTAATTGAAACATTTTTACCATTTACAGGAAGCAAAATGTTAATGTTTTTATCAAAAGACTTTAAACAACCCATAGCACAATATGTGTCCAACAAACAGAGCTGAATGCCATATAAATATAATGCAAGCAACATTTCTTATAAAGGAGGAAAACAAAGAAAGATGTAACCTTACCTTTCACAAGCGAACAAAAGTATTGACTGTTATCGCTTAAAACCGAGTGTGTTTTAAAGCCTGCCTGAACATAGAGGTAATCTCTCATTGGCTGATGGTGATGATGAGCCAAGTGTTTTCAGCCAATCAGGTACAGCAAGAACTTTATCTTTACATGTGATCCAGCACCACATGATGGAGAATTCATCAATGGACTATGGTGATTCTTTTTATTATTAGTCTACTGTAACAAGATTAAGTTACAATTCTAAATGTTGTGCTTATTTCCACAGCTTATAATATCAACATTTACAATGAATGAGTGGAAAGTTAGCTTAATAAAATAGGCTATACTTGGTTTGGTGACAGAGATTTTAAACTGTTTGTTGGGTGCTGTTGAATTACTGTTTGTTCTTGTCACATAAGGGTGTGTTTGACAAACCCCACATGCTTAAAAATGCTTAACAAATTATCCAAAAGAAAACAGAGGGCTGTCTGGAAAATTCTCAAAGCAATTTTAAACAGCATCAGTTGCTTGTGTTTGTACTGACTCTTAAAATATTAAAATTGTCCCTTTAATTTGTCCCTTATCTGGTGGCAAGAGAGTGAACATCTTTGTACATTTAAGATTGTGTCTGTTTGCTCTACAGTGGTAATTGTTTATTTATCATTTATATAATTGTTTAATTTATAACGGTTTAATTGATTTTATAATTTATAATTATCATTTATAATTGTTTAATTATTATTTATTATTTTATTTTATTTAAAGTTAAATAATAAATAAATAAATTCTTGGTTTATCTAAATGATACTGAATTGTCTTGTCTTACAGAAACGGAATTGATGGAGCTGGTTTATTCCAGCTCACTCACTAAACACAAAAGACATCTTTATGGTTTACTACAGACCCTCAATCAAGTTTTATCAAACTTGTACATATACTGTATAAGCTTAAAGAGTACAAAGTTGAAAAATAACTCACTCACTCAATCTCCTTTGACTGATTAATCAGGGGTGGCCTCAGCAGAATGAATTACTCTGGCATATGTTTTATGCTGATGCCCTTCCAGCTGCAACCCAGTGCTGGGAAACACCGCTACACTCTTTCAGTCACACAGACACTCATACACTACGGATAATTTTGTTTACCAATTTACCTATACTGCATGTCTTTGGACTGTAAGGAAAACTGGAGCACCTGGAGGAAACCTAAGCAAACACAGGGAGAACATGCAAACTCCACATAGCTGCCTCCTGCCCCAGCTGGGACTCAAACCAGCGACCTTCTTGCTGTGAGGCGACAGTGCTTACCCCTAAGCTACTGCTACTGTGCTGCCCCCTTGTAAAATTACATTGATAAACACTGTTCAACAAATATGATTGTGTTTAAGATACAAGGTATTGCCCAGCATAAACGAGTAGACCAGTAGACAGATCTCTCTTTTAAATGACAATTTTCTATAGGATGCTATACAATAAGATACTTGTGTATATACATTAGATTTGTCAGTACCAAAGCCAAAACTTAGCCAATACGAGATAATTTAACAAAATAACTTAAGATCACAGTGCAAAAAAAGTGTAGTAATAGAGCAGTAATATTGTAGATTGTTTTTTTTTACAATACCTCATTTGAATTTAAATGTTTTATCCTTCTATCCCTAATGATGTTTGCTGACCAAACTGTTACTTTAATTAATATGTTAATGAATAACTGTTTTAAAAAAAAGGTTTTGTTTAAATTAACCAAAATCTATCTTCTATATTCACTGACAAATGGATTTCACATTATCGCCACACATTTTAATACAGAGAGCAAGATAAAGCCTTAAACAAGCTATTATTAGTTAGTTATCTTTAATGAGAACTAACAAAGTAATTATTAGAAGTTATTAGATGTTATCAATATACCTTCAGTCTTATAGGATGAGAGTTACAGTCTACAGAGTACACTACTTTCCTGATGCAATGTTATTCTTATTTCAAATCATATTTATGCTTTAAATGTGAGTAAAATAAAAGCAAAACCAGCTTACTTTTTTTTCATGCGGGTTCAAACACAGTTGTTCTTACACAATTTCATTAATGGCTTCTTAGTTGGTACATGAAACAAATGTCAAGTGGCAAAATGGGTCTGTCATAATGATTTTATGAAAATAGGTGTATTTAAAATATGACCAAACCAGATAATTCTTTACTAAATCAGATAACATGTTTTCTTTTTCTTACTGACAGTCTGCCATTTCAGATTATTTCCCTTGTCCTGCCCACTTGTTTCTTGTTACCACACCCTCGTTTAGCTTGTCTTATTTTTGTTTACTTGACTGTGCAAACCTGCTCCTTCCCCCCTCGGTAAGTGAGTAATATCGCATCGTAGAAAGGTTATAAGGCACTTTCCAAAACCTTTTCATTTAATATTTCACACTAGTAGAATGATCTTCCCATTCCCACATGGACTGCTGCTTCATTAGTGTCATTCAAACAATAACTAAAAGTATCTTCTGCGATCAACTGAAGCTCTGTGAACAAAGCCAGGACCCCCTCTTCTTTCTCTCACCTCACCACACACCTTCAGAAATCTCACTCATTCTATCTCTCTGACACTTTAACCTACACTTGCCCAGTTTTACACATTTGCACCCGGACACATTCTTACAATAACTCCATATCTTAAAAAAAAAAAAAAAAAAAAAACATTTATAAAGTGTGCTTCAAACAGGTGAGTGGGCTTGACAAACCACTAATAGAAACAATCTTCTCTCTCTCTCTCTATATATATATAAAAAAAATACTGCCTTTTACTCTAGCATTAATTCTCTGAGCACTAACAGTTTCTTTGTACAATAAGAACTTCTTGTGTGTATTGCCTCTTCTTGTTGAATTGCTGAATGCCTTCTCAATTGTAAGTGGCTTTGGACAAAAGTGTCTGCTAAATGACTAAATGCAATGTGATGTATTGGGCTTGTGTCCAAATGTTTCTCTTTCTATACTCAACTGCTTTGTCTATTTGAAAAAACAAAACAAAAAAAACCTCATTGTTTCATTAACTTATTGTTTCTTCAAGTTTTTAAGAATAGGAGTAAGCTATTATTTATTAAGGAAAGTATATATTAGCAAACTTCACTTTTCACATTAACTCATTTTGTTATTTCCTTAACAAAGTTTTTTTTTTAAACTTTGATGCTGCTATGAATATAAATTCATATTATCCATTATATGTAAATGTTCAAGCACAAGTAAAATTCTTTATTAAATCTTCTCATATTACAGGGCAAGTCTATAAATGCAATCAGTTTCAATAATTATTCACTGATCCATTCTCACAGGCTTCTTTCTTTTTTCCATTGAAAAACCTAATACAGTGAATTAATGAATTAATAATGTCATGCCGCTACCTACTGGGTGGTTTTAATTTGATGTCTGTACTACCTTTTAATTAATATTAAGTTACAAATAATTTCATAATCTAATACTGAATTAAAATGCAGTCTTAGTGTTATTTTAGCAATTGTAAATACAGGATAAATACATTAATTACACTTTCTAACAACACTTCTGGATTCATCTCTGCACTGCACAGATAGATTTTTTAAAAATACTTTTTATAATGATTTTGTTTGATTATTAAAAGTCACATACAATATTATTATTTTATTTCATTTCATTTGAATGTTAAATATGCAAAAATGCTTTATGTTAATAAATGTAAAATACCCATATCTAGATAAAAATGAGTGAACTGACCAGTGCATAAAATATGAAGTATAATATGAATGCTTTTGTGAATCAGCTTTCCACAGCATGCTGTAACAAAAAGCAGGCTGTTTGCTCAAAAAGGCTGGTATTGGACATCTCGTTTTTGTCAGGACTCTGCCACTTCGTTCTTGTTTATTCTCGTTTTGGTGGCAGAGTCCAGACACTAGTCCTGTCTTGTCTTGTATGATGTGCTCGACTCGAGTTTTCTCAGGTTGTGCACTAATATCTCCTGTCTTTGTCTGTGTCTTCGTCTTTGTAATGAGCGTGGTTTCGGCTGTGCGCGCTCCCGCCTGACATGGGCGTGCAAGGTCCGGGTGGGCTCGAGATACATGCTCTCGTCCTTGTATGTTGTTTGTTTGCAGCATGCTGTTTCGTTCTCAGCGCTTCAGTCAAGTTGGTTTCTGTTTCGGTTGGCACTGGGATCAGAACATGCATGCTACATGTGTGAGTGCACAGTAGGATTTTTATTTATCATGTAGTCCTGTCTTGCATTCAGACATAACATTTGTGTTAGTGTTGTATAGAGCATGTGGCTTTGTGTTTTTATCGAGGCCGCAAGCCTTAGTATTTTGTTTCATGTGAACACGCAAATAATTAGGGCTCTCACTGGCTGCATATTCTAATCCTGTTTGGCGTGAGCATTTGTGTCATGTGCTCTCCCATCTACTGTCTAGTCTCTCCTATATTAGTTAACTTTGTTGACCTGTTTGTTTGCTAATTTGTTTTCCTTTAAAGCTTCCTCATATCTGCTGTCCTGTGCTAGTTCATTATTGTAATTTCCAGTTTTGTCTTGCCTTGTCCAGCCCTGCTTTTTCCCTGCCAGACCAGTCAAAAAACAATTTGTTTTTGTTAATGATTTCCCCCCTCTGGGTTGTTTTTGTTGTCTTTTTGTTTTAGTTTATAATCAATAAAGCCATCTTTTGTATTGCACTTGAGTTCTGCTCTTTTCCCTTACCTCATCAATGACAGAACGAACTAACCAACAAGAGGACTCAGCAGAGAAAAGATAGGTATCTTCCTTTTTCCATCTCCCAGTTCTCGTCCCTCTGCATGCCAGGAGATGGAGTGTTTGGGCAAACTCCTTGCACTTCATCAAGGAAAATGCACTGCAGTGTCTGAAGAGGTGGCCAGCTTCCCACCACTAAACATACAAAAGCATAGTAGAAGAAGGGGCTCCTTCACCATGACAACTCCCGCCCCGGAGCACCCGCCCTGCTCCTTGCCCTACCTGCATCGCCCAGGCTCCTTGCTCTCCTGTCCTTCCTGTCTGCCAGGGTCCCTGAACCTTCTGACCCTCCCTGGCTTTCTCCTCCCATCTCCTCCCAATTCTCTCTTGTTTGTCTTGCTCCCCTACTTCCCTCCCTCCCTTCCTGATTTCTTGTCTGTTCACTTCCCAGTCTTGTTTTGTCTGTTGATGTTGCCTGTTTTGTTTTTAATATTTAGTGTTTCTTGTCTGTCTTGCATCACCGTCTTTTTGGGGGGGGGATTTAGTGTCAGGACTTTACGGTCTTGTTTATTCTTGTTTTGGTGGTAGAGTCCAGACACTAGTCCTGTCTTGTATGATTTGCTCAGCTCGTGTTTTCTCGGGTTGTGCACTCATATCTTCTGTCTTTGTCTGTGTCTTCGTCTTTGTAATGAGCACGCTCCCACCTGAAAATCCAGACACTAGTCCTGTCTTGTATTTCCAGAAATGATCAGATGTGCTCCAACATTAGGTACATTCAAATCCAGACTTAAAACACATCTGTTTAGCTGTGACTTTACTGAATGAGCACTGTGCTACGTCCGACAGATAACACTATTATGTCTTTCTTTTCTTTTTCATTCTTTTATAACCTGTTTTAACACATTTTAATCTGTTTTTATCTGTTTTTATATTATTTGTTTTTTTTTATACTTCTCTTTCTTTATTCCTGTTTATGTAAAGCACTTAGAATTGCCACTGTGTATGAAATGTGCTATATAAATAAACTTGCCTTGCCTTGCCTTGCCTTGATGTGCTCAGCTCAAGATTTTGAGCACATTGTCCGGGCAGGCTCGGGATGTGTCCCCTCCTCCTTGTGTGTGTTGTTTGTTCGTGGAGTGCTATTTTGTTCTCAGCGCTTCAGTCAAGTTCTTTTCTGTTTCGGTTGCACTGGGATCGGAAAATGCATGCTGCATGTGTGAGGTGTTTTATTATTTTATCGTACGTGTGTCTTGCGTTCAGTCTTGTGTTGGTGTTGTGTAGTGTATGTGGCCTCGGGTTTTCATCGTGGCCATCTGTGTTAGTATTTCATTTCATGTGAACACGTAGGTAATTTGTGCTCTAATTGGCTGTGTTTTCAAATCTTTTTTGACTTGAGTATTTGTGTCATGTGCTCTCCTGTCTATTGTCTTGTCTCTAACTTTGATAATTTGATCTCTTTTAAAACTTAAACCTGTCTGCTGTCCTGTGCCAGATTGTTATTGTCGTTTCCAGTTTCCATCTTGTCTTGCCTTGTCCAGCCCTTCTCTTCCCTGCCAACTGACTCAAGTTTGTTTTTGTTAATGCCATGAATGGAACTCGGATGTACTACATCTGCATACATCTACATACTACATCACTCATAAAAGCTGTTCCTTACTCAGTCGGAGTCTCTCTTGTTCTCCTCTGTACATCATGCTTAACAGCATACACAAATACAAGGCACCACCTTTTTTAACATATTACAAAAAATATATAAAGCTTTTAACCCTCTAACTAAAAATGTATTGCTCTCTTAAAATGTATTGCTCTCTTGTTTTGACAAAGAAACTAACAGACAGAAACTTTTCTCAGTTACAATTTAACAGTTCGATAAATTGATAAACAGGTATAACGTTTTGGTGGTCTAACCACCCTGCCAGAACAACTTTACTTTAACAGACACTTCTGCATCAACTAAAGACAAACCCATGAGAAGCTGTGCTGGAGACATGCTCACTCCTCCAAGTGGCAAATGTCTGTACTCAGGATGAGCAATGTCTGGGTCTCCATGACTTTCTTGTACCTTTTTGAGCAGATTTTTAATAGTCTTAACTGCTCTTTTTCTTTAGCCATTTGATTGTGATTATCTGGGGCTTGATGTGGACTGCTTAAACTCCCAGTAATTTAGAAATTTCTGAATTGTGCACTCACAGACTGTGGTCCATTGTCCAAGACAACTTCATTTGGAATTTCATGTCTATCAAAAAGCTACTTCAATGCAGTAATGACATGTCAGCTTGTTGTTTGTGCCAATTTGACAATTTCAGGAAATTTTGAGAAATAATGTACACACAACAGATAGTCTGCCTGGTTGAAATGAAAGAGGTCAACTCCCACTTTTGCCCACAGACTCTTGACTGATGAGAGGTTCCTTGGTGTTACTCTTTCTGAAGGTACTGCACATGGCACATTTTAACACTACATCTTCAATCTGCTTTTCCATTCCCAACACAAACAGCACATCTCTTCCTCTCTTCTTCTTCTTCTGGGTGTCATTGTTGCTGTTACGGTTGCCTTGTTGTGTGTGTGTTTGGAGCTCTGTCGCGTAGATTCACAATTTCCATTTTTTATCATAAAATACATCCCCTTTCGCTAGTATTTGCCTTTTCTACTAAGGGTGAACAAACCCTTAATACATTTATACAATTAAATCTACATTAAAACATTCTGTCTCTCGAGCATCCGTCTGTGGCTTGTAGCTTTAGCCTGCTAGCACTGCCAGTCAGCTAAAGCTACCGACTTCCTTTACTTACTGTCTCACTTACTGTCTTTGCTCTTCACCCTCTACAATGTCGCTTGCGTGTCTATCTTTGAGTGCAGGAGAAGCAACGCTGGAGGCATTGGAGCTAGAGCTGGAAGCAGTGAACCTCCAGATCCGCGATCTCAAGATGAAGCGAGCACAGCTCCGGAAACAACGGGCCCTGCTCGATGTTCCCCGGACTGCGGCTGGCTCATCTGAGGTAAGTGTGCTATACAATCTTAACACTCCGTCCACCTCAACCCTGTGTGTTTCTCTGAACAGGCCCAGCACATCGAAGATGCGGTTTGTCCAGGGGTTGATCACGCCAAAACCTGGCTACCGTGGCCCCTGGGTGCACCCGCGTAAGGTGCATACCAGGTCTCGGGGCAGAACGTCTCCTCCTCCTATGTTCAAGATGCCCATGGAGATCCGCTCGCCCCCCTCTGCGAGATGGGTCGCGATGTGGCAGTCATCGGTGACTCCATCGTTCGCCACGTCCGCGCAGCTTCCACTAAAGATAACAACGTACGCACTCACTGCTTTCCCGGTGCTCGTGTTAAGGATGTTTCTGCTAAGGTACCCGCTATCCTGAGCGCTGGCGAGAGCATCGGAGCTGTTGTCCTCCACGTGGGGACGAACGACACCGGGCTGTGGCAGATGGAGATCCTGAAGAGGGACTTCAGGAGCCTGATCGAGACGGTTCGACGCACATCGCCTGCCAGGCAGATCATCAAATTTGGACCGCTTCCTACTTACCGCCGAGTAAATTAAAGGTTCAGTAGACTTTTTGCTCTGAATAAATAGCTATTAACATGGTGCAAAGAACAGAAGTTGCTCTTTGCCAAAAACTGGAATCTTTTCTGGGAGTGTCCTAGGCTTTTCCGTCCTGATGGTCTGCACCCCAGCAGAGCTGGAGCTGAACTCCTGTCGGACAACATCTCCAGGATGCTTCGTTCTGTCTGACTAGTAAGTGAAAATTCACATTTTAGCCATATAGACTATTGCTCATCACACTTAAATCACAGTAATGCATACCTGGCTAACCCCATAGAGACTGTGTCTGTTCCTCGTATTATTAGATCAAGAAATAAACTTACTATGTGCTTTAGATAAAATCTATTAAGAATCAAACCAGAAAAACTGCAAAAAAGTGAAAATAGACTATTCATAAAGCTTGGTCTCCTAAACATCAGGTCACTAGCACCTAAAGCACTTATCATAAATGAAATAATAAAAGACAATATTCTTAATGCACTTTGTCTCACTGAAACCTGGCTGAAACAAAATGATTATATTAGCTTAAATGAAGCAACTCCTTCAGGATTCTTATATAAGCATGTGGCTCGTCAGACTGGTCATGGTGGCGGAGTTGCATCAATCTTTAGTGATAGTCTTAACGTTAATCAGAGAAACAGACTTATGTTTAACTCTTTTGAAGTATTGGCACTAAATGTTATGCTTCCGGACATCATGAAAAAAATGTTATCTCTCGCTTTAATCACCATATATAGACCCCCAAGACCCTATGTCAATTTTCTAAAAGAGTTTTCTGATTTTATTTCTGACTTACTAGTTAAAACTGATAAAATACTAATTGTAGGAGACTTTAACGTCCACATAGATGACGCTAACGATACATTAGAGCTTGCGTTTACAGATTTTCTACAATCACTTGGGATAAAGCAAAACGTTAGTGGTCCAACCCACCGCTTAAAGCATACATTAGATCTAATTTTGTCCCATGGAATTGAGGTCATTGATGTAGACAATATACCACAAAGTGATGATATAACAGACCACTACCTCTTATTATATAAGCTGTGTTTCCCTGAAATTAGCAGATCTGCACAGATATATCGCCCTGGTAGAACTATCGTCCCATCCACTAAAGACTAATTTACAAATAACTTACCTGATCTTTCTATATTTCTAAATGCGCCCGCGAACGCAAATGACCTTGAAGTAGTAACCAGCAGTATGGATGCTATCTTTACTAACACACTAAATACTGTGGCACCCATTAAATTAAAAAAGGCTAGAGAGAATAAAACTACACCATGGTATAACAGTCATACTCTCGCTCTTAAAACAGCAACCCATGCCCTGTAACGTAAGTGGAAAAATACTAAATTAGACATCTTTAGAATCGCGTTCAAAGATAGTATGTCCAGCTATAGGAGGGCTCTAAAATCTGCCAGGGCTGAGCACCTCCGCAAACTGATAGAAAATAATCAGAACAATCCTAGATTCTTATTTAACACCACTGGTAAATTAACAAATAATCAGTCATCTTTGGAACAAAATATACCACCACAAATTAGTAGTGAAGACTTCATGAATTTTTTCAGTTCAGTTCAGTAAAATAGAAGGCTTCAGACAGAAAAGAGAAGATGTTAAACTTTCTGCACCACATTATACTTCAATCAAAATAATCTACAGTGTTTCAAAATGATAGAACAGGAAAAGCTAGATAAAGCTGGTTCTAAACCAGCTACATGTATGTTAAACCCAATTTTAACTAAATTACTGAAAGAGTCTCTTCTTAATGTTATTAACTCTTCTTTATCTTTAGGCCATGTTTCAAATCCTTTCAAGCTAGCTGTTATTAAGCCTATTATTAAGAAACCACAACTGGACCCCAGCAACTTAGCTAATTATAGGTCTATTTCAAATCTTCCATTTATGTCTAAAATACTAGAAAAAGTAGTTGCTGCCCAATTATGCTCCTTTCTGTAGATGAACAATGTTTTTGAAGTGTTTCAGTCAGGTTTCAGGCCTCATCACAGTACAGAAACTGCATTAGTAAAAATAACCAATGATTTACTCTTAGCTGCTGACCTAGGGTGCATCTCGTTATTAGTTTTACTTGATCTTAGTGCTGCATTTGACACTATCGACCCCAATATCCTCATAGATCGGTTAAATTCTACAGATGTCCAAAGACAGGCTCTACAATGGTTTAAGTCATACTTAACTGACCGTTACCAGTTTGTGAATATAAATAGACAGCTTTCACAAATCAGGCCAGTAAAGTATGGGGTGCCTCAAGCGTCAGTTTTAGGCCCTTTGCTGTTTACGAAATACATGCTACCCCTGGGAGACATTATTAGAAGACACGGGATCAGCTTTCACTGCTATGCAGATGATACCCAATTATATATTTCAACAAAACCTGATGAGACATCTGAACTGTCTAAGCTAACTGAGTGTATTCATTCATTCATTTATTTTATTTTCGGCTTAGTCCCGAGTATTAATCTGGGGTCGCCACAGCAGAATGAACCGCCAATTATCCAGCATATGTTTTACGCAGCGGATGCCCTTCCAGCTGCAACCCATCACTGGGAAACATCCATTCACACTCATTCACACACATACAGAACGGACAATTTAGCTTACCCAATTCACCTATACCACATGTTTTTGGACTTGTGGGGGAAACCGGAGCACCCGGAGGAAACACGGGGAGAACATGCAAACTCCACACAGAAAGGCCAACTGACCCAGCGGGGCTCGAATCAGCGACCTTCTAGCTGTGAGGTGATTGTGCTACCACCACCGTGCTGCCCTAACTGAGTGTTTTAAAGATGTTAAAGACTGGATGACCAACACTTTTCTTCTCTTAAATTCAGACACAACAGAATTATTACTTAATCCTGTACACAGCAGATCTCACAACTCGACCTGCAATTAGAGGGATACAAAGTTAGCATTAGCTCTGTAAAAGTGTAAAACTGTAAAAGATCTGGGTGTTATATTAGACAGCAATTTAACTTTTGAAAATCATATCTCCCATGTCACAAAAACCACCTTCTTTCATCTGAGAAATATCGCTAAATTACAAAATATGCTATCTATCTCAGATGCAGAAAAGCTAGTTCATGCTTTTATGACTTCTAGGCTGGATTACTGTAATGGTCTGTTTGCTGGTTGCCCAGCATCCTCTATTAATAAACGTCAGCTAGTACAAAATGCAGCTGCCAGAGTTCTTACCAGGTCTAGAAAATATGATCATATCACCCCAATTTTATCCTCCTTACACTGGCTGCCTGTTAAGTTCGGTATTGATTACAAAATATTGCTTTTTACCTATAAAGCTTTAAATAATCTAGCTCCTGTTTATCTAACCAACCTTCTGTCTTGCTACAATACAACCCGATTTTTAAGATCTCAAAACTCGGGGCTTCTGGTAGTACCTAGAATAGCAAAGTCGAGTAAAGGAGGTCGAGCCTTCTCATTTATGGCTCCTAAACTCTGGAATAGCCTTTCTGATATTGTCCAAGGCTCAGACACACTCTCTCAGTTTAAAACTAGATGAAAGACCTATCTTTTTAGTAAAGAATACACTCATTGCATCGCATAACGGTATGATGCATGAGCATGCTCCACACAGATGAGCTGTCTTGACAACCACCTGTAGAACACACTCCTCCTGTCTTAATGCATCAGACATTGTGTAAGAAACACTCATAGGCTTTACATGTTTGTTTCTATGTTTGTTTCTATAACTGCTATTTTCATCTATAACAATCCATTTTTGCATCTCGTTTAAATACACTATGAACAGCAGCTACGCTAATTATTTTCTTTATTTTCCATTTCCACCTGGACATACTCATCCCGAGGCCCCTACAGACTATGCAGCGCCATTGATGCGATCCAAGACCTATGAAGAGATGATCCCAAGGTATCCTGGACCAGGCCATATCCTGAGCTGATGATGTGGTGGTCATGGAGGAATGGAGTGCATGATTCCTGTAAGGCCACAGTGACTACTAGTCCACGCTTTGATCCTGTGGGCCAGCCTGACCTCCTGCCGGTGCCCTACCCCACCTGCAGCTTTCCACGATGGACGTCCAGTTTCTCCAGCCTCCGGCGCCTAGACTGCAGCTCCACACAGGAAGTTTACCCAGAAGAATAATTATCGTGCCCAACAGAGCCTGGTTTCTCTTGAGGTTTTTTTTCCCTTCACTTCGTCAATTGGTGAAGTTTTTTTCCTCGCCACTGTTGCCACTGGCCTGCTCGGATTGGGACTTGTGGAGCTGCGCTTCTGTGGATTTCCTCTTCAGTGTTTGAACTTTCAGCAGTGAAACTTAAACCACACTGAACTGAACTGAACTAAACTAAACTGAACTTCAACTCTGAAATCTGGACTTTACTAGAACATGTTAAGCTGCTTTGACACAATTTGGATTGTAAAAAGCGCTATATAAATAATCTTGAATTGAAATGAATTGAATTCTTGCATTTCACCACCAGCTTCATTAATTTTCTCAAGCATTTGTGCATTCATGCTTTGTGAAACTACTAGCCTTGAATTTTTGAACAGTAGGCCTCCTGAAATTATAATTTCTTCTTTGAAGGTCCAGTACTTCCTTACTGCAGGAGATTCATTTATGAACTAGTTTGGGCCATCCAGATTTGACTACAGCCATCAGCGTTTGTAGTTCTTCATCCCCTACTTCTTTTAATTTCTCTCCTGAAATAGGCAGACATTCTGTTAACTGATGCACTTCTAGGTCTCTATCTACCAGTTGTTCTATCTCTTCATCTAGATAGGCTCTGCTCACAGTATCTGCTATTTTCAGTTCCCTCCCAGGTTTGTAGTACAGCTGTAGATCATACACCAAAAACATCCTCTACAGACGAGGAGGGGTTTTCTGTAGAGGCTTTTTGAACACGGTCTCAATCGGCATGTGGTCCGACTGCACTTTTACTACCTTTCTATATGGGTACTGGCTGAATTTTTCACAACCGTATACGATGGCCAAAAGCTCTTTTCAATTTGAGCATATGTTTTCTGGCAGTCAGTTAAAGCTCTGGAACCATATGCCACAATATTTCCTACTTGGAGGATAACTGCTCCCAGACCCTCTGAACTAGCATCAACAGAAAGAGCAATTTGATTGTTGACATCATAATATTTGAGAACTTGTGCATGGTTTTGTGTCTCAAAACTTCCTTGCTGTGACTCATCCCAGTGCCACTCCACTCAACTTTCCAGAAGTTTTCTCAGTGGTCCATTGGTCTCAGACAGATTTGGAACAAACTTTGCAAGGTATTTAACCATGCCAAGAAACCACATTAAAGCTCATTACTTCATCCATTCTGAACTTGCATTTTTCCCAATTTAGTTTCAGATTAATACTCCTTACTCTTTCAAGAAGATTTTGCAGCCTCGCATCATGCTGTTCCACTTTTCTCCCCACTCAAGTAAATCATCCATGACATTCACCACTCCATCCAAGTCTTGAAGTCTTTAAGAAACGCACTTCTGCATTTCTTCAAAAGGTGTATTGAATGTGCAAAGCTTCAAACTTTTTTCATACAATTGTATTTGCCAAAACCCATGGTTGGCATCTAGCACTGAGAAAATCTTTGCTTTTGGCATCTCACTTACAACTTCTTCTTCAATTGTCTTCAGTGGAAAGTGCTCACGCTTTATTCAAGTCCTTTGGATCAATGCAGATGCAAAGTTTGCTGTGCTTTACAATGGTCACCATACTATTTACCCATTCTGTGAGTTCTGTTTGTTTCTCAATGACTCCAAGACTTTCTATTCTGATAAATTCTATCTTTATTTTTTTCTCATTGAACACATCATCGAACTTCTTAAGAACATCTGTGTTTTCATCACATACTACATTGTAGATTCTCCAAACAAGTCCTAAATCTGTGCAAGCAGATCTTTTCAGAATGGCAAGCAAGTCTTTCTCGATAACCTGAAACCCAATCTCAGCTTCTTTGTTTTTAAACTGGCAGATAAGTTTTATGGTATCGTTTGACTCCATCTTGTGGTCAGAATATGCAACTAATGTGCTAGAATATGCAACACTATGCAACTTAGACTTGCACAGTGATGTAGTTTCACCTGATAGAAGTCTTTGAGAAGTCTTTTGATAGAAGCCTGCAAGTCTTTGTACGAGATTATATTGCACTCTGCCCCGTGTCCAGTTTAAATTACTTTAAATTGAACAGTTTTATTAACTCTTAGTGTTTCAGTCCATTTATCTCTCTTTAGTAATGTTGCGTCAGCTACTTTGTAAATTTGCAGCTCTTGTCTGTTTTCAGCCTGCCTCTCTTCAAGAGCACCCACAAACAGTTCTGTGTGATCCTCTTGTTCAAGCTCATGAACTTTTTCTTCACAGTGAACCTTGTTTTGTCTTTTTTTGTTTTAGACATCTTGGCAAAGTGTCTTTTTCTATGACAACTTTGCATATTTGACCATATGCTGAACACTTCCTCGGCTAGTGGCTGTAACCACACAGATCAGATCAGAGATTCTGTCAACTGTGCAAATTCACACTCTTTGGCCTTACTTTTTAAATCAGTCACATATGCATCAATCAGTTCATTTGGTGCCTGAGTTTGAGTGAAAAACAAGGGTCTAAGATACGTCAGGTTTTTTCAAGGTTTACAGTAACTTTTTAACTTTTCCCTTGGCACCTCATAATCATTAGCTTTCTTGGCTGTGAAATCCATAGTATTAAATACCTTGAGTGCTTCATCTACAGCGACTTGCCATGAGATTCAGTTTAAACTTTTGTATCCAACTTCTCCAATTCTCTGCAGTATTACCTACAAAATGTAACTATTTTGGTGTCTCTTACTGATCCATTTCTAACTTCTGACACTATGTATTGTATTCTGTAGACTCTTGAAAGCTATTTTGGCTTTGTTAGATAAAGAGACTAGAATAATACATAAATACAGGACACAAGGTTCGGGTCGGAGTCTCTCTTGTTCTCCTCTGTATATCGTGCTTAACAACATACACAAATACAGGGCACAACCTAGTGGTATAAACCACCATACATCACATGCCCTACCCGCATCAGTTGTGTTGCTGCACTCCCATTCATAAATTCCCTTTCATGGCATCATGGAATAGCATAGCGTCCATCGAATGCGCACTTCAGAATCTGGAAGTAGTAGGTCTTCCGAGTAATTCTTGCATATTGTTTTTGAATACTATGAATTCTGCATGGCTTGCATACTGTTTTTAGCATACTATATAGTATGGAAGTATGCGATTTCGGATGCAGCCTTGGTCTTCAGGACTCAAAAACTATCTAAAATGTATTATTATATAGTACTTTTCAAAATATATATGAAATGCAAGGCTAAAGCACGTGTTAATTTAAAATACATTTGCAAATGCTTTAAATGGCCTTTCAACACATTTTACATGTTTTATTACTTTCTGAAAGCAGTAATGAACTGAATTGCAAGGATGAAAAAGAACACTTATAATTATTACAACATTTAACTTAATTATTAATGTGCTTTGAATGTATTCTTTTGATGCATGGTTACAAAGTTCATTTTCAACAGATAGTTGAATTTACAGTGGTCGAGAGAGCTTAATGTGGTGCAGTTTAAGAAAACACATGCAATTACAAAAAACACCAGCAAATTAAGAAAAGATATTCATTGGTTTGACAGCACACGTGTTGCAAATCCTCACAACGCAAACAAATTAATAAAATGCGCTGCATTTTCTCACAATACTTGCAAATAGAACGGAACACAATGGAAATATTTCAAGGGGAGCCTAAAACGTGATGGAGCTATTTAGGTTATGGTTATTTAGGCTAATAAAATACAAAAGACAAGGGAATTAGGATGTTAAAATAAACAAAAAAAAACTCACCTTTCAAAGATCACCTACAAGCACAATAAACATTTCACAGCAGCGTCCGTCACATTGTAGGGTCCCCTTGTAGGGTCCCCTTGAAACATTTCCATTGTGTTCCGTTCTATTTGCAAGTGTTGTGAGAAAATGCAGGCGTTTTCGTAATTTGTTTGCATTGTGAGAAAACGCAGCGCATTTTATTAAGTTGTTTGTGTTGTGGGAAAGTGCAGCTCTATTTTTTTTAAATGTGTAAGCATTGTGAGAATTTGCAGACGGATGATTAAGATCTTTTCTTAATTTGCTGGTGTTTTTTGTAATTGCACGTTTTCTTAAACTGTAGCAGGTTTAACTCTCTCGGCCACTGTATGAATTAGATCAAATTTACATCAACTGTCAAATAAATAAATTTGAAAAAAATAAATAAATAAATAAAAAATTTCAATTGTTTCAACTTTCAATATTTTTTTCTAAAATATATTCTTAGAAAATATATTCAATTACAATTATTTAAAAATTTGTTAAAATTTGTATTGTAAAAATAGATACAAGTATAGTGGTAATACATTTATATATATTTAAACCTCTAATGCACACATTATGATAGATCTATTAAAAAAAATAGTTGACTGTTTTTCTTTTCTTTGAATGGCTTAACTTAAAGTACTATAAATTATATGTTTTGTTGCCTCTTGATATGTTGTGTTGCATCTTTATGATATGTTGCGATATGGCAACAACGTCCAATGCGGGATCTAACTTTAATTTAGAACTTTCCTTATAATTAATATTTTTGTTGTTTGTTTTGATTTAAGTGGTGTTGCAGTATTATAAGCTTTAACACAGAACTTATAAATGACACCTTATACAAACTTTCCAACAACTGATAATCCAACAGCTTTCATTACATTCTTTTTTTGCTGAATATTATTGAAAACAAGCATAATATTGTATTATCATGTATACAACATACAGTAAATATTAATATTTCCTCCAGTAAATATTATAACAAATAAATAACAAGTCTGGTATATCCAGATGCATCAGAATAATGTAGCTACTAGCTAACAATGGTTATATATTATACTATATACTATACTACACCTGTCTTATATGCCTCTGAGCTAACTTACTTGAACTGTCTCCATCACTGCACTTATCAAATGTCCGATCTGCATCATTCTCATGGTCATTAAAAACCTTCTCATCCTCACTTTCATCTGCAGGAAGAGCCAGTTCTGTTCTTTTCTTCTTTCACTTACCATAGAACATGGTGGTGCTCGCTAATACACTGTTCCCTGTATTTATATATATTGAAGATGTTTCAGATTTTTTTGTAGATCTGACATAAGTTGATCCTTTGTTTTTACTGACATTTACATTTGCATTCAGCAACTACTCGCAATAAACGCCAGTCTGTCAGAAATCGCGCCACAGAAAAACACTGCACGTCATGTGACTTAACCAAAGCACATCATTGGCTAAACTAAGGTCTTCTCTTTCCAACAAAAAAATTTGAATGTTGGTCTTAAAGAAACAATGGCAGGTAAATGAACATAAATATCATGTTGCCATATGGCAACACCATGCGGTAGAGGGATAAAGTTACTACATTTTTTGGATAGTATGTATCTTCAATACAACTTTGTATACTTTTTTTCACAAGGGAATTGATTAAAGAATCAGGCTTTGGGTGAGCCGTGCCCATTACTGTGTCTGCAGTTGTTTCATTTAAATGCAATTTGCAAATTCTGAGCAGTTGACAAAAGCTGACCACTTGACAAAACTAATTATTTAATTACAAGTATTACAAAAGTATGCTACTAGTACTCATGAGTTCTCTTGCAGTGCAAAGGAGAAACGTCATTGACTAGTTGTACATTTAAAGTTTACTAAGGAGACTGGGCATATTTGTAACAAAGGTCAGTTGTAACACTTCAAAGTTCTACAATCACAGACTAGTTTTAAATCAGTTGATTCGCTTGCTTGGGGTTGCTGGTAATATTTCACTGGTGTTAGAACTAACACCAGTTTTGGTATTACCACTCACTCAGAGTCTTGTAGCTATGGATTTGCTCACCTTATAGCTAACAGCTATAACATTAGCACCAGCCACTTACGTTAAAAAAATATCTACACAGACACATAATTGACATAATTTAACTTTGTAGGGTTTAACTACAAATCCATGGCTAAAAGTCAGTTGTAACAACAAAACTCTTGGTTAGTATTACCACCAACCCCATGCAAATTTAACTGTATTTGAATGTTTTAATTTCAGTTTTCCCATAGGTCTTGAAAGAGAAAAACCTCAAAGCCAATGTAATTTGTGTTCAGTGTTTGACCTGTCCCCTGTGGGCTCATGAAGCCTGCACACACAAATAATGTTCAATTGTTGAAGTTGATGCACATTTACACCTTTTATTCAGCTTTGTAACACAGGGACACACACTAGTATTCTGAAACTCTGTTAAACTCTGTGTTAAATAAAAAGTTATCAAATTCATTTTTTTTCACACTCTTTATTTTATAATATTATATTTCACCCTGGTGGAAATCATAATGTTATCTCACCTCAGTGTGTTATAACTAACCCAGACGCTCCATACTCCTATTGTTTGAAAGTAAACTGTGCATAAGAAGGTAAGTGGTCAGCAGTTTTACACACAAAATGCACATATTTACACACAAAATGAAACGCCTGGGAACATATTTCTTGGTTATTAAAAATGTAGCCGTGGGCACATATTCCAATGAGCCTGTGTTTCCTCATATTTATGTCATTTACATGTGCTGGTCATATAAATAGAACCTCTCCAAAAAGTTGATTTATTTCACTAATTCCATTCAAGAAGTGAAACTTGTATAATGTATACATTCTGGACAAGATGGCGCCGACGACGATGGTCGTGCTCTGCAGTTGTTTTTGTGTTTTTGTTAGTTTGTCCTGTCTTTAGTCACATTCCTACAATTAGTTTCACCAGAGACGAATTGTTGGACATTCAGACGCATACTCCACCAAATATTTTTCCAGATTTAGACTTATGTGATGTTTTACTTGACATAGTATTCGGCGTAGCCGCAGTGCTGCTCAAACGCTTTCGGGCGCGCAAACGGGGGAAGCGAGCAGGCGCGCTTGTGAAAATCAGACAGCGCAGATTTCGAACCGCGTTGCCTAGCATCCATCTGGCGAATCTCTGCTCTCTACCCAACAAAATAGAAGAACTCATTCTGCTCTCTCAGACAAACAGGGATTTTTTGCATTCTGCTGCTCTGTGTTTTACGGAAACCTGGCTGAATGACGCCATACCAGACAACGCGCTTCATCTACCGGGCTATCAGCTGTTCAGAGCGGATCGTGACAAAGAATCAATGTGGAAATCGCGCGGTGGTGGGACATGCTTTTACATCAATGAAAGGTGGTGTACAGATGTAACAGTTTTAAAGAAGATGTGTTGTTCCAACCTAGAAGCACTGTTTATTAACTGTAAGCCTTTCTACTCACCGCGTGAGTTCTGCTCGTTCATCCTCGTCAGTGTTTACATT
>CAIGQW010054063.1:6487261-6503038 GCA_903798125.1 Danio choprae | reverse complement strand
GGAGGTTAAGGAGCTGGCTGTCTGGTGCAGTCACAACAACCTGGAGCGGAACACGTTCAAAACAGTGGAGATAAAAGTGGACTTCAGGAGAACCCCCCCCCCTGCTCTCCCCCCACTGAGCATCATGGATAGCATTGTGGCAGCAGTGGAGTCATTCAGGTTCCTGGGCACCACCATCTCTCAGGACCTGAAGTGGGACACTCACATTGACTCCGTTGTCAAAAAAGCTCAACAAAGGCTGTACTTCCTTCGTCAGCTGAGGAAGTTTAACCTTCCAAAGGAGCTGCTGAAACAGTTCTACACTTCCATCATTGAATCAGTCCTCTGCACTTCAATAACTGTCTGGTTTAGCTACCAAATCCGACCTCCGAAGACTATGTCGAATAGTTCGGACTGCTGAGCGAATCACTGGTACAACCCTCCCTACTCTCCAAGAACTGTACTTATCCAAAGCGAGCAGAAGGGCTGCCAAAATCACTCTGGACCCCTCACACCCAGCACACTGCCGCTTTGAACTTTTACCTTCTGGTCGACGCTACAGAGCACTGTGCACCAGAACAGCCTGACACAGAAACCACAGAAACAGTTTCTTCCCTCAGGCAATCCATCTTATGAACACTTGATGATAGTAATTGTGACAAACATCACTACTTGCTATACACTTTTTAGACACATACGCTTATTTAACAACATACTTTACATGCCAATTTGCACACAACAGCTGCACATATAACAATGTATATAGTAATATACCTGTACATACACTTGTCAATTTGCATTCACTACTTACTTCTATTTTTTAAATATATTTATTATCTGTTTTTTGTCCTGTTTCTGTTATTCTGTTGCACTGTAGAAGCTTCTGTCACGAAAGCAAATTCCTCGTATGTGTGAACATACCTGCCAATAAAGCTCTTTCTGATTCTGATTCATTCCACACAGATTGATAAATTGTAAGTGTTTATTTTTATTTCTTCTTGAGGCTTTTGATGACAACTAATAAAAACCCAAAATTCAGTATCTCAGAAAATTTGATAATTGTGAAAAGGTTCCATATTGAAGACAACTGGTGTCACCTGCCAAGACCGTTCTAGTTCTGTAGGCTAGGCTGATTTGACAGTTGTCCAAAAAGACAACTATTGACACCTTGCACAAGGAGGGCAAGACACAAAAGGTCATTGCAAAAGAGGCTGGCTGCTCACAGAGCTCTGTGTCTAAGCACATTAATCAAAGGGAAGTCAAAGGTATTTGGTATTTCAAAGATTTGGTACAAAAAAAAGTGTACAACCAAAAGGTATAACTGCACCCTGGAGAGAACTGTAAAACAAAACCCATTCAAAAATGTAGGTGAGATTCACAAAGAGTGGACTGCAGCTGGAGTGTATAAAATCCCTGTTGAACACTTATTTTGAATTACTATGTAATGCCATGGGAGGGTGGGTGGAGTCACGGATGTGCCCAGACATGTTCAGTCTACAGAATGTTCTAGTGCTGCACTGTAACCAACGGTAGTTTGTTTATGTGTGTGTGTTCTTGAGAATAAACCACACACACACACACCAATGTATACTAAACTGCTTGAAGATTTGATTGGAATAAATCAATGTACAGAACATAAACTGTCGTCAATGTTGCCTGTTCACCTTCTGGAATAGATGTTGACCATCGAGTGCACATACGCACATACATCTAACAAAGTGGTCCTTCGAGCCGGATTCAACATCTATCCTTATGGCAGCATCAAGGGATTTCAATGAAAATCAACAGAGTCTCCATCCCAGTGAGATTCTGAGAATTCCTGGACATCTGGAGGACTTTGTATTGACTTTTCAGCCACAGCAGTTAGTTTCACCCCCCTTTGCAAGAGAATTTGCAGCATATGCAATTTAGTGAGATTATCTCTGCTCCAGATGTGGAGTATGGAACTTCTACCCCTGATAGACCTGATGCTGAGACTACAAGGCTACATAGTGTGGAAGAGTGTGTTTGGAATGTTCAAGAGCAACTCAGAGCTGCTCCAGCAGGTGTAATGCATCCTCCATATGTTTACCAACAGCCTAATGAATTTCACCAGACATATCACCCACAAGTACAGTCCCTTGTACATCAAAGCATAACTCTGATGAAATCACCTACACCGACGATGTACCGAGCTGCACCTAGCTATCCATCAGTTCATGAACTTTCTATGACTCCTGTGCCAAGCAATGCTGTAAATCCTAATTATGTGGAACCTCAGTCATTGACTCTAGCACCACCTGTGATGCCTCGTTACTCAGAGGCTCCTCCACTGCGATCAGTACACTATTCAGATCCATACTCTGGGAGCTATCTGCCTGACAGACCCCCAAAATCCATATCTCAGCAACCGCCATATGCAGCACCATTCTCTTCTACTGTACAGCCAGCAGTTCAAGTTCTAGGCATGGTGGAAATGGCTATCGCTTCCTCATATGGAATACCTAAACCAAAGCTCATCAATTTCATCACAGGGAAGCAAAGTGATTTTGCTCTACTTAAAAAGGGACTTGTTTATGTACTTGGCCCACACCTTCATCTGACAGAGGACTATAAATTTCAAGTGCTACTTGATCATCTCAAATGGCCAACTGCTTTCCAAATAGATAAAAACTATATGTATGATCATGTGCCTTACAGTCGAGCCGTGCAAGCATTACAGCAGCGATTTGGCCAGCACAGACAACTGGTACAGGGATAAATCCTGTGATGCTCAAGGTTTTGATGACTTTGCTTTATCTGTTAGCACTCTTGTTGGTCTTCTAAATACATTGGAGGGATCATCCAGGGTTGAGCTTATGTGTGGTTCCCTGTTTATAGATTGCTCATCAAGCTACCATCCTCTTATAAAGATAGTTTTGTTGGGTACTGTATATGTCCAGAGGTATTCTCCAGAATGGGACTGACAGAACTTATACTTTTCCTCAGTTTGCAAAGTGGCTGAAGAACAAATCACAAGGACTTTAGATATCAAAGTGAGCAGCTGAGCTGTACAGTTCAGATAGACCTGCAAAGCCACCAAAAATGCATTCCCCAATCTACTATGGCATAAATTACGTTATCGCAAGTCCCTCCACTTCATCTACCTTATCACTGCAAACAAATAAAAACAGATCAAGGAAAAGAAACATGAGCGTTTTAAGCCATAATACGGCTTCTGCAAATGTCAGAAACATTACTTCAACTCCTGTTCTGAATTTGTCAAATTAAATGTTGCCCAAAGAACAGCATGGATAAAGGACAATAACTGATGTTGGAAGTGTCGTAGAGGGCATGAGTCTGCGAAGTGAAAAAACCTTGTTCCAATCATAGTGAGCAGCACTTACATGATACTGCATCCAGCATCAACAAGAGCATTCTTATCGTCAATACAGTACCCTGCACTGTCTACCTTGATCAGATTACTCACACTGGCAAGTCATGTTGAAAGTGGTTCAGGTCAGATTGCATAACAAAGAGAAAGTTCTAGACAGACATGCTATTGTGGATGATGGATCAAGAAGGACCATCATTCTGCCAACAGCAGTCCATTACCTTAATCTGGATGAGACAGATTAATCATTTGCCCTTAGAACAATCAGACAAGAAGTTGAAATACAGGTGGCATCAGTCTCCTTTGAAGTGTCTACCTCTGTAAAACCTGAGCATCTGCTACAAGATACACTCTGTCTTTACAGCACAAAATCTGAACATTGCCAAGCAGTCATGCCCCTTGGATGCTCTAAATCACAAGTGTGCCCACTTAAGAGAGATTCCTATTATACCTTTCAAAGAGGTACAGCCAGTGCCTCTTATCGGTTCTGATTACCCACACCTTAGATCATTGATAGCTTCAGTGCTCATGGGTCCTTTGGGTAGTCCCATTGCAGTTAGTACAAGTTTTGACTGAGCCATACAGGGTCCTACAACATTTCAAGACCAGCCATTGGAGACTACATGTCTGAACATCTCAATGTTATATCATCCCACTCAAGACCTATCTCATCATATTGAAAGGTTATGGCAAGTAGACATACTTCCTTTTCAGCCTGTAAAAGACATGACACAATCCAAGCAAGACAGAGATACTATTACAATGCTTGAAGTTAAAACCAAAAGGGTTGAAATAGATGTTCAGGAGTTTCTCACTATGCAACTCCTCTCTTGCGCAAAGTAAATGCAAAGGTCTTGAAAGTAGGTCCAGAATTAGTCATGGCTCTTCTAAGAACCACTGAGCACAGTTTGAAACAAAACCCAGTGCTAGCAGAAGTCTACAACAAAGAAATCCACAAACTTTAACAGGCAGAATATGCAATAAAACTCACTCCAGAAGAGGCTAAAGTTACCAAGGAATCATGGTTTATTCCAATGACTGTAAAAAATATGGACGACGTGACAGCACCTTTTCCCATTGAACGCTTTGAATGCAAAATGCCTCATGACGGGCACAAACTGGCGAAAAAAAAATGCTAAAATTGGAGCCTGGGCAAGCGCAGAAGGACTACCAGATGGAGCCAGAGGCGGAGCCGCGGAATCTAGTTTCCAACCAAACGATTTTACGTCAAATCAACCACGTCCCCCCAACTTCTCATTTGACCGTCCGTATCTCCACTGTAAAAAAGGCTCGCTAAAATAAATAAAAGCACTTACATTTAAAAACACGTAATAATACGCGATTTATTAAAAACTGTGTGATGTAAGCTGTTTTTTATATTTTATTAAAAACAATATATGTTGGACTGCAAAATACACTGTAGCCTAAGTTAGACTAAGCTATGATGAGCACAAAAAATATTTCTCTTATAATGGGTTGTTGGTATTTGTTATCTTCATGGGGGTAGAAATAACACTTGTAAAATATGAACAATAACACGTACACGTACATTTTTAAAAAAGGTTTTTATTTTTAATTAGCAATCAACAGGACCCAAGATATACATACCATGGACAGCTATTTGCCATGTGGGAAAAATTGTGTGTTTAAAAAATAAATACAGCAAGATTTCTAAATATCAACAGGATATACACATCCCATCCCTGCACTATAAAATAATCCTTACGAATACTGATGTCTATCAGCTGCTGCTGCAACATGTATATTGTTTATAATTTTTTTCCTCCATTTTCATTTGGATTATTCGATGCCTTAATATCTGGCAAAGAGGAATTTACTTTAATTTTAATGTTTATTAAGAGTTCTTAATAAACCACAGTCCTTTTGTGGATCAAATCAGAATCATGTCATTACAAGGTGTTTGTTGGCACACAGATAACTAAAATACAGGAGTTAACCTGTCCCAACAACTCAAAGATATGTGGACTCTGAACTAAATCCTGCCGATAACATTACAAGAGGCAAATCCTTCTATGAGCTCTCTCAAGCATGTCAATGGAATCAAGGACCTGATTTCCTTCAGCAGTCACTAGAACACTGGCCAATACAATCTACCTCACAGTCAGTTGAAGAGCAAGAGTTAAAGAGTTAAAAGTCCTTCTTTTGTGCTCATGTAACATGTACCTCAGTCCTCTCTACCCAGATCCTGAGCAACATGGTCAGAGTTAGTCCAAGCCACCTACCAGTCTGTGCATGGAACAAAAGCACCCCTCAATGTCAGCTGCATAACGCATTGATACTGAACTGATACTTTTGAGACAAGCCCAGCAGGACAGCTTCCCTGATGAAATCCATGCACTTCAGAATGGCAAGGTAATACACACTAGCAGTCGGTTAAGTAATCTGGCACCTGAATATAATCAAACACCTTCATAAGCTTAAGGAACTTAATGTTGATACCCTACATCTTATCGTCTTGGCACCTGATCATTTGATCACTAAACTCATTATACAAGACTATGACAACCATCTACTTCATCCCTTGAATGTGTCTTTGCAGAATTGCGGAGAAGTTACTGGATTATTAGAAGCAGACAAGCAATAAAGAAATATCAACACCAGTACATGGTGCAGTGCTTTAAGAACCACTTCACCCAGACCTATGCAAGACATAGGTTTCAGCTGTTGCATTCTTTGTGTCAATTTCTTGTGAACAACAAATAGCGTCAGAAGTGTCTCGCCTGGGCTAAAGACTGTACTGCTGCTGAGTGCTTCAAAGTTATGTTCTCCAATGAAAGTTAATGTTGTATTTCCTTTGGAAATCAAGGTCTCAGAGACTGGAGGAGGAGAGGAGAGGCACACAATCCATGTTGCTTGAGGTCCAGTGTAAAGTTTCCACAGTCAGTGATGGTTTGGGGTGCCATGTCATCTGTTGGTGTTGCTCCACTGTGTTTTCTGAAATCCAAGGTCAATGCAGCTCTATAGCAGGATGTTTTAGAGCACTTCATGCTTCCTGCTGCTGACCAACTTTATGGAGATGCAGATTTCATTTTCCAACAGGACTTGGCACCTGCACACCGTGCCAAAGCTACCAGAACCTGCTTTAAGGACTATGGTATCCCTGTTCTTAATTGGCCAGCAAACTGGCCTGACTTTAACCCCATATAAAATCTATGGGGTATTGTTAAGAGGAAGATGCAATATGCCAGACCCAATAATGCAGAAAAGCTGAAGGCCAATCAATATCAGAGCAACCTGTGCTCTCAAAACACCTGAGCAGTGCCACAGACTGATTGACTCCATGCCATGACATGCCATGCTGATTGACTCCATGCCATGTGCTGCAGTTATTCAGGCAAAAGGAGCTCCAACTAAGTATTGAATGCTGTGCATGCTCATACTTTTTATGTTCATACTTGGCCAAGATTTCTAAAAACATTTGTTTGTATTGGTCTTGAGTAATATTTTAATTTTCTGAGATATTGAATTTGGGGTTTTCATTAGTTGTCATCAAAATCATCAAAATTAAAAGAAATAAACACTTGAAATATATCAGTCTATGCGGAATGAATGTATACATTATACACTTCTTGAATGGAATTAGTGAAATAATTTATCTTTTTGAAGATATTCTAATTATATGACTAGCACCTGTAATATCAGACACTTGTAACAAGTTTGAATCACATTTTGAACACACTGACTTAAAGTTGCAGCATGTAATATTGACAACCAGGGGTTGAACTAGGTATTTCAGTTCAAATTCAAAACACTTTTTTACATGGCCCCTCAAAACTACACATACGCAGGTTTCCAGATTGAGGACATCAATATGAGAGAGTGTGCCTAATCATCAAGCCTACAAGCGACGACACATGACAAAAGGAATCTTCCATGTTATTGAAGCTTGTCCAAATCATCACCTGATATTTCTATTTAAAATTGGTTTATATTTCTTGTGACAGAGCAACAACATAAACTACTATGGCAATGATAAGGTACTGATGATGTGCTGTTTTTCAGTGTTAAATGCTACCAATGTGAGCTTGAAGGAATTTTGAAAAGATTTTTACGTGACATTTATTGGCATATTGAAAGCAGGAGCAGATATTTTAACTCAGAACTTGAAAATAAATTAACATATTTGAAATTGAACATTATAACTGTGACAGTGCAAACCAACAAATATCAGTCACTCACTTGTTAAAAGAGTAAGTAAAAATGTTACAGAGTTTTATATGTATAAGTTAGATTCTAAACTTTACCATTTCATTGGAGTGCAGTGCCCTATTCTGTGCTTCTGAATGGCTGAACTGAAACGTTTCAGTCATATTGCTTCTCACTGAAATCTTATCCAGTTGTGTGTTGTTAGGAAATGGTGTTGCAATGTATGCTCAGCTAATGTTTACATTTGTAATATTTATATCATTTGCTAATTAAAAACCACCTAATGTGGATTTTTATAACTCTGAATCGGCGTCTCATTTTAAAGGCTCCTGCTGCTGCTGTTTTGGGCCGTGGCTGCATACATTGAGTCAGCTAAGACAAAAATTAAATATGGTGCGTTTTCCACCAAGGCAACCCAGACTGCTGAAATGTAATTGAGTAAACTGGCAGTGAGCAGGCTAAACAGACATTCTGGCACAAAATGCATATATTTGTAAAAGAATAAGGGACTTCAGAATTGTTTTTCAGATAAACAAGTATGTTCACATGTTTCTTAAATATCTGCAAACATATTATGGTCTTTTTATGCTTTAGAAGAGTCAAAAACTTGCATTCATCACCTTTAAAATATCTCAAATATATAAAGAGAAAGGTGCAAATGGTTCACTATTACATTTATTGTACGTTTAAAGGTTTTCTTTTTATATACATAAATATATACATATCTTTTTATATATACATATCTTTTTTATATTCATCAAGTAGTTTACTTTTAAGTAATACTACTAGTACATAGATGTTAATACATGAAGTATACTTAAAATATACTTCTACAATACTTTTTTTTAAAGTGTGCAAACACTCCCAAGCCAACATGCCAATTTTCATTTTAATAAGCCATAGAATTGTTAAGATTTAGACCCACTTCAAGCATAACATTTACTAAAAGGGAAATGTATTAAAGCAGATGACAAAAATGCGTGATTTTTGGAAGACTCAAGGAATTCAAATGCAAATGTTTCTTCAACCACAAGATGTCGCTGTTTTGCTACTGGTATTTATGGTATTTTGTTTTAAATACGTTACTTTTTGAAAATGATTTACTTCATTTCTCATGACTGTGATTTGTATGTGACATTTGTTTTTTACTATGTGATGGAAACATGCATGTATACTGTCAGAGACTCTAAAGCAGAGGAAAAACAATAAAAACATCTGGTAGATAGAACAGCAGTAAACCACAATTTCCGTTTATTCATCTGCAGATCACATAGTCGTGACAAACTGAAGACGGTGTAAAACAATACAAATAAAACAATAATAAGCCAATCAATGGTTTTATAAACCATTAGATTAAACCATTACACTTTTTATTTACATATTTGTAATGTACTGTCATTTATTTTTGTAGATAATGTTGTTGTTCATATCTTGGTCTATGTCCTCGGCACATATATTTTAACCAGTATGGTTTTACATTAATGGTTTTTATTAATATTGTTTTCTCTTCTTGGCAGTGACCTGTCCTTGTGCTGAACATAACACTGAATGTTCTGGGGATAAATGTTGCATGATGGAGATCAAAATGGGCTCCATAGCTATTTTTGCAACAAGACCTGACCTTGACTCTTATGGTTAAGTTTTCTCTGCTGTATAAATCCAGAAACCATTGTCAGAACTATAATTTGGAATTTGAAATAATTCCAGCCCCTTGGGTGTTTTTACTTTTCACAGGAAGGTAGAATACATCAGATTTCTGAAGCTGCCTTTCTCCTTTTATACAGTGCCAGTCCAGACATTTATTATGCATATGAATGCTCGCTGGAGAGATATTTTTCAGTAAATTCAGCTGGCCAATGGCTCCAGGTTATTTATACATTTATATTTTCTCAGACAATCATCATCACAGACAAAGCTGGCAAAAAATATCATTTAAAAATTTTCTCTGTCTATTGAAAGACAGATAATATATAATATACAGCCAGTTTGTATTATCGCAACAAACCTGACAGGCAGATCAGACAGTGCTTAGGAAAAAAAAAAAATCACAACCTGTCAAACAGAAAGCGGTTTGACACAGAGTAAGCCGGAATTGATAATAAGACATAAGCAGTGATAACCCGTGCTTAATTAAAATGACCTGGGCATCAATCATCTCTCTTGCTCATTAATCAGTCAATCGTTTACCGAATACCGTTTACCTGAACCGAATTCAGACTCAGATAAGGACATATGGTTTTACACAACAATTTTTGCTTTGGATGGATGTTAAGTCGGACAGTAAATATGAACAACTAAATACATTAATCAATCAAATAAAATGTAAAAAAATATATGTTTATGGTAACAGACAATGATATTAACAACATAATAAGTATTACTTTAATACAGTCTTTTTTATTATTCAGTAGATAATACAATTCAGTATTTATTGACAGTAAAATATGAACCAGATCTGCATACCTGTTCTTGCTTCTTATTTTAATTTGAAAACAATTTGAATGATTCTACATACAGAGGTTGGACAATGAAACTGAAACACTGGCCAGATTAGTTTTGGAGGTTTCATGGGTATATTTGATATAGTCTGGTGGCCAATCTTCAGTTTTGCTTAAAATATTGCAATGCTCACAAAATTATGGGAGACATATCAGAGTTCAAAATAGAACAAACTGTAGGTGTGCGTTTTACTGGCGCATCTGTGACCAAGACAGCAAGTCTTTGTGATGTATCAAGAGTGATATTGATACATCACAAAGTATGCTAACCCGGATTATTCATTCATTCATTTTCTTTTCGGCTTAGTCCCTTTATTAATCTGGGGTCGCCACAGCGGAATGAACCGCCAACTTATCCAGCATATGTTTTACGCAGCGGATGCCCTTCCAGCTGCAACCCATCGCTGGGAAACATCCATACACACTCATTCACACACATACACTACGGACAATTTTAGCTTACCCAATTCACCTATACCCCATGTCTTTGGACTTGTGGGGGAAACCAGAGCACTCGGAGGAAACCCACGCCAACATGAGGAGACCATGCAAACTCCACACAGAAATGCCAACTGACCCAGCCGAGGCTCAAACCAGCGACCTTCTTGCTGTGAGGCGATCGTGCTACCCACTGCGCCACCGTGAGGCCCTAACCCGGACTAAATCCCCCAAAAATTAAAACCACAGCTCCCCAACTCACTGCAGAATTAAACATGCACCTCAACTTTCCTGTTTCCACCAAAGCTACTGTTTTTCTGGAGCTCCACAGGGTCATATACATGGCCAGGCTGCTATAGCCAAACCTTTGGTTACTTGTGCCAATGCCATACATTGGTTTCAATGGTGCCAGCAGCAAAAATCTTTGGCTGTGGACAATGTGAAACATGTATTGTTCTCTGATGAATCCACCTTCACTGTCTGGGAAGAGTTACGGTGTAGAGAAGCCCAAAAGAAGCATACCACCCAGACTGTTGCATGTGCAGAGTGAACCATGGATGAGATCAGTGATGGTTTGGGTTGCAAGGTCATGGCATTCCCTAGGCCCAATAATTGTGTTAGATAGGTGCATCACTGCAAAGGACCAAACCATTCTGGAGGACCATGTGTACCCAATGGTTCAAACATTGTATGCTAAAAGAGGCCCTACAACATACTAATGAATTATTGTGGTCTAAAACCAGGCATTTCAGTTTCATTGTCCAACCCCTATACATTCATAGGTGCTACATATTTTAAGTGCTTCTTTTTTCGTCTCATGTAAGTTGCTTTGATGAAAAAAGTGTCTAATGAGTGCTAAATGAGTTCTCAGCTCAAGTCAGTGCTCATGACACACACACACAAACACAGCAGGATGTACTCTGAAATACACGTGCAAAATAATCATAAATCAGTTGTCAAAGAAATATTTTAACAAATTGTGTAGTTTCCTTGTTAAATGACAACATTTTCAACTGAAGTGGTAGAAGGGTTTATTTTAGCTAGAAGGAGTAAGTGAACTATATTTATGCCACCAGAGTAACCTACAGTAGTTTCCTTCTGAGTTGTGGTATGAATTACATAGGCTTAAGTTAAGTTAATATTAATATGCCAAGTGTATATGGAAAGCAAAAAACATGCATTAAACACTTTCATTCGGCAGTTCACATGTGTTTGTTGCCTCAACCATACACACGTATCTGTTGCCTCATTACAAGCATATGGAACAAATGTGCATGTCTGTGTAAGTGTGTGCCAGTAGATTTTGTGGTGTAAAAATGTTTTTTTAGCTGGGGGGTCAAATTTAACCAAAGGACAACCATTGTACACTAAATATGTACGACCTTCATGAAAATAGAAAATTATGATTTATTTTTTCTAATGTTGGGGTCATTTTAGAAAAAGTCTCCTAACTTAAACATAAAATATTGTTAAGTGTTGTTCTGCTGTTAAAATGATGCCTGGGTAATTTATCACCCATAAGTCAACAGTAGGGTTTAATGGTTTTCACAGCACAGAGACGCAGTGGTTGCCTAGCAACATAAAAAGCGCAGTGTACTGCTCTTTCTTAAAGTCAACAAAAAAAGCTGTGCATTTCACCTCAAGTTTTTAGAACTGAAAAGTGCATTTGGTGTGTTCTGCCTTTTACTCTTCCTTAAGGCCTGTCACATCTTCAAAAAAAGTTAATATAATACAAGCTTAGATAAACTTACAAACACATATATAATGTGCCTAATGATTGCATATGTGTACTTTGTTAATGGTTAATTTTTCTATATAATTTTTCTATATTTTTCTATACTAAATTATTTATCGCATTATTTACAAATTTGTTACTTATGAGTAGTTAGTGGTTTTTAAGATCATTCAGAATGAGTAAGTAAGTGACTAATAAACCATTTAAATTAACATTTATATATCTTATTATTCAGGCATATAGTAATACACAACTTTTGTGCAGTTTTGTGACCTAATCTAAAGTGAGGACTATTTATGCTTTGTAAATCCTTTATAAATGACAATTAAAGTAAATTAAAGCCCTGTTTAGAATATAACTGAGCCTGAGCAGTGTAAAACATGATGCAATATATCCTGGGATTCTGTTTAACTGGGGTTTAGCATGACCCAGTTTAGAAAAGCACTATTGTTTGGCGAATTGTGATAGAATACTTTTTTATATATATATATATATATATATATGACTTAATGTTTCCACCCCTTATTATAGTTTCTGAAACCAATATTTATAATGTTATAGTCAATATTTCTTTTCATACTTCTTGTATTTCAGATTTTATTTTAAAACAAAATAATATATATTTGCAAAATTGACATATCACAGTATTTCACACACTGTTGTTAATAAAAATGCAGTCAGACCTTACATTTACAGGATTCACATTTAAACTGCGTTCTTGATGTTTCTTCTGTCACCCTTTTACTAAATCTCCTGCCTCCTTTCCAAATGTCTCCTCTTGTTCTCTAGCCACTCATCCCTCACTCTTTCTTACCTGTTCTCTCTGTCTCCTGCTATCCAATGTTTGTTTTTGTTTTTTTACTCTTGAATAAAACATGGCCTTACCTCTTTATTTCACTCCTGCAGGGTTTTCTCCCCCATCATGTGAGCTGGGGTCATTCTGTAGAGGCAGAACATAGCATCATATTCTACCTCCATGAGTTAATGATGACTGGAAGCCAATACTCTTTCTCTTCCTCAGTGTTCTTCCAGTTTTAGAGGCCTTATTCACACAATAAAATACTATACCCTCAAAATAAACCTTCTTTAAGACCCTTTACTTTGAGAAATGGTCACTACAAGGTATAAGGAATGGAAATTGTTTTGTTTTTTCAATAGCATCACTACAAACAAACAAACAAACAAACAAACAAACAAACAATCAAACAAACACTTCCTTTAAAAGCTTTTAACTTTCTCTAAATTTCAAAAAGATTATGATATTTTCCTGTATTAACTAATACAATGTTATTCATTATAGGTTACAGGGTTTAAATCAACTTATTTCATGAAGTTTGATTAATGTAACGCTATACTACATTTTGAAAACAGACTACATGATTTGCTAATCTTTCTACTTGTTAAGGCACACAGAAGTTGAATGAAAAGAATGAGGACATCAGGTAATAAGCTTCTACCAAAATCATATATTTTTTATAACCACAATATGTTCTACTCATTTATCGGATGATCTAAATTTTAACTTGTGAAATTAATTATCAATATTGATTTTACTCGTTATAAGCGATCACATTTTTTCCCCATTTTAGTGTTTGCATTTTTAATAATTTAGTCCAAAAAAACCTATACGATTATCATTGGTAATTGTAATTATATGCAAATCCATGGGCAAAGCAAAGCCTAAGGTAATGTTATTCACAAAACCAATGTGCAACACTTTATTTTGATGTTCCCTAGATAATCTGTTGACTATTAGTAACTGCAACTAGCAGATTATTACAATACAAGTAGATTGTCTATTGTTTATTTAGATGGTTCCATGAATAGATATTTTAGTAACTTTGCAGGTACATATCCTAACCTAATGAGAGTTCCTAAACATCTTGTTGTGCAGTTACTTATGTATAGTAAGTGTAACTTTTTTGTTTGCACTAATCCATGTTTCTCATATAAATGAATGGATATAATGCAGCCTACTTCATAACGCAGATGAGATTGTCATGCATGACTTGTCTCATTTATTCTCAGGATTATTGTCATGCTGTCACTTGGCGTTCCGAGCAGACACTTCAGCACTAGTCATCTTTATGGACACTCCCATAAACACCTCACGTCATTACGCACAGTCCACACGCCAATAAAACAAAAGCCATGAAGAGCGCGAGGTTCGTTCTACGTTGGCAAGTTGTGTGGCTCGTCGCGTCTAGTTAGGATGTTTTTCGTTTAGCCTATTCCAGATAGAGGCAGAACATAAATGTATATTCGTGTCAATAATATGTCATGTATTTAACTGGGTATTGTATATCTGATGGATAATCAGAGCAACATCGTTTCAGAACCAAGGACAGCTCTCAACAGCCAACATGATCTCTGCACTGACGAAGGATCGCGTTCAGTCACTCTTGAATAGTTTGACATCTGAAGTGATGGACCTGAGCTTTCTTAATAAGATCCACGACACCACTACAACTTTGCCGACACCAAGTTTCATGGAAAACGGGACCCGATGCGGAGAGCCGATTTTGAACTACGGACATGTTGAGAAAGTGCTCATCGGAGGGGTTTTGACCATGCTCACCTTTTTAACAATTTGCGGGAATCTGCTGGTGGTCATCTCAGTGTGTTTTGTGAAGAAACTGAAGCAACCCTCTAATTATTTAATCGTGTCTCTGGCTGTTGCAGACCTGTCTGTGGCTGTGGTTGTAATGCCGTTTGTCAGCATCACTGATCTCATAGGAGGACAGTGGATCTTTGGTCGTGTTTTCTGCAATGTTTTTATAGCCATGGATGTGATGTGCTGTACCGCTTCAATAATGACACTGTGTGTCATTAGCATAGACAGGTAATTCTCTCCGTCCTGTAAGATATAACTTACATTTTATTTATAATAATACAGAATGAAATAACAGACCAATAAATGTTTTATTTAGTCTGTATATACATGTTCTGCCATTAAACTAATTGTCATTAAAGTAATTTTGAAACACAAAGCAATTCATAAAAAGGCCAAATTATGTACAAGGAATGTACCATGAATTTTAAATATAGGCTATATTAAAATATTACAAAATACAAAAATGCAGCATGTAGCATAATGAAAACTGTAAAATCTATAATATATATAACTGTAAAATCTATATATATATATAATTTAACAGTGACATTTATATTGATTAAATCAGTCAGAAATAGCTCATTTTTTCTCATGTAACAATTGTGGGTTACCACTTGAACAAAACACAGCTATCACCATGCAGTTTAACTTCATTATGTAAATTATTATTATCTGAATGAATATTATATTTTGGTTTGGAGCACATAGAACTTAACAATATTATTTAAGATTGTTTTGAGCAAAGTATTACACACACACGCACGCACACACACACGCACGCACGCACACACACACACACAGAGAACCCTTTTTCTAACTAAATAGATTACTTTAGTGTGTTTTACATTATTTAAGTTTTTACTTCAGAATTTCATATTTCATCCAGTGTGTTGTTTGTTTGTAAAATTTTGTATCAGTTTCTTTGAGAAAATTATATCCACACCATTTGTGTGTGTGTGTGTGTGTGTGTGTGTGTGTGTGTGTGTGTGTGTGT
>CAIGQW010054063.1:6396470-6455764 GCA_903798125.1 Danio choprae | reverse complement strand
TTTCCCAGCGGGAGGGGAACTCCAATGCTATGTGGAAAACTTCCACTATGGGGATTTCACCAGAAAGCCAATCATCTGAAAGAGTAATAAAATGGGCCAATGAAATGCCAATGAATTGTTGGCGCCAGTGTACGCAGCTGGCAGCAATTACAATCAGCTGTGTATAAAGATGCCAGCCACACGACGCTAAGTACCTTTTCACTTTCAGAGCCTCACGGTACTGAGAGAGTCTTTGGTTCCTCCATCACCAACTTCCTTTGAGGAGAGAGAGAGAGAGAGAGAGAGAGAGAGAGAGATAGAGTGCGAGAGAAACTGCTGAAGATCAACAGGCAGACGGTCGATCTCCCATTCTCCTGTCCCTAGGCGTTCTCTGGGCCGGTTCTCCTAGAGTGGTAAGTAACTGAGCAAGTTCCTAAAAAAGCAACACGGTCGTGCATCGCGTCTTTTGAAATACGTCATTCTGAGTGTGCGTTTCTGGATGCAGTGGTTTCCTGTCCAGGGATGATGGGCATGAGCACTGTGTTGCATGTCTGGGGGTTCAGCATGTTAATGCGGTGCTCACCGGCAGCGCATGCCATCACTGCGATGGCATGTCTGTCGCGTAGCTAAAAATCGCAGCTCGCTCTAGCAAAAGGGCGAACCACCCCTCTTGTCCCAGTTGGGTGCCAGGCCCATTACGTTGATGGCATGCCCGCTTGGTCAGCCTGCATTTTGGGAATAGGTGCCTGCTATGCGCGATCCCATATGTCTCTCTGTCACCAGGACTGCCCATCTGTGCAGCAGGTGGCCCCCACAGCGTCCTCCCCATTTGGGATTGGCACACTTTCCCAACGTACTGTCGTACTTTAAAATTCCTAGAACTTATTTGGGGAGTCATAAAAAATACACCTAGATAAGAGTTTAAGTGGTAAGTTAGGGCCAGGGGACATGTTAGAGGGCTGCGTCACTGGTGATGATGGTGTGCTTATGCTGGAGCTTGGCAAACCTCTCTCCAGCGACGTGGTAAAGTTCAATCATTGTGGTGTTTTCTATACATTTCCCCATAATGGAAGTTTTCCACATATCATTGGAGTTCCCCTCCCGCTGTGGAACGAAACGGTTACTACATGACCCTCGTTCCCCGAGGGGGGAACAGAAATGCTATGTTCCTTCGCCACAGTGGTTACGCCTTAGCTAACAGCTGTAGTTTGGCTCTTCAGCTAGAAAAAGTACTTAGCGTCGCGTGGCTGGCATCTTTACACACAGCTGATTGTAATTGCTGCTAGCTGCGTACGTTGACGCCACCAATTAATTTGTTCGTTTTATTAATCTTTCAGATGATTGGCTTTCTGGTGAAACTCACCATAGTGGAAGTTTTACACATAGCATTTCCATTCCCCCCTCAGGGAATAAGGGTTACGTAGTAACCATTTCGTTTCTAGTATAAGCACTCTAGATTCTGCATTTTGAACTAGCAGAAGTTACTTTATTAGGCCTACAGGGCAATCACCGAACTCATTAGAATAATCTAGCCAAGAGATCATAAAAGCACGAATAAGCTTTTCTGCATTAGACACTTATTTTTCCAGGTATATTTAACAAGGACAATGCACAATAATAATACAGAAATGTACAACATGCCAGAATTAGCCAAAAGGCTTTATTGCATCTGTAGTCCCTGGACGATGATAAAGCAGTGTACTTAAAAATACAAGTTTCAACTGCTTTTTTGTCTTGAGGTCTACAGTGCACTTTTTTGGCATGATCCCCCAGCTGATAATTCAAATTATGTCTTTGTGATTATCGACCATGTAAGTAATTCATTATGCCATTACTGCTATGTTGCTGAGAACATCTGCTCCTCCTGATGCTCTATTTCTGATGTTCAGTTCAGTGATAGCCACTGTATTAAATATATACCTAGGCTAGGACTATTCTGCTTGTGCCATTTACACATCCAGCCACTGAGCTTCTGTGATAGTTCTTGTCAGCACAGTAAGAGAGAAGGGGACCTAGATACAGTATATTAAGGTCTCTGAAATTTTCATTGTTTAAACACCTCTTTATTATAATCAGACTTTATTAATGTGGATGTGAATAACCATCTTACTGAAGCTGAGATATGCATTAACCAGCACTTTTAAATTTGACTGGATGCCAGGTGCTCTGGCTTCTGGCAAACATTTGACTATGGTCATTGGTATCTCTACTTTGTGTAAGAGAAGACTCTTACGGCTTCCTAAATGACTCTTCATTTATTATCACTCTGAGCCTTCTTTTTTAGAATTTTTATCAACTGTAAATTGTTTTTGTGTTGGCAAGTAATTTTTAATTTAGTGTTTTCATAAAAGCCGTTATGAAGGCTGTTATGTTACTATTATTTAACATTTTAATAATAATTGAACAACACAGAACGACATCAAACTATTTAAAAAAATGCAAAGGTCTTAAAGGCGCCATACACTGCATTGGTTGAGAAAATTAAATTGTACTCCGATATCTACAATTTAGGTATATGGCTTTGGATTAAAAAAAAAAAAAAATTAAAATAAAAAGAAGGTGTTATATGCTCATTTACTACTCCATAAAATACCCCTAGAATCAGAAGATCCATATTTGTATTGGTCGTGAATATTAATGAGCTGCTGCAGCTCTTGCAGACAGACACACACACACACACACACGATTTACCTACATGGAATGAATGAGTGATCTATCTAATATAAACCCATTCGAGTAACATGTATTTTGCTCATGAGAGCTGTTGTGGATAAAGGCAAAATTATAAATAAACTCGACAAAAGTGACTGATAAAGATGTATTGTGTTGTATTTTTATGCTATAATGTCAAAGAAACAGCCAAGAATTAATATCAACCTCTACTGATATTCGCTCCAAAAAAATTACCTGAGTGATACGACATGATTCAGCAGTCTGCATGTGTTTGTTGAAACATATACGAATCCAATTTCTCATTAAATTAACAAATGATACAATTAACAAACCTTATACCTCTGGGGGGAACCTGAATAAATTTATAACTAAATTTATATTATAAAATTTAGTCTTTGCTCAGTAAGCCATAGTAAACAATCTGTGTCTCCTGTTTTCAAAATAAAAGATGCATAGTAAGTTAAATATAAAATTAATCGTTGTTGTCTCACTGGGCTTATTAAACACAGCTTGAGGTGGGCATACTAATGATCCTGTTTGCAACATTTCATATGACCATGTCTGTTGCATCGCTTCACTCTCATTCATGAACTGTCTTGCGTGACAAATAGAGCATGTGATGTCACTGTAAGGAGTTGTATTAGAGGCTGGATTAGATGTAGATGTTCCCGAGAGTGCATGCCTTTTCACATAATGGTATGATCCTTGTCAGTACCCATGTGATCATGGCGTTCCCATTCAAGTAAAGGAATACGAAGGGAAAAGGTTGATGGTCACAGGATATTTTAGTGCCAAGCTTGACAAAAAAAAACAAATTAATTGGCTTTCATCGCTTATGAAAATAAACCACGGTGACTGTAGTAACCATGTTTTATTTCTTTATTTTTTTGGTGCATACTGTGATTTTGAGACCATGGTTTTACTATAGTAATAATACTATGATAACACTGTAGGAACCATGACCGTAGAAAGTTTTGCTACAGTAATACAGCATTAGTACTGTAGAAAAGCTATAGTAATCATAACTGTAGGAACCACAGAACCAAAGCAGTTTGTATTACATTTATCAAAAATTATGCAATAACATCTACACATTATAAACAGTCAAATTCTATGATTTGATTACATTTTTTTTTTTTACACTTTATTTGGAAGTGAATGTAAACTGTATGTATAAAAATGTTTACATGTGCTAGAATGATAAAAAAAAAATAATAAAAAAAAAATAATAATAATAGGTGATAAAAGCACCAAATATTTACAAAAACTAAAATTTAAACAAAAACTAATTGACTACTATGGTGGATTGTAAAACCCACCATAGTAATACCAAGCATTTTATAGTTAACAAGGTTTTACTTCAAATGCCATATTAAAACCATGGTGTCACGGTCACAGAAGGCAGAGACGAAAGGGTAAATATACAAGGCGTTTATTTAAAACACAAGGCGGTTCTTCGCACCGTAGTGCTAGCAGGTATAACACAGTAAACAGTCACTGAAGATAAAGTCACTTCCCTTGAAGGCGAGCAAACTGATGACAGGTGTTAGCATCGACGAGGAGAAGGATCATAGATGACTTGGCAGAAGATCGGGGTTAGCACAAGGAGAGTACGACCATGGAAAGATGATACCAGCCGATGAGTGAACAGGATGGGTGAGTATAAGTAGTGTGTGTGTGTGTGTGAGATGGCTGGAGCAGGTGAGTGTTGTTAGTGCACAGGTGAGTGGGATCAGTAATCAGGTGACTGAGTGCGGTGTGTAGTGGATGGAGAGTGTGAATGGTGATTGGGGCTGATAGAACGTGCAGGGGGTGTGACACATGGTTCATTTTGTGGTTAGTTACTATGGTTTTTACTTCAGATGCCATAATAAAACTATAGTGCACTTTGTGGTTTCTATGGATTTACTACAAATAACAGTTTAACTATAGTTACTGCAATAAAACCATGGTTTATTTTCGTAAGGGATGTGAGATTAAACTACTAATAAAAGGTGAACTTTAGTTTATTTGTACGGTTTTATTTCTAAAATATAAAATTGTATAGGACGTTTCATAGAATTGGTAAATACAATTGAGACTCTGTACAGGCATGCATTGTTGGGATTTATTGCATTTTTTTCTTTTCCTGAGACTTATAATATGCAATGATATAAATGTTGGCCATATCGTCCAGCCCTGTCATAGTATGTTTCTCCTACTACGGAATTTAAAGATTTCATTTCTTCAGAATATCTTGTTTTGTGTTAAACGGAAGAAGAAGAAAAAACTCATACAGAATTTAAACAATTTGAGGGTGAATAAATTTTCATTTTTGGCTGAATTATCCCTTTAAAAGCAGAAACAAGCCTCTCTAGAAGTTAAATGAGGCCACCACACTTTTAGAAGTCAATGCCACAAACCAAATTGCAAATGTAAGCATGAATAGTTACAACAGTGATGTCATGCAAATACACTCATAAAAAAAAGATGCGTTTTCAATGTCACATTTATTTCACCTCAGAGAGTGATGTGTGTATTAGTGCAGTTGTGACCTCAGTGCAGAGATCAAAAGGTGTGGGTAAAATGTATTACTTACTCTTCTCTGATGACAGCCACCCTCCATTTACTGACAGCAGAAATAAATGACTATCATACAACAAGTTGACCCCAAACATTCATCTGGAACGTTCTCTTCATCCCCTTCACCTTGTTTAGAAATGTGTTTTTTTTTTTTCGGGGGGTGGGGGGTTTGCTTATCTAATATTTCTGTTAAGCATGGAGATAAATGTAATATAATTGTGTTTTTACACTGAGCACATTCGTATTTTATGGCATCTGAATACATTTTCTTTTTCCTCCAAAAGTACAGTGTGTGGGGTTTCCTGCTTTTCACTGGAATCTCTAAAGAATAATTAATCCAACCCAAATGATATCTGCTTTTAAGCTATTTTTGTGAAATTGGTGTAAAAAAAAAAATCACATTTTGTCAAATAACCACAGGAAATTAAAATTTGAATTTTAAAACATTTTTTAAACATCCAGGAGATTCACATATCAAATATTTACAAAGACATCCAGTTTAAAACAGTTCTAAAGTACTCAACGACATCCAAACATACCATGTCAAGCAATTTAGAATTGGGGAGACACACTTAAATTATACTTGGCCATCAAATAATGTTTGTATCATCTCTTGGCAGTTCTTGTTCTGAGTTTTCTCTTGATTATGAGATGATCGCTCTCTTTATCATCATCACTGCCTCCAATGATCTGTAAAATAATTCAATGAATTTAATAGCTTGAAAGCGTGTTTTATTATACAAATGAGCAATGATCAAGCAAACAGAGCAATTATTTAGCACCACAGTGCAACTGTGTTCAGGGCAATTAGTTTGATGACTTCCTTGATACTTTCATTTGCATTATAAGTTGGGTTGATAAAAAAAAGAATATCTAAGCACTAACAAAAGTGAGGCTGGGTGACTTGTTAAAAAATTTAATCTGATTCAACATAACAATCTTTAATGCTTAACTAGTAAACTTGAAAGTAAGGGTAATGACTGGTGTGTATGAAACAAATCAATTTGTTAAATATCTTTGCAGAAAAGCAAATAATGACATTTGAAGGCAAACGCTGTAACAATGTGTCTCAAACATTTGCTGTACAGTATATTCAAAATTGAGAAAAATACTAAACATTTCTTAGACAAGGCTTTCAGTTTTACAGGTTAACTCAAATGGATAAAAATCAGAACACCAGTGGTCGGCTATTATTAACAGTAAATGTCTTGCAAAAACAAAGATAATTTTCAATCTGTCAGTATCATAACTACAAAAAATATATAAAACATACACACGTTTTTGCATCCCACTGTGCTTTTGTTTTTTTAATTAACTTGTGCTTGATTATTTTGAATGTCTCACTGTTGCATCTTGCTATTTTTGCAGTCTTTCGCATATAAAATAGGGTGCTAAATAAAAATACTTTAACTTCCGCCTCATAGCCTTGTATTTACTTCCATTAAACAACCTGCATCTCCTGATTTTCTATGTAAAATGCCATTTAGGACTAATGATATCTTCCATGTTGCAGTCCTTTAGAGTGCGCTTCAACACGAGTGTTTAGTCAAATGTACCATCATAAGCTATTTTTTATTTTACTTTGCCATTTAGTTCATTTCCCCCATCGACTTCTATCTGATTCACTTATAAATAACAGTACTTACAGGATGAGAGGGTATGTCCATCGGAGACGAAATGTGAGTCTTGAAGAGCTTGCGTTTAGATCTCTTGGGTTTGTTGTTGTTTTCAGATGCATTTGGTGGTTCGGGGGATTTAGCAGTCACCATGCTCATGATCTTCTTGGCTGAGGAAGAAGTTAGAAGTTTGGTCATACTGAGATAAAGTTTGAAATACTTTGGCAGAGAGCTCCAATCGATGCCATCGAGTGTAAAATAAAGAGCCAGAACTGACCTTTGCTCCCAAAGAGAGTTGGAGAGCTCTGAATAAAGTCGCCAATCTTCTGCAGGGGTCCGTCTTTTTTACCTTTCAGGCTGGCGGGAGAGTCTTTCTGCTTTAATTGACTCGATTTTTTTACTTGCACTGTGGGAGTCTGCAGAGTGGTGCAGAAATGCAGAATGCTTGCTTAGTGCATTATTGAATAAACATTACAGAGAAAGATGGGAAAAAAAATAAATAAAAGGTACATTATTGGGGAAAAAAGCCACCTCAACGGGCTGCATGTTAGCCCTGTTGTTCACCTTCAGTCGCCGGTTTTTACGGTTTTCTGACTCCACTGAGTTCTAGAACAACCACAAACAGATACAACAGGAGTTATATGATGACATTTTGGTCTATGTGGGAAAATTAATGCAAAACTACTTAAAGGTGTTTGACCAATGTTTTTCTTTTCCCCATGTTTTTCTCATCTAGTTAATACGAGTTAAAAATGTTAATTTCAACATTTATAAATTATTATAATTTGTTAGGTTTAGTTAATGCTGAGGCTGGGTAGTATATGTCGTTACCTCGAAATAAAATGTCAACAGTATCAGATTAATATTTTATTTTAGTGTATACATCGACATGTAAATACGTGGGTGTGGCTAACTCGTGTGCAGTGTGTGAGCCTAAGAAAGCCATTGCTCGAGTAAAGCACTGACTGTAGCACTCATAGTTAGATCAGGTCAGCAACCTAAGGTGAACTTTTACCTGTGATTTAGATGAACTATTTTTAATAACTCACTTGAAACTGCGAATCAAAGTACAGAATAACTTTTAATACCTTTGCAAGTTAAACAATCGCTTTTGTAGCGCTACAGCCTCTGCCAACTTACAGCCTCCCCCAGGTTTTAATGCATACCAAATAACAAGCAAACCTTCGACTAGGAAGATTTAAAGTACAATACACAAATAACATAAAGTCGTGACATAAAATTCTTAATCTTGCTTGATTTTTTTGGTCATAATCCGCTTGTTAAGTCTGTTACGCGAAGCAGCTTCTGGATCCAAGCACTCTATCAAACTGTATGGGGAGGCTCAACAAACGGCAATACCAAACGTTTACAAAGTGCTGTAATATTTTCAAAAATCATGATCAGAATATATATAACCATGCCTAATATCAGATGGCAAGAAAATGATTCATTTTTTATAAATTGTTAGAATATTGATGTCTGTAATGCAGCTTGTCCAGAAACTGTTGTGCACACCATCGTTTTAGAAAAAATAAAAATCCCTTGAATGTGTTATGACTAAAAAGTGGTCATAAACGAGTATTTTCTCAATTCAACTGAGTAGCTGCTTGGACCCGGAGACAGTATTTCATAGGTCACAACTTAACAAATGGATATATGAAAAATGGAATGACTTATTGATGGTGTCACCAATTATGAAGTCTTTGTCGATTACTTTTTCTTGACAATTTTACCATGAGAAATTTATTCAGGGGTTCCTGTGTTACACTAATAATAATAATTATAATAATAATAATAATAATAATAATAATAATAATAATAATAAATATGTTACTTCTATCCAGGAACAACTATCAATTGTGGTCATAAAATCAGAAGTCAGATTTTTATTTATTGTGAGAATCTAACATCTTTGGGGGAAAAAAAAATCTTAATCTTGGGAAGTAAAATGAACACTTCCCAAACAAGAAAAACATATTGGCATCAGCTCAGGCAAAATGTGTTTGCAAATTCATACAAAAATCCAATATTGTGCATCCCTACTTTGTTAAACAAGGTCCAAATAAATTAAATAAAACCCTTTTGCTGACTTTCTGGAATAACTACCCATTTAAATCACTATATACTGAAATATCTTGTTACCATGAAACAAAATGAATCATACCAACAATTTTGGTCATATCGCCCACCCCTAATGCATTAACTATAATGTCTACTAATAAAACATTAAGAACTTCAGAAATAGCATAACTTTGTTTTATGTTTGGATCTTTTAGGAAAGCAAAATATGTGTAGATGTGATTTTTGTATACCTCTATCTCGGCACTCTTTCTCTTTCTGGCAGAACGTCGGAGTTTGATCGTAACAGACTCTTCTTCGCCCGGTTTCCGGACATTCATTCGGTCAGGTTTTAGTGGTGTAAAGCTGATTTCTAGCTCAGGTTTGGGGAAACGCTCCTCCCTGAGACTCTTTGTGGAAAGTACAGAGGAGTCCTGTGCTGCTACCTGCTATGAGTGATCAACAAAACACCATGTACACACAGTAAACAATTACCATACAAACCAGAACTATTCCAATCTATACATGTGCTAATACTCAGATTCAGCTGCATGAAATTTGCATTAATATCACTATACTGACCTCTTGTGTTGGACTAAAAGAGTCGCCTTCATTCTTAGTTTTCATGTTTGAGGTCTGTTTGAGACTGTCAGCTTCCTGAGTATCAGAGTTAATAGAAGCAACCAAATCCTTTTGGAGTTTTAAAGTGGTGTCCTGCTTCTCGACCAGCTGCTGCTTGAAGATTTGGTGTAAAGGGTATACAGGAGAGAAAAAAAACAAAAACAAAGATATAAGTTATTCATTTAAGGACCAACCTGCCCAACTAATTTATCTAGATTATTTCTTGTATATTTTTTCTTTTTAAATGTGATACACATTAAAGCCGGGCTCAGACTACATGAGTTTTAGCCCAATTTATGCCAGATTTTTACCTCCTGAGAATCAGAGATGAACTTCGATCGCTTCCGATTCTTGGTGCAGATTATCTGGTAATGTGAGCCGTTTAAAGATAGAATATCGTGATATTCTAGAACACATATCGGAGCCTCCCCGATCATATCAAACATGTTTGATATCCTGGATTCTAAATCAGGCTGATCGCAACTGTTACAACCTATTCAGCACCACCAAAGCCAAGTGAGCAGCTGTGAGCAACTGAACAGCTGTATGAAAGTTATGATGGACAAATTAAGTCTTGCTTCTCCATGGTAAGACTCAGTTATGACCAATAATTATGTCCACCTGTCCGACTTGACAAGCATTCAATTGGTTATGCCTTCACATGTAAACATTCGGGAAATTGTGTCATCTGTAACTTTCTCATTGTGCTGTATCATTTTAATATTAATCAAACAACAAAAAATAATGAAATCACTCTGTGCTCTTGACTGAATAGGTATATTTTTTTTTATTGAATTTATACAGTGAAAATTATATGCAGTATGCAGTGTTATTTGATTATATTTTTCAGTGTATCTAACTTAAACTACTGTTAAGTAAATAAAAAACACTTTATTTTAGTAATATCTTTGCCATATTGTATACATTTTGTATTGTATTTTGCTTGTAGAGTATTTTTCTTTTATTCTTTTTTTTTTACTGAACATAATATATACTGAACCAAAACCGTGACCTAAAACCCAAACCAAGAGAAGTTTGTATTGTTTTGGAAGTCATTCTGCTCCATTGTGTCCTGCTTTTGCAAAAAAAAAAAAAAAAAGTCCTGTATAAACTAGGGATGCATAATTTTTTGACCAGTAATTGGTATTGGCAAATAAAAGCAATTATCTACACTAACGGACATCAGCCAATTATGTAAAAACAGTCGATGACCACAGCCAGCTGGATCCTGCCAATCAAAAGGTGACAGAAAAGCATGTCATACTGCAATTATTCTCCATGTGTGAACACAATTACACAATAATGCAGGCCTATTTGGATTTATACAATCATTGGTTGTTTAATCCTGGATTGCTAATCCACTGGTTTTGCCATTACAAATGTTTCTTTTGTAGTGCGCCCTAATTCTGTTCATTAATTCCTAATTTGTGTATTCTGTTCAGAAACAAAATCTTACATTATTCAAACACTCTTAAATGTGGTTTGACAGATAAATTTAGTTCAAAATCCTATTTAATACTGGTTAAGTCAAAATAAACTTGACTGAACACCGGGTTTTGTTGAAATAAACAATAAAACTTAAAAAATGTTGGCAACCCATGTCCTACCTACCTAAATCCTAACCATATTTACCATAGGAAAAGCTACAATGTTCAAAGTTAATTAGCTATAAAACATTAGAGAGGAGCTTAATTGATATGCCCCAGGTAAAAACATAGATATGTAATATCATTTTCTGAAAAAGAAATTTCCTCTTGATTTAATAATTTTAAAATATTTGTACTTGAAATACAATAAAATACTTTATTTTTGTAGTGTGCATAAATCAATTACTTATTTAAACATTGCTTGCACTTAAAAAAAAAGGAGAATAAAGCAAATGAAACTCTGCGAAGAAAGCAAATGAAACTGGCTAGACTTAATTCGCTTTTCTTGTTTTGACATACCTCTCATTCTGAATCAGAAAACCCAAAAGTTTCCCTCGTTTCAGGGTTATCATTTCAGAGTTTTCACTTAACCTGCTTTCTGAAATGGGCCACAGGTGAGTTATAAAAAGACAAAAATAAAAAAAAAATTTAAATGAAGAGTTCCTTTATGTAAAGTTAAAATTTCATGGAACTCAAGCTAAATTCTTGATTTTCAATATTACACTTGTTACTGGGCTAATGTCCTAATGCAGTCCTTTCACTCCTCCTGTTTGCAGGTCACTTGCAAGTTGCATTTGCAGGTTTGCAGGTCACCACAGAAATGATATTATCTTAGAAACCTGCTGAGTAAATAAATCACTACTTGGAGCTAAATCCTGCCCCCAAGCCTCTGAAAGAGAAAATAATGAGGCCGGGTGAGAGCGATCCCATTACCAGCTTCAGCTGCAGTCTGTCCTGCTGGTCATCCTCTAGCGTCCTTGCTGGCTGCCCTACTCTCACGACTGCTTTATTCAGCCCTTTTTCCTGTCTCATTTTCTGCTTTTCTGCCTGCTCCTCGTTAGGCTGCTGAAACATCAAAAATGTATATATATTTATATATATATATATCTTCTACAGCCGGCAAAACCCAGATGTGGAATTAACCTCTTAAATTCACTGTACCCAGAATGACACGTCAATGGCTATATTTACATGCACCAATTTGTCAATCCGAATGAACTGAATCTGATCGCAGATCTAGTCACTTGTACTCTAAACATTGTTATCTGATTCATATATTCATTTATGTTTATATACATTTTGATTAAACTTTTGTGTTTAAGAAAAATTTGATTCAACATGGATAAAGTTGATGAGTGTATCAACTTTATCTATTTTTGTAGTTTTTAAGCAGATGATAGTGTATGAAAATAGAAATATTGGTTTCAATTTAGAAAGTCCATTGTGCACACAGGTGTTCTATACACACACTCATGAGAAAAAACATTTAATAGTCTTGAATGGCCTTTTGTTAAATTTAGTTAATACAAGACTGATAAGTACAATTTTTCTTTTAAAATGTAAAGGTGTGTGGTGGGGCAGGCCTATATACATGGTAGCATTTGAAAGCTTGGTAGTTTTATACTCTGCATATCAGTTAAATATTTTTGCAGTAAAAAAAACATTGATTTTTATCATTTAATTTACACCCGCCCCCAAATAAGGGTATTACAATAATTCTTACATAATACATGACAAAGACAAACTTCTTTTTTTCAGTTTTCTGCTGCCTTTTGCTAGTATCAAGCAAAACTCTCTGCAGTTTGCTAGAGCACAGAAGGCCTGAGTTATACACATTAAAAGAGAGGTTTTACAACAAAAAGTGCCTATATTGAAATGTAATTTTAAATGACTTTCGGGTAAATAACACTGAGATATTGCATTTATGCCACTGCATGTTGGTATTGAGAGACTTCAATTGGAATAGAATAACTCTTTCAAAGATTATAATGAATGAATAGACACATTTCTTTTTTTCCTCTGTTTGCAAACAAATTAAAATGTCTGATGGGTCCTGGAGCATACAGGTGGATGATAAAATTATTTTATCATATATTAATGATGCTTCACAAACATATCGATGAATGGCGACATTCAGTTACCAAACAATAATCAACATTACTGGGGAAAAAAGACATATGATTAACTTAGAAATTCATTGATTCATGATTGATAATTCATTCATGTTTTTTTAAAAGCGCAAGAAGAAAGCATGCTGTTGTGTATTTGCTCAGCGCCTTAAGGTGAGCGCCTAAATGGTCAAATACATGCAAAAATGCCAAAAGCGACACTTAGTGATTACTCACAATAACCTTACAATACTCACAATAATTTGTTATGAAGAAAAAAAATTTACATAAAGAGTTAAGAATGAAATGGCATGTGAAAATGAAAACAAACGTAACTGTGGGGCTCTTAAAGCGACAGTACACAATAATTCTGCTGCCAACTGTTTTTATCAATATTAATCAAACAACAAAAGACAAGAACAAAAATCACTCACTGCTCTTGACTGAGGGACTTGTGTAGCTTTAATAAGAAACTAATTTAATTCCTTAAAACAAGTTAATAAAACAAGTTTAATTCTTACAGCGAAGATGCCTAAAGCAGAGTTTGTTTTATTGGTATATTTTTATTCTATTGTATTTATTTCCTTTCCATAATTGTGAACTTCTTGTTATTTTTTACCATACTGCTTCAGTAGTAATTGTGAAATTTAATGATTTTTCAAATGTATAGCTGTACTAATCAACCTTATTTACAGGGAGGAAACTATATATATATATATATATATATAGAGAGAGAGAGAGAGAGAGAGAGAGAGAGAGAGAGAGAGAGAGAGAGAGTTTCCTCCCTGTAAATAAGGTTGATTAAATAAATATATAAATATATATATATATATATATATATTTATAAATATATAAATATATATATATATTTCTCAAAAACTTTTTGGGCATATGGCCCACTGATAATCTTTTTTGATCTTTTTATTTATTTTTGGCATAATCAATTTTGACAAAAATAATCATGATTGTGATTTTTCCCATGAACGAGTAGCCGTAGTGGCAGAAATCTCAAATCTCAGCTAAATCAGATTCGCTCACATAAGTGAAAGTCACATGGTGCGAATTATCAAAGATACGATAAGAGAGAATTTTACAAATTTGTCATGCTAAATATCTAGACCTGTCAAGATTCAAAATCCTGATGTGTGAAAAGAGTTCTGACTGAAAAATACTTCGGCAATGGCCTACAGCCAATGTGAGAGCAAGATATGGGGCAGCAGGGAGTTCTAGACCACGATATCAGGAAGCAAGGCCTCAATCCTCCTGTCACCAATCCATCACAATCCAGCTACACCAGATTTTGAAAATCACGGAGTGTGAATTTGGCTTTGCCTGGCACCAGCAGCAGGCTTCAAAAACACCCTGATTATACATTTAAAATGTCTTAGAATCTTCTAATATTCTAATAATAAGCATTCTAATATCCGAGAGCGTGTTCTAATTCTACTGTTGGTGCTAACTGTCATCACATGGCGTTTGCTTGTATTGCATCATCAACTTACTAATTCTGAAACCAAACCGTTACTTAGATGCAGCATTTTCAAACCTTCAGATGAAGGTGTTCAGCGGGCACGCGGGCCATAGTTTGCCCCCTCTGAGTTTAAGACTTTCAGGTTCTTACCCTGGTGTTTTCCTTAGGTCTCTGGGCCCTCCTATCTTCTTGCTGATGATGATCAGACACACAAATTCTTGGTTTCTGATTATTTTCCTGCAACGTTGCAAAATCTAAGAAAAACAAAAGTTTATGGTGTTTAAGTGTTGATACAAAAAATTCTGTAAACGAAATTCTAGAATTCATTCTAATATGAGGATTTAGCACTAAATATACTTTTCTGCCCATTACTACAATCAATCTAAAAAAACAGTTTTGATTCCTAATGTTTTCATAAAAATATTCAAGTTTTCTTGAAAATCAGATAGTTATTTTAGTTAGCATTTAAAGGCCCAATCCCAATTCTATTTTTGTAACCCTATCCCTTCCCCATGGCCCTTGAAACAGAGTGTGTAGGGAAAGGGCTGCAAATTTACCCCTAAGAAATGGGACAGCACTACAACACCCACACACATCATCATATGTTGTCACAAGCTCTTACTTCATAGATTGATGATAGCGACTGCTGTAGTTATTCCAGTTGCATTATGTTTTGACATTTATCTTCAAATCACCACAGGGCAACAATATCATGTTATCATAACAATATAGTGTGGCAATAAGCTCATAACTGTATTGTGCATTAACACCATGGCCATATTCATCAATGCACAAGAATTCAACATAACGTTATACCAGACACTGTAAAAAGGTAATTTCCAGCCACTAGACTTTTCTATCAGGCCATTCGAGTGACAGATGTGAAAGTATGTTGTGGGTCTACTATACAGGAGTTATAATTATTATCCATTATAGAGAGCGAAATTTTGCTTTATTTAAAAAAAAAAGTATGATCGTAAAACATGAACGCCGTTATGAATGTAATAAAAAAATGCTTATTTGATGTAAATAAATTATTTAAAATTGTGCATGTCCTGACTCGCGTGTGCAGCTATGTTGCAGTTGTAGATGGTGTATTGGGGAAATTTTCATACCACTTGGTTTCGAGTGTGGTCCTGAAAAATCTTTGTTTCAAGGGCTATCTAGCCCTTCTCCTTAGCCCTTCGCCTTTAAGCTAAAGAGAATCGGGACACCCCTACCCCTTCATGTGAAAGTGCAAATGTAAGGGTTAAGGGGAAGGGCTAAGGGGTAGAATTGGAATTGGGCCTTGGCTTAGGTTAGCATAGTTCACTGAATTGTATTAGACCCTTAGCATCTCACACAAAAATGCCCAAAGAGTTTCAATAATTTTCCTATTTAAAGCTTGACTCTTCTGTAGTTACCTTATGTACTAAGATGATGCCATGCAATGCATAACACAGCACCTAAAAATGAGCTAACTTCAAGCTACAAGAATCCTTTTGTGTGTACATAAAACAAAAACAATGACTTTATTTTAAATTTTCTTCTCCTCAGTGTCAGTATAGGGCACGCATGGGCATCCGGGCGATTATACATCAGTGCACAATGCTCAGGAACATATACAATATACTGACGCTGAGGAAAAGAAGCCTGAAAAAAGTATTTTGTGTGTGTGTGTGTGTGTGTGTGTGTGTGTGTGTGTGTGTGTGTGTGTGTGTGTGTGTGTGTGTACACAAAAGGATTTTTGTATATGGTCTGTTGTGAGGATGTTGTAAACATGTGAAGATGTTTTTTGGAACCTTTCTTTGAACATGGCCCTTGATGTCTATGGAGGATGAGGGAGCTCTAAGATTTCACATATCTATTTTGATGCCTCTTTGACATTAGGGTGAGCAATTAATAACATAATTCTCATTTTTGGGTAAAGTAACACTTAATTGATTCAGTTTAGATCAGTTTGTTCACATGTAATAATTCAATTAAAGAAACAGAAAAAATTTACATATCTGATTATCGTTAAAAGCAATTGACAATTTAACAAATACAGTCATGTCTCAGTGTTTTGTCTATGAGAGGTTTATATAAATTAAAACTAGACTGTGTCACCTTTAGTTATGAATTTAATCTCATTCAGTCTGGGCTCCCGCAATTCCTCTTCATCTGTTCGTTTAAACTTTGTATTTAAGGTCACAGGAGTCTCTTCAATCAACTTACGCTCTGCAAACACAAATCAATCTTTTAAAGGTCAAAACATAATCTGATTTTGTCAACACCAAATGGTTCTGCAGAAAGAAAAGGTTTAAATGAAAAGACACACAGGTTACCTTGACAGGGTGTTTGAAAAAGCTGTATATTTTCCTTTTCTATTACATGGTTAGACTGCTCCTGTGAGTGAAAAGAAGTAGAATAATCCAGCATCTAAGACCTGATAAAATCACAAACGGAACAAAGCCAAGGGGAAAAGCAGCACTCACAATCTGCAGTGGATCAATAGTTTGCTCTATACAGCTCAAACGGGATCTCGCCTGATCCTTCATCTTCTCTGCCTCACATAGTCTTTGCTGAAACATTTTGTTTTCTTCACTCAAGATTAAAATCTGAGGGGCGAAAAGGCACTGTTAAAAAAAAACCTGTAAACACTAAAACGGATACAGAACCACGATTTTTCCTGTATAGAAAATTACGAGGTGCCCACCTCTATCAAATTTTTAACCACTTCCACCTTTTAACAAAAACCTCAGTATGAACAGTGAGAAAATAACTTGTAATTGCAAAAAATGAGGATGCAAGAAAAAACTCAAAGCTGACTCAAAATACATGTGACATCGTAAGTACACAATAAACACAAATATTAAGAGTTTGGTACAGTTTCAACTAATTTGGTACAATTTTAACTAATAATGTAATCAAATTGAACATATAAATTTATAAAGCACTTTATTAGAGAAATAAAAGCAGTGATTTTTACCAACCTGTTTCTCTAACTGTTCTTTCTGCATGTTGGCCTCACATAACTGATCTCTGACATCAGATCGCTCCCGCTCCACCTGTTGCAAATCGCAACGCATGGTCTCAATTTGAGTGTGGCCATCCTTCACAAGTTCTCTCACTCTGTAAAAAGACAAAATTTTGGTTTTGGTTTGATGATTTAGCAACAAGAAATGAACAGCTGACCACAATAGCTAGTCATTTGAAATCTAGTACATATATCAAACAAGAAACTCAACAGAAACGAGTACCTTGTGTTTTCAGAAAGTTTGAGGACTTACTTCGATAGCTCTTGGGCTTTTGTCTCTAGCTCTGTGTTTTTGTGAGACAGATCCTTCTCCATTGCCGTCATTCTCATCTTTGCCTCATCTCGTGCTCTAGAAATCTCATTGGCTACAATTGTTTGCACTACACTTAGAATCTCCTCATGCTGGTTTAATTTGCTCACTGTTTGTATGATGTTGTCCTGCACAGTTTTCCAGCAATCATCATGTTCTTCCATTCTCTCGTGCAGATGTTTTAGAGCAGTCAGCTCCTCCAGAAGATCAGAGTTGCTTCTTATTTGGGTCACAACTAAATATTGCGCTTCGTAACAGTTCAGAAGACTCTGGTACTCTTGAGCCTGTGCATCACGCTCACTTTTTAGCCGACTACAGAGCTCCTCCAGTTGGCACATGCTTTCTCTGGTTTGCTTGAGCTTCTGCTCCAGGTCACTGATCTGTATGGTCTTCTCCTGAGATAACTCGACCATTCTTTCACATTCAGCTTCCTTTCTATCATGTGACAGCTGGCATGTACTGAGTTCTAGACGCAGATGAGCAGCCTCTATCATTAGTGACTCAATAGTTTTGGACTGACTGCAAGACTCTTCTTGATGTTCCCTGATCAGAGCTCTGGCCGCATGGAGCTCTTCTGAAAGATCATTGGCCTTATTTGACTGAGTGCCCAATTCTGTCTGGATTGTTTCGACCTTTGAGCTCATCTCATTGGCTCTCAGTTGAAGTTCATCCAACTGATTGGCAAGAACCTTGTTCTCATTTGTGACTTTGTTGACCTCTGCTCTCTCCATTGCTACAGTAGCTTCATGTGCTTGAGTTAGCATTGCCATTCTATCAGAGATATCAATCACCGTTTTCTCGAGTGAACTGTGCTCAAGTTTAAGTTGACTCAGCTGGTCATCTTTCATTTTTAGTTCTTGCTGAAGTTGTTGATTTTTCTGACTTGTCATTTTGTCATGGTCTTCATTCAGCTTACACTTACAGTTGTTTCTGAAATGTAGGATTTCTTCTCTGATGTTGTTAATCAGGACCCTCTGTACAAGAGCATAAAAGACAGGTTATTATACAAGTTTTATAAAGGAAAACTAGGGACTTTTCTGTGTGTGTGTGTGTGTGTGTGTGTGTGTGTGTGTGTGTGTGTGTGTGTTTCAGCATAAAAGACTTTAAAAATTATATAGACAAACTTTTAAATGGTAGGGTACAACAAACTTACATCTTTAGTAGCTGCCTCATCATTTTGTTCCAAAGTGGTTTGTAATTTAGATACCATGTCATCTTTTTCCTGGCAGATTGACATGAGTTCCTGACATCTCCCTTTCTGGTTTTCATAATTCTAAAAGCAGCAAAGATTAACACAGAACAAAAGCCTCATAGTCAATGAAAACAACCAGTTAACAGTAACTTCAGATATTAATCTTGGAAGAAAACTTTATTTCAATTTACCCTATTTGCCTGGAAAAGTTGGTCATGTAAATCCTGTGTCTGAACACATCTTTCTTCAAACTCTGAAAGTGGACAAAAATGTATATTGTTCAACTTAAAAGATATAATGATTTTTTTTAATGTATAAAAAAAACTAATTTGTTCCCTTTAAAGTTATTTGATACCACACCGTAAGGCACAAAAGTGGACAATCACCAGATTGTCACTTGTAAGATATTCTGCAATCACTGCTGCAGCATGTTCAGTTGGGGAAAAACAAGCAGGGGTACCACACTGATCTGTCAAATCTAGATTAAGTTTGCTGCAGTATGAGTTAGCCTTAAGACAACTGAGCACACCTTTAGATTTAAGACTGAGTTGTTGTTGACTTTTCAGAAGTTCCACTCTTATCTCCTCCAATTCGGTCCTCAGACGACTAACTTTTCCAGGTGATTCAGGGACATTGGCCAGACACAGCTGCACCGACTCCGCATCTCCCTTTATCTTAGTTAGATCGCTTCGCATTGCCTCGATCATGGTGTCCAAAAGCTCCATCTTGGCTTCCTAAAATGATAAGAAGAATAAATACATTATATTTCCCATTAACATGTTGTCTATAATTAGTCTTTTCTTTCTTACTTCTCACTACCTATCAGTGTTAAAAAGGTCGCCACAATACAGATTTAATAGAATTCCCTGTTTTCAGCAAAAAAAATAAATAAATAAATCAGATCTTGTCATAAAATGAGCTAAAATTAGTAATTAGCTAAAAAGTATGCTTTGATCAAATTTAGGGGTCCCATGGAAGCTAAAGAAAGTTGAAAGCCATGAACTGAAATAATAAAGAAAAACAACCTAAATAAATAATTACTATAAACAGTTTAGTGTTTGTAGACTATTTATCTAGAGTTAAATCTGTATTTACCTTTGCTGCATTTTCATCTGTAGTAATTTCCTCAATTGTCCTGTTGACCAGATTTTTCAGAATCTCTAGCCTCCTTTCTGCTCTTTCTTCAACAATTTCTTTCTCTCGTTGGAGACGTTCACTGAAACATTAAAAGACAACTATACAAATTAACTTTGATTAAACACTACTCTAAATACAGTTTGTGCCGAGCACAATTTGAACAGTTTAATTACCCATCTGCCACACTGAAGCCGAATGCTACATCTGCAGCCCACCACTACAATATCTAAGAAACATATACTGTGTGCCATGCTTCCATACTATATAGTGAAAAATAGTGATGTCTAAATTCATGGTAATTGATAAAAAACGAATTAGTGAAAAGTGCCCGGATGAGCTACTACTTGCAACAATATTCTCAAAGTGTTATTTCAGCCAAAAATGAAACCCTGAGCCCGTTTATCTTCAGAACACAAATTATGTGAAGTGAGTAAAGATACTAATAATAACCGATTAACCGTTAACCGAAAGGGTGCATTTTTAACCAATTAATGGTATCAGTTAAATGATTTAAAAATATTATTATATATATTTTAAAGTTTGGCTGCATAAGGGGCCAATCACAGCGAATGCGCTTTTTGCGTTGAGAGGGGAATCTTTTGAATGGTTCACTAACGGCCACGAGTGTTTTGTGGCGTCCTGCAGGCCTTGCGTTTTTGCCGTTGCATGCTGAGCAGAAAAAGCGTGTGACGTCAGTTGCATCTTTTTCATTCTTCAAACAAATGAAAGCAGAGGCGGGGTTTCCGTTGATTAAATGCATATCTTTCGTGGAGCGATCGATTTGAGGTAGCCTGCTATTTTTATTTGATGGAAGAAAAAAAAAAAAGCATATGATTGGACAAACAGCACATGCCGGTTCTTAAAAAGGTTCAGTCAGTGTTTTCGTTTTGTAATCTAAACTTGTCATTTAAGTAAAACAAAAATATATATAGGGCAGGACTATTTATTTTATTCTTTTTATTTAGTTTATTCTATTCTTCTATGCTGTTGGAAACGCTGCAGGTGCTTGAAGATGTGCTGTTGTTCTGATGTTCTGTATGCTGTTGTTTACATGTTAAAATAAATCAGTATTTTAAAATGCAATATTTAATGTGTCAGACACAAAATAGACACGTCAATTATTTTATTATTTATATCTGACCAGTTAACCGTTAATATTCGGTTAACGAGTGGTGGTTGTCAGTTGGCAAAATTAACCGAAATTAGTATCCCTAGAAGTGAGCCTTGTCAAGTGTGATTTTACCTCACACATTTTGAGTGAGGCGTGAGAGCACACACACCGCAGCTGGGCATCAAAGATCTTCAATTCCTGCTGGGACTAGGAATCGAACCAGCAACCTTTGGGTTATAAGTCCAACTCACCAAACCATTAGACTATATTTAGATATGCTCCTAAGATATTTTAAATATAGAAAATATTCTTAAAACTCTCATTATATCAAGGTACCAATCAATGTCCAGAAAAATACCAAAAAACAATTAATAAAAAAATCGTCAGTGGTTCAATCAGAATATTATCAAGCTACGAGAATACTTTTGTGTGCACATAAAACAAAAAATAATGACTTTATTCATTAGTTTCTTCTCCTCAGTGTCAGTACATTACTGTGCAGTACTGCAGTAAGGATGGTATTTAATAACATAATTGTCACTTTTTGGTGAACTGTGCATCTGTTCACCAAATGTGCATCTGATTACTATCTATCAGTGTATGGGAAACGGTGTGTGATAAGAGATGTTGATCCTAAAAATAGAACAATCTAATACTAATAACTAATGGCTAATAAACTGAAGATTCTTGGCCAAAGTAATGTTACATGTTTTTTTGTCACTACACTGAATTCTGTACATTGTTGTCAGTTGTTGTCACTCTGATAAATTATTGAACTGTTTGTGTAAAAAATTTTACATGTAGTCATTCATAGTACTTTGAACCTACTTTTCATTTATGAAACATCTTCAAACTAAATGTTGTACCTGTTATAACAGAATGAAATTTCAGATTCAGTGACAGTGGTCAACTTGCCTGTAGTCTTTTTCCATGTTAGAAAACAGCTCCATAAACTCTGTGGTGACTTCTTCACGAATACGAGCTTCCAAAGTTAATTTTTCAGACTCTTCTTCCATCAGCTTCTCCTGGAGCTCTTCAATTTTTACCTGAAGCTGCAGCACACATATGTATATTAATTAGCATATCATATAGTTCAGAAAAATATCCGAATTCATGAAAACTGAAAAGAGTTTTCAATACCTCATGCACCTCATGATTTTCCATACTCTCTAGCACGGTTCTGTCCACCATGCTCTCATCATCACTCTCCACCTCTTCCTCATCCATGTCTTCATCTTCCTGCACATCCTCAAGGCTCATCTCCCAGCCCATAATTGAGCTTCTCCTGGTCCAATCCTTCTTGTCAGCATTATTGATCATCATGGACACATCTCTGGCAGATCTTTTGAGTGCATTGCTTGGAGCTGGTTTAGGGTTGAGGACCATTACCTAAGAACAAAAGAATTCAGTGTCTTTAAACTGTGCTTCTATTCAGTTAATAAAGATTCTAATGGTTCCTGCAGACCTTCTGAGCCACTGCTGAGAACTTGAGGACGTTCAGTGTTTCATCATACACTGAAGCACACTGGTTTATGTTAATGATCATGCAAGCTTTTCCACGGCCACAGAAGAATCCCTGCAGATAATGTGTGAGCTTGCTCTCTCTGAAGGGGATGTGCTGATGAAACCTGTGCAAACAGTCATATTAACGCAGTTTAAGTCTAAATTTTGAAAGGAAATGTAAAGAAATAATAAACAGGACAAATGCATCTAATAAATTTCACATTTCTCTCACTTGGACTGGGTTTGGTTGAGCCTCAGGGCATTGATGCATTTTCCCAGAGTTAACAGGGAAGTGTTGATATTCCTAGCCTCTTTTAAGCGTTCTCCTCGATTCTGAGTCCTTGCACATCTCTCAGATCCAGCCAGATCACATAATGACAACCTTTAAAATAATTACAGAATAAATCAATGGTTTCATGTCAAATTAACAGCAAGACTTTTTAAGACCATTATGAATTAAATGTTAGCCTTATACAGGGTTAAACACCAAGCATTTTTTCTAATGGCCCGGTTACTTCTGTAAATAGTTTTTGTATTAATGGAAGATCAAGCAAAGGAATGTGTGTTGCTTTAGTTTTCTTTCCCTGATTAGGGAATTTATTTAGGAGAATTAGCGATAAAATATTACTTATCTAGTTAATCTAACGTTAGCTTGTTTACAATAGCTTGTTGCATAGTGCACTGCATGCTGACCAAAGCTGTTTCCCATGCATTGTTTCATTTGTGATGACTTAGGATAATGTTAACTTAACATTAACAGCCACAATTAGCATGTTGTTGAGCTGTGCATTTAAAAAAGAGCATTGCGCTACGTCCGAACTGACCACACTGTATTTTTTGTATAATCAATTTCTATTCTGTTCTTAAGTGTCTTGTTAACGTGGACACTTCTGGACATCTATAAGTACATTTATATGTACAATTTGACTGTATTATTTGTGTCCCCATCAAAAATTGCTCATGAGAACATTTTATATTTATTGTCCCTCCTACTGTTAAGTGAAATTCACGGCCATGCTTGGACATAGGAAAACTAAAACCTGTTGAAAATTATTAAGACCTACAACAAAATATTTCAATGAATTTAAGACTTTTTAGAGCCTAAATTTTTGTTTTTGAAATTTAAGACATTTTAAAACATCCCGTGGTCACCCTGAACAGTGCAGCATATTGTTATCGAGGTCACCTACTCGCTTATTGTCTGAACTTGAGGAACACCCACATCTTCAATCCTTAGCATCCGAATGGAAAATATACTGTGGCTATAAAGAAAATGTGATACATTTACATTTCACATAATTTACTACGTATAAAAATGTAATATTAAAATAGTTTCAACTGAAATACCTTCTGCTTGAGATGTTGTTGAGTTTGGTGGATGAGAAGCTTTGATTTTTCCTACCAATTTTCACAACTTTTAATGCTTCATCTGCACTGGTAACCTGAACCCATTTTAGATCTGAAAATAAAAACATTAGACAAATTCTATGAAAAACTAAATAATGTAGTTATAAGCAAATGACCATAAACATAAAATGCTGAAAACAACTATATGTGCATTATAAATAATGAAAGAAAAATATATTTTAAACATTTATACTATAACACGTTTAATTATTTACATTTTTATGATAATTATTACACTTTGTACCCAGAAAATTAGTGAAATTTAGACTTTAGAAGTTATTTGATTACCTTTAACAAAACAATTGCCTTTAACATCTTGGGCTAACCGTAACGCGCTCCTTCTGTGAGAGCCATTTGGAACAAAATCAAGCAGATCATGGATGCTTTCATTGTAGATTTCACAAAATGAGACCCACACTGAGAATTTAACATGAGATTTGGTCTCATCCAAACAGACACTGTCTCCATTCATGTCACCAGACGTGAAGCCTAGAACAAGAAATCGGTATTGATATAGATGCTTACAATGACTGACATTATGCCCAAAATTTATTTCTGAGAAAGATAAACCATTTGATAATGCTTACTGTCAAACGATGAACAACTTGAGCTGGACATGCTGGACAGAGTTTTCTGGGAGTCGTTCTGATAAACATAAAAGACACATGATATGAGTATTGCTAAAACAACATACTATACTATAAAACAAAATGTATAAATAAATGTACATCTTTAAATCGCCGCAGAAGGTTTCTCTTATTTGTAGTTTCCCCATCTTGCTGCTCTTTTGTGAGTCTTGTGAAGTCAACACATTGGTGAGGTTTGATGTTATTCTGCAAATAAATTTTGCCTTCTATGCTGTTAAAGATCACGTTTAATGAACGGGGCAAAATTCCACCATCTGATTCAGGGCCTATAAACAAACATGTGTCAATAAACAGAACAGATATACTCAAAGCAGAAAACTACACAGTATTGACCTTATTCTGCAATGCGGCAGTTCACTTATTTTAACGATTGTTTTAGAACTTCCGAGTCATTTCTCCCATAGGCAACTAAATCACAACAATAAACGGCAGAAACGCTCAAACTACTTGCTCTACAAACAAGTGCGTTCATGACTATACATTGGGGCTGCACAATACTGTATATCATTTTAGCATCGATATCGCAATGTGTGAATGTGCAATATCCACTTCGCAGGATCTGTAATGTGGAGTCAGGATTATAGTTGACCAGGTACAATTGTGGAGTCATTTCAATTTAACCATAAAAGCATGAAAGGTTATCAGTTATGTGTGTTTTAAGACCTGTCACTGTGTAAGCATTTTAAGTGAGTTTAAAATTCCAATGGCTGTGCGAGCTCATATGTGAAGAATAAGGTCAATAAAGTCAATATAAACATACTAACCAAGAAAGGTAAATGTCTTCCCAGCATTGGTAACTCCATATGTAAAAATCAAGGAATTCCCTCCATCCAAAACTTCTTTAACAAGACTTTTGGTTGTTCCATCAAAAATCTGTTTCTGAGTTGTTTCGGGACCGTACACCTAAAAATTAATTTAGCTTAAATGCTATGTTGAATGAATTAAACTGCAAAAATCATATTCCTAAAATCTGTTAAAAAAAATGACACAGGAGCGGTGGCTGTTCTCATACCTGTGAGAACTGAAATCGTTGTGCCAGCTGTGGGCCGAATCTCTCACTGTGTCTGGCAGTCAGAGATGCTTTAGGTGCCTTCAGAATCACAGTATCTGGAGGCTCAATGGAGATACAATCCTGTTGGATGAAATTGTGTACATAACAAATTACATTAGGGACATTAAATGGATAATCTGTCAAACAAATACATTTGTTTTTAAATCTGTCACCATTTAAATGTTGTCATCTTGTTCCAAAACAACAAAGGGAAATAGTAAATGAGGCTGTCAATTAACCTAACATTTTGTCAAAGGTTTTAATAAGAATTTTAATAAGAAAAAGTCTGCAGTAAATTTTCAAAGACTTGTCAAAAATGTGCAAGCACCTGAGATTCTCCTTCTGCTTTCTCTGTTGAGGTGAATGGACGTACACGGAGATAGACCTGCAAATGCTCCTTTTCTAGCGATACTGAGTCCTGTTATAAAGAGAAATGTACACTATACAAGATTAGACTCAGCCAAAATCTGATTCGGTTGCCTTAAAAGATAAGAAAATAAATAACGTTACCCTTGATAATTTGGAGAACTCGGAGAAAAGATCTTTTCTGATGTCTTGAACCGTTATAGAGTCAACACGATCAGGCTTGTGATTTAAACACGAATCCATCATCTTGATCAAACCTATAAAGATGTTGGACGTTTAACTAAACAAAGTTATTACATAATAATAAAGATGTATTTACGTTACGTGGCGACAAAGTGAAACAATAACGACTCAAAGACGTTACCGAACTTGTAAAAATATTTCGTCATACCTGCTATTCTTATCGCATTAAACTAACCAACAAAGTTTAATTACATGTAACAATGTAAAATGATCCCCTGTGTGTTTTCAATCTAGCTCATTTCACTTACTTTTCCTTTATTGTTATTATTTCCTTTTGTTTATCCCGTTTACATCTCTTACATGCTTCTTTCCCGTGCTCGCGGTTCTCTTTCTGTTCAAATCCGACCAATCAGATAGTTTGCTACAGACGTAGCTCCACCCCTAACAGGAAGTAATATATATCGTAGTTCTGGTTGACTGACAGACTAGTCGAAACTAAAGTATGCAATGGCATGTACGAACTCCATAGCCCATGAGGCTCTGTTAAAGGTTGACGCTTTATCTTGCGGTCGTAGGTTTTTGTGAAATCAGCGTATTTTTTAGAGCTTTGATGGCTTATTTATAAAATAGTAGATCTGTTTAACAGGATTTAGTTTTTGTTTTGTGATTTAGTACTTTTTATTCCATCAATGATCCTCACTCCAGTCCAATAGGTGGCGGGAATGCACCTATCATTTGCTTACCATCAGGCATAAAACTCCAAAAGAAGAAGATCACGTTTTAGCATGTGGCTCTCGATACCATAGATGTATGTGCTCATTACATTAGATGCAAACCCGTACGTTATGTGATTAGAAGTAAACAGCAAACTTGCCAGTGTCAGTGAACAGTTTTCCTATCAATAAGAGAGAGATGTCCGTCTTTATGGATTTAAACATCATCAATAGTAATGATAAGAACAGACTAAAACACATCATAGAGACAGCTGCTCACCGTAAGTAGCAGTAATTCTGCGATCCAGACAACTTGGATATGCTTTTTTCCCCTAACAGTACTTGGAACAATGCATTGAAGTGGGATGTCGGATATATTACAGACATAAGAAATTACATTAGGCACATTAAACGGATAATCTGTCAAACAATGAAAAAAAGTCATTTAATTCTCGCCTCATGGAGGCGAGCCATTTCATTGCTGAAATTCTCAGCTCCGACAATATCTAGTACGCGGCATAATAATGCAGTTTTATTTACTACAGTGTTATCGTCAGTAAGCTAACTATTCAACGGGATTAATTGTTCATACGTTGTTCATTATAAGTTAGTTTTTAAGTTGAATCGTGTATCAAAAGTTAACGTCATTGAAAATGTACATGTTAGAAATTGGCTGTCATAACTTTATCCAACTTTTCTGAATTAATTAGCTAGTCATTATTAGTTACCAGCTGTCTCTTGCTCATGCCAGGACGACCAGTTAATGGCCTGCTTGGTCCAACTTTGACCAGCTAGGCTAAGAAATGCATAGATTATGCTGTACTTTTAGAGAAGCCCTTATACATTTTACTCTTGTTTTTCAGTTGGCTACTCAACGGTTGCAATAAACTATGTAGTTGAGCCACTACAGAAGAAACAGGTACGATATAGAGGAGTTAAACTAAACTATACACTTTCGACTTTTTGTGATTATGCTCTTATTTATTGTTTTACAGGAAATTCCTAACCCTCAGAGTATTTCAGATTTATTTGATCAAGTTCCAGTAGTCCAGGTAATTAGCTTCAACATATCTTCAGAGATGATTAACTATGATTTGTTATTTTTAATTAATTTTCTTTACTTCTTTTATAGGGCAAATCTTCTCCAATCAAAGTGTTGAATCGATTGACCATTGTGGCGTCTGATGCATCTCATTTTGTAAGTTTATACTTAATAAACTTTAATATAGTTTGTGCTAAATTATTATATTGTAGTATATACTACAGTATTATATGGTGATAATTTTGGCGTGTCATTCTCCTTAGAGACCTACTAATGAATACAAAAAGTTTGACCTTGTGGCGGTGTACCCCAAAACAGAAAAACTCTTTCATGTAAGTGAAATTGCAATTTTAAATTAGTTTAGTTCATGAGTTACTCACCCACAAGGCATCCTATATGCCATTCCTTTTCAGTCGAATCCAATCGGAGTTATTTAAAAACCTATCTGGGATTTCTAGCTCTAAAATGGTAAATGTCAGCTGATTTTTATCAGCAGTCCAAAATAATTCCAATAAAGTGCATCATCGATAATAAAAAAGTGCCTAACTGTAGTGATTTAACCCTTTAGGTTTTGGCTAATGGGTAGTTAGTTTGACGATTTTGATGACAACCAGTCATTGTGGTATTAAATCTTCTTTGTGTTTTCTCTCATCTGAGCCAGGCAGCCTGCATGACTTTTGATGTTGACATTATCTGCATTGCAGTGACTGAAAAACAGCCCTTCCATTTTAAAAGGGCTCCAGTTAATGGGGTGAGTTATTACATTTTATCTATATTTAAACCTATATACATAATCATATCACCTAGCAGAATTTTATGAAGCGTATATTCAAACAACCCTTTCAAATGCCCCTTATGTTAAAAGCACCATTTCATATTGTTATGCTGATGATATGATTTATGGGATCGTTCGAAGCGTTCAAAACGACACATGCTTAAGGCACTTGGTGGTCAACTCAGGCAAAACGTGAATTAGAATTGACTTTTTCAAACACACTGTATTGCGAACTTTAGTTTTAATTGCTAATATAACCTATAAATGCTCTTAGCTAATCTAATATTATTAATATATTAAGTGTATGTGTTATATGTTCTTTTATAAATTCCTGCTAGCCTTCTGATTGGAGGATTTCAAAAAATTGCAGAGGACTGATTGATTGTATCTGAATGGATCCAAATACAGATTTGTTGCCCATTTTCGACTGGAAAGTAGCCAAGCAACACTGCTCTAAAGGTTGCCCCGTGTATCATCACCTTTAGCGTTTTGGGGCAGATAAACCAGTATTTGTATACTATAGTTATAGTAGTCAGTGAATAATAAACTATGCCACACTCAAAAAAAAAAAATAGCACTGTGGTTGAACTTATTTAATTGTGGATGGTGGTTCCATGTGATTACAGCATTATCTCAAAATATTTGTTTACGTAACATGACTTGAAGTTCAACAAAAATAAATAAATAAATAAATAATTCATGTTAAATACAAATATTTAAATTAGGGTTGCACGATATTGGAAAAATCTAACATTGCAATATTTTTTTAATTCTGATATATATATATATATATATATATATATATATATATATATTGTGATATGAATACAATTTTACTAGACAAGTTGAATAACTGTTTGGAAAGAATTTCATTATTTTAGATTGATTGGGATGATTCTTGTAGGAATGCATAAAATCTAATAAACAATCTACAAGCATAGATAAATTCAATAAAGAAAAAGATACAAATTAAATAAATGTTGTTTTATTGTTTTCCGAGTAGTCAAACTGTATTGAGTTATACAGTAGTAGAATAATCGAATGTAAAATAATACTGCATAATATTTGTTTTATAAACAATTCAATAAAACAAATTGCTATTTATTTGGTAAAGTTAAAAAATTCTTATTCTTGAATGCTTTTAAAACCCGCACACAGTCACAGGCCTCAAAAAAACACTTGCGAAATGATAAATTATAATCCAGACTCAACATTGCGTATACTCGCAATGTGATTATTGCGAAGGATCATATTGCGATATCGATGCTGAAACAATATATTGTGCAGCCCTAATTTAAATGATGTTTAGTCAACGTCACCTGTCCATGTTAAATGAACACAAATATTTTGAGCTCGTTGTTAAGATAATGGGATGTAATAACAAGGAACCACTGTCCATGATTAAATCATGTTCAACCAAAGTGCTATTTATTTATTTTTTGAGTGCATGACATTTTATTTTGACATTTCGTTAACTTCAGTTTGTGTATCATCACTGCTGTCATGTTGCTCTCTGTAGGCTATTGACAGGGGGATTTTCTTTGAGACTTGTTATGCAGCAGCCATCAGAGACTCCATTACGAGAAGATACACCATTGCCAATGCTATCTGCCTAATGGAAATTTGCAAAGGAAAAGTATGTTTTCCCTTTTTACACATAAACACACCTATAAAATGTATTATACTAATTTTCGAATTTTTCCTCCACATACAGAATGTCATAGTGTCCAGCGGAGCAGAAAGGGTAAAATGTCTTCTTCTTTTTTTTATTTATTTTTTTATGAGTGAATCATTTAGAATATTATTATTTATAATATTGTATGACATTTGGTTTGTTTCTTCAGCAACTTGAATTGAGGGGCCCGTATGACATTGCTAATTTGTATCCTTTTTAACAAACTGACAAGAATAATTTCTTGAATGGGGTACTTGTAAGGCCCCGTATCAGTGTTGGAATGTTCCTTTATTGAGACTGCAGGGGGCTTGTTTTCAGCATGTCTGAGGGGGATGCCAAAGCTGCTGTGTCAACTAACTGTCGATCTGTCTTGCTCCATGGAGGTAAATGATTGAAAATACTATAGCCCTCACTCTTTCCCCCTTTTTTTTCCTCCAGTAAAAGGCTTTACTTTGTGACACGTGGTCTATTAGATTTGTTAATAGGCAATTCTTCTATTACAGAAACGAGAGCAACTGCATCTGGTGTTATTCACACCATGAAGAAACCACAAATTCTCCAGAAGGAAGAAGAGGAAACTCCGGCATCTAAAAAAGCCAGAACTGAACTAGCCTAAATAGCATTTCAGCTGGAGTATTAAGTAATTCCTGTTGATTATTTTAATAAATTAATCAAATATATATATAGAAGATAATACAGACATGATAAAAAGTAATTTATTAGTTAAGCTTTAATAGAATTGCAAGCAAAATTTACATATAAATAGTACAAAATTCCTCATGTCACATTCTGTACAGAAGGCATGCACAAAAAGTACATTCTGTAATAAAGTTTTACAACATGAAATTTCACCATCATTCATGATTTCAGTAGCTGAGCAGTTTCATTTGTATTACCATGTCAAAAAAGAATGTCTAATCTATGGTTTAATAAAAAAAACGTTGAAGTGCTTTGCCAACTTTCTTGTAACTTTAGTTTTTAATGCAATCTACTTTATATATTAGATTTTAATATGCAGGCTGTTTCATAATAGTTTGTTATTTGGATGATATTAAGCCCAGAGTTGTCCTGGTGGTGATGTGCTGCTTTTATTTTTTATTGTCTTGAAAGTTGTCAAAGATTGTTTTAGCTCCATTCTGCCACTCACACACATTGTCCATCGGTGACTTTCCCTCCTGGAGAATACAAAATAATAAGCGTGACCAAGCAATAATCCTCCTGAACCTTTTCTAAAATGACTTTTTCTGCTAAAAGTAAATACTGGAGAGCCTTTTTTTTCCCCTGCTAGCAAAATAAATCAATTTGCATATTTACCAGAAGATGGCACTATCTGCAGTTTAAGCATTTATGTATGATAGCTGAGATTTTATTGGCTACACACTGTGTAAATTGTTATTTATTAGTATCTGTATTCTGAAACCTCAGCAACAGAATTATATAATTATATTTTAAGAATACTCACAAAGTTCTTGATTTGTAAGTCTCCTCCATGCAGTAAAAGAAGCTGGATGAGTTTAAAACGATTCAGGCTAACAGCGTCGTGCAATGGCGTGTCGCCCTCCTGATGTAAAACAATGTTTAAATGAGTAAAAATGTTCACTGTTTATCAAAGTCTATTCTTCCACATTTCTTACTATGTCTTTTGCGTTGACATCTGCGCCACAGTGGATGAGATGTTCAGCACATTCGTAGTGTCCTGTCTTAACTGCCACATGAAGAGCAGTGCTGCGAAGCTGAGGATGGCCGGTATGTCAGACCTCACCAGATTGATCAAAACAGATTGCCTGTCAAATGACTACTTTTTTACCTTGTCTCTGGCATCCAGTTTCGCCCCATGATTAAGAAGTGCCTCCAGCACAGCCAAACTACCTCCACGACAAGCCCAGTGGACTTCAGTTGCTTGAAGCTAGTTAAACACAATCATGACAGTGAGATTGTCCATCGGTGTTAGCCAAATGAATGAATGCAGTGTAGAAGGAATTTGTATGCTGCTTTTTAAAGGGCAACTATGATGCAAAATCAACTTTTGGAAGCTATTTGAACAGAACTGTTAGTATGGTGTCATTGGAGTGACATACAAAAGTCTTTTTATTTAAATTTTCTGACGTTAAAATAGGATCCAAATCCCAGTGATTTTATGGCCCACTGCATATATTGAGCTGAAACTTTACAGACACATTCTAGAGACGCCAAAGATTATCTTACATCTTGTAAAAAGGGTAAAATAGGGGTAAATAGATTAATGAAAAATACATTGGTGTGATGATGTCCCATGTTTGTGTTTGTAGAACATCTGAAATGACTGATAAGAAATGGAAAAAATATATATAAAAAAGGATTTTTTTTAATAATGAGTCATCTACATTCACTGCATATTTGTGAAACACCCAAAAATGCTGGCTTCCACACAATCGATTAGTGCTGGGGCGTGAAGCATGAAGGAATTAAGTTATTAGTTTTTAAGTTGTTCCCAAAAACAAAATTGTGTTGGGTTTTGTTTTGTTTTAAATGAGTAGTTTAATAAGTGTCATATTTGAGGGAAGATACATTTTTGTTCAGTTTTCTTTAAATAAAGCTTTCTCTTGAGTTGGGAAAACATAATTTTTTTAGCATTCTCTAGTTGCAAGTTGTTACAAAAACTTCTCTGCAGCGTTCTGAGAGGTTTGTTTTTGATTACCAGAATATACAGAGAAAGTTTCCAGAACTTGATTAGGTTTCAATAAAAAGAACAAAAGGATATAAAAATGTTAAAAGTAACATTATTTGTTTGCTTGATGTAAACAAATGATAGATTTTCCTACATTCATTTTTATGGCTGCCTTTAATAATTCATGCTAAAAGTGCATGGCTTTTTTGTGTGTGTAGTATTTGACGCTTGGAAATCTCTGTGTACGATATAAGCAGCTTGTTGAAATAGGTCAGTTTGTTGAAATATAGATTTTTGCAGAAAAAAAAAGAAAAGATCACAGTGAAGAAATATAAAAATAAATAAGGTTCAACGTGATATTTATCAATTAATAATTCATAATATTTTAAACATTAGTAAATAGTGTTAATAAGAGTCATTCCTTAACTCAGGTTTTTAAATTAAATTCACACCTTTAAAATAGATCTTCAAACTTGCCACGTAGGTTTTAAAAATATTTTACTCGATTGTTAATATTTGCATTCATTGAATAAATTAGCATTATTTTTAAGTATCTATTAGAAAAACATAATTCACAAATATAATGAAGTTAAATGTAAATATGCAGTACCTTGTCTTTATTTCCTATTGATGCACCAGCCTCCAGAAGTGTGTTCACAATCTCCACATTTCCTTGTGAGCAGGCTCTGTGTAGAGCTGTACGGTAGAACTAGAGGAAACATTTTCTGATTTAGTCTTCAGATTTAAGTGCTATCAAGGGAATTTCGTTAAGTGTGTTTGGTAAAACACTCACATTATCACATGCATTTGGGTCTGCACCTCTGGCGAGATAGCTTTTGATCATTGGCAATTTGTTATCCAGCGCTGCCTTCAGGAAGTCATCTTCATCCACAAAATCATTCTGCGAAGTAATGAGATATGATTACTTAAGGGCTTTGTTGAGATATCTGATTAATAATGATCTTTCTGAAACTCAGTGATTGTTGTTTACCACTAGCTCTTGTTCAGCCTGTTGTTTGTAGGCTTGTGTCTGCAGACTGTTTTTCACAATCTGGAGGTCATTAGTGCTGCTGTCAGTCTGCAAAATCATACCGACATTTCTAAATACACTATTAATCATATTATGCTCTGTGAAAAATGCAAATTCATTCTCAAATCTTACATTAAGGCCACTGAGAATGACTTCACCGTCACACTGAAGATTGTTGTAGGTTTTCAGATGATGGTCAACAGATTTCTTGCATTCTTCAGATGGACATTTCTGTGTCACAGTGGTGTCCGGATCTGTGTTTCCACCTGTGATGTCTGTAACCTAAAATAATAAGAATGTAAAAATGCAAAACATATCACAGAATGTGAAAATTCTTTCATTCTCATGTTCGACATTGGACCACAAAGCCAGTGACCCATACAGTTTTTGGATATCACCACATATTTAACTGTGCAACAGAAGAATGATTTGGTGCTTCAGGGTGACAAATCTTTATTACTTTCTTACATCTGTGAAACAAAATTAAAATATTTAGAAGAAATATTTTGTAATGTTGGTAACCAATTTTGAAGAAGTTTTACTGCATGCATGGCCAACATAAGATGGTTATCAAAATGCCCACAAAAGCAGGTCATACAGGTTTGGAATGGGGTGAGTAAATGATGATCAAATTTTAAGCTTCCATCAAAATTGACCAGTAATTGTTTGTACTGATAGAAGGAAATATAAGTGTAGTAATTAAGAGGTATAATCAAATTCTCAAACAGTTGGAAGTAGCTTGAGGATCTTGTATTCAAATATTTCAAATAATATAATTGGCCATATATATAAAAATATCTAAACAGTTATAAAGGCTAACAGGACATAATTAGTCAGAGAGATACGCGAATCAAAAAAAGTAAAAAGCAAAACCTTAAGTGAAACTAATACAAGCCCATAATGAATTTAATCACAATACTGGATTGAATCAGCAACATTTAAAAGTGCCTACCAGCTCATCGACCTGCAGGATTCCCATGATTTTTCTTGAAAATTCCTCGTGTCAAAATGAAAGCTCCTGATGTAGCATCACTTATATATATGTGGTGGTGACAGTTGAAGACCAAGCTTCTGTTTTTCATTGGACTCCTACATCTGAAGTGTTCCACGTCACTGTGATGTCAAATGCATTTTGGAGGGGGCTGAAGGTTTAAAAAACTCACATTTTCAGAAGTCAGATGCCTTTGGGAGACATTTGAAGGAATGGAAATGAAACCTGAAAGGAACTAGAGGTGCCGCCATAGAGCCCCTACTGGCTACTATATCCCAAGATGACTTACAGCTAACCGCAGATCTAAAGACAGAACACAGCTCCATTTCACACACAAAGATGACAGGGCATGTTTATGAAGTTATATGGAGACATACAACATCATAATCAGCTTTGACTGTCTCATATATTAGGGGAGTTGTCTTAGTTTAAGAGGCTATTTTCCGCTTGGGTTTCATCACTACCATTACTTCTGTTACGAGTGCAGGTTAAATTGTCGCACCCTGTGACTATTTTAAATTGAACCACCCATGAATCACTTGGAGTAATGAGTCACATGAGCGGTTGTCTTGCATGACAGCTGCCATTTTACTAGCCGTCCACATGTCCTGGGCATAAAAACCTGCAAAATTACACAGTCAGGATGTGAAGAATTCAGCTATTAAAATGAATATTGGTTGGAATTCTATCATGTCTAATTGAGTGCTGTTTTCAAAGCTTTCTTAAGCACTGTGGGAGGCCACATGTGGCATCTTTTAACAAGGAAATAGAGATTGTTAATATTTATAATGTCAGCACTGAAGAGAAGGAGTGGTGTTATATTTATTCATTTAAACTTAAGAGTGAGCTAAAATCAAGAGGCCAAGATGATAATCTGGGTGAAATTCAGAAATGCTGCTTATGTAAACAAAAAAGTACAAGAGGCCATGGACTTCAACACAGGCACATACATCAATATATCTCACACGAGGAGAACTTCTTTGACAGGGTGAGGATGTGGTTTCAGAATGGAAGGCAAATGACCAAACATAATGTCACTCATACTTCATTAAATATACAAACAGTTTTATATATTTATTTTAGCAGGGGCTGTATTTGCATTCTATGAAGTGTACAAAAATTTTTTTACAGTCATATTTTCATAAACATATTCACACTTTCAATATAACATTTTTCTAATCGGTATAAACCTGGTATGGCACCATCCTGTCAGGAGTCACATTCACATACACTCAAAAAAATGACTTTTGCTGCTTGTTCAATCTACTTATTTAAAATTAGTTGAAACAATACAATTCTTAATTTTTAGAAGGGGCAACTTAATTGTTTTATGTTCAATTCACTTAAATTTGTTAAAACGATTAAGTTAACTTAATTGATTTGTGTTGGGACAAGATGAAGTAATTGTGTAGAACCCAGCATTTTCTACAGTGTATGTAAGGAATAATTGATATTGGGACATGTCTATTATTTTCTAAAAACTCAAAGGATTGGAGTCAATTATTCTGCTTATACTATAAGATTTTCAAATTATATAAAAACAGATGTTGTATTTCAAGACATTTGTCAGACTCAAACAGCTCCTGTGTGTATAGTAATGGTTCCCCTTCAGTGGGAACTCAGGCGTGTGTCTAACAAGACACTATGGGAGTTTGGCAGATGACCAATCACTCTAAAGAGTAAAGCCGCAGTCACACTGGACTTTTGCCCCATAGACTTCCATTCATATGCACATGAATGCATCAGAGCGGAAACACAAGCTCTTGCGACAAGTTTCGCAGTTCGCTGCATTGCAAAGTTCAAGCTTGGTGAACTCTGACCTGTGAAATAGCATCATGTGACTGTGTGAGACCAATCGAAGATCAAAACATGACCTCTTTGCACAGAAATTTTAAATATGGAGCAATCGCTCGCTTTTATAAATGTCTAATCATCTTGTTTAATCCCACCTCTTTTTTGCAGCGCCATACAACAGAAAATGGGCCAATGATTGCCAATGAGTTGGCAGAGCTTGGCTCCGCAGGTGGCGGTGATTAATCATTAGTAAAGTATATAATTAGAATTTTAGCTGCTGAAGAGCCGAACACTCAGCTATCAGCTGGCGACCCAGCTGCTGTGGCATCAGAGACACACGTCCACAAACCGGGTTTGGAGCGTCTTCTTTTACAATTGTACTGACCTACGGCTGTGGTGATGAATTACATATCAATTTTACTGTCTTTATTACAAACACGCACTGTTTTGAAAAAGTTTGTAACTTGTAAAACTCATTCTTGGGGTGCAGATGATCACAGAGAGCTGAACAGATCTTTTAATGTTGCTTTGTGCAAGTCCTGTCTTGGGGATATGTTTATATGTGTTACTATGGAGACATGTTATTCCACGGCTGTCAATCAATTCGGAAAACCGCAATCCTACCTCACGTTGTGGTGGGCCTCAGAATTGCAGGGATTTGGATCCTATTTTAACATCAGGAAATTAAAAAAAAGAAACTTATTGTGTTTATATCCCTCCAGCATGACTGTGGACACACTAAACATCAGGGATGCTCAACCCTGTTTCTGGATATCTACCTTCCTGCATAGTTTAGCTCCAACCCTGATCAAACACACCTGAACCAATTAATTAGGACTTGAACAGCACTTGATAATTACAGGCAAGTGTGTTTGATATGGGTAGCAATTGAAATCTGCAGGAAGGTAGATCCCCAAGAACAGGGTTGAATACCCCTGCTATACATGCACACAGTTCTGTCCAAACAGCTTCCAAAAGTTCATCATAGGTGCCCTTTAAAGTACACATGAAATCAAAACTAACATATTGATTTTGTTAGCTCACATTGCTAGTTTTGTGGTGAACAATTCATCTGAGCATGTCATTAAGAAAAAAAAGTTTGCCTCTTTGTCAATGAAATTTTCAATTAAAATCTGAAAATGCATTCCTGTTTGTTTTCTGTTTAATTCTGTCTAAGGTATTGGTCAGGGTTAACATAATCACACCCCTCCAACTGTAAGTTTTGACAGGGCTATATGAAACAGATATGGTAAGGATGAGGTGCCTCTTAGGTTGCAATAACTCTCCAGAAACCCTTTTCCTGATTTTTCTGAATGAAATGCCTACTTAACTACATCAAATCAGCTCACAGTAGACAAAAAGCCATGACCACTGTTTTCTCATTTAACATTTCATTTCTCTAGGAACTTTTACGTCATATTATGAAAAAAAAAAAAAAAAAAGATTGCAGACTTTAAAATGCTCATCAGAATCAAGCATTCAGCCATGTACTATAAAATATATGTTGCAGACTTTTCTCTTAAAAAATCATTTATGTGAAATCAACATTTGTAATGTTTATTTTGCTTCCGCACATTGTTAGTTTGGGCCTCACAGTGGCACAGTGGGTAGCACGTTCGCCTCACAGCAAGAAGGTCGCTGGTTCGAGCCTCAGCTGGGTCAGTTGGTGTTTCTGTGTGGAGTTTGCATGTTCTCCCTGTGTTGGCGTGGGTTTCCTCCGGGTGCTCCGGTTTCCCCCACAAGTCCAAAGACATGCGGTACAGGTGAATTGGGTAGACTAAAAATTGTCCGTAGTGTATGAGTGTGAATGGGTGTTTATGGATGTTTCCCAGTGATGGGTTGCAGCTGGAAGGGCATCCGCTGCGTAAAACATATGCTGGATAAGTTGGCGGTTCATTCCGCTGTGGCGACCCCAGATTAATAAAGGGACTAAGCCGAAAAGAAAATGAATGAATGAATGAACATTGTTAGTTTTTATGTGAAGTCATGTTAATCCACTGAAAAAAAAAATGTTTGATTTGGTAATCTTTAATCAAAGTCTGACCATTTGCTTTAACGTTTGGAGGGGTGGTCCTTCATTGTTGACATCAATTTGACAGCTTCAACCACTGTCTTTTTAACCTTGCCCCTCTTACCGTTAGTTTGCTAGGAGGAAATGATGTCCAAAAAAAAGCAACACCCCCTACTCAAAATTCAGTTTCAGTTGGAAATACAATAACATACTAAAATAACAGTCCTATATAATGTCCTATATGAACATGTTTTGCATTTATTTTGTCCAGGTTTTGAATTTTTTTTTTAAGAAAATCACATTTGAATATGTGGCAACGATAGTTGCCGGTGAGCAAATATGTTGTAAGCACCATTCAATGTAAAAATCGAATAGGAGGAGAACATTTGGCATCCTAACTTGAAACGACTGCTTTCAACAGATTTGAATTCATATTCATAAACACATTTATTATGTTTAAAATTTGAAAACCAATTGATTATCTATCATATAGTTTCATGAATATGAAAACACAAAGAACTAATCTAAAGTGTGTGATAAAACACACACTAGTTTCCCCCTACAGACTATTGTGTCAAAAAGATAAACCAAAAAAGTTCAATATTTGTAATAAGTGTCTTTATATATATATATATATATATATATATATATATATATATATATATATAGATATATATATATATAAAGTGTGTGTGGATGATTCTGCAGCTCAGTGTTATAACCTGGCCATGATTATAAAAAACCCCCACATAAAATAAGACTCAACATTTACTCATAGAGTCTGAAGGAAACCATTCTAGAAACTACAAAATTGACAAAATACTCATGAATACATTTGTCCTAACTAGGGTTTTCTATGCATTATCCTGTACATAGATCACACAATAGTACAGATCACTGCATTTCTACAGTTCAAATAACAAATAGTTGTACAGTAAATTCAGTTGAACATTTGTTAGGTTTTACAGTTTTTTGGTAATATTGTGTTGATGCATTTAGGCCAAAGGTCAGTAGGATATCTGATATGTAAAGTGAAGCTTGCATCTTGTCTTTTTATCTGTCCTCAGAGTGTTACGAAAATGCTTGTAAAAGATGATATGTAACTCAACACATTGCCTAAATACCCATCAACCATTTCTGGACCATGTGGCCTCTATACCTGCTCTTTAATGACCTAGGTCTGACAGTCGGAGCAATGCTGTAAACAGTTTTTTTTTGTTTGTTTTTTTCAGTCAAGGAAAGAGACCACTTGAAATCATCAGTGTCTGAATAAGAAAATTGTAAACATATCTTCTTAAACCGTGAATCAATGTAATTTATTATAATCTTTTTGTCTTTTAAAAATATTTTAGTCATTATTTTTGTCTCTGTCCATAAACAAATAAACCTATTTTGAAATCTTTTTGCACTGCTCTTCTAAACTGTATCAAACAAAATGTACTTAATGTTCATTCGACTGATTTATCTACAAAATGGCACGTATATTTAACCTGTCACCGCGATGTTCACTGTAAGCGATATTAATACAGAATATGTAATATGAACCTTGTGCGGACATATTAGTATATCAGAGATATTCAAGGCAGGTTTTCAAAGTTTTCATCACCTTAAGGATGCTTTGAGCAAATGAAACCTAATGATATAACTAACTATTCAGAAAAGGTATAGTTCACCCAAGAATTACATTATTGTCACATTTTACTCACCCTTCACTTGCTCCAAAACTGTTCAAGTTTTTTTGTTGTTGACCAAGAAAAATATTTTAAAGAATTCTGCAAATATTGACTTCCATAATATTAATATTCTTTCTCTTATTAAAAAAAAATCAATAAACACAAATAAAAATACTTGGAACCACTTCAGGGAGAGTGTAAATGATGAGAACATGCACTTTTCCTTAAAATGTGAAATTTTGTACATTTCCATGTAAATCTGTGATCACTTTTGTCTTCACAAAACCAGATTTCACATTTTTTCACATACAATATTAATATAATTGCCCATTTGAAGCTGGGGGTTTTCTGTAATGCATGCACTCATGTATGTATGTGTATATAGTAGAAATAACAGTAGCCTTCAGCAATAAGAGAGAATTTCACATTTTCACATTGCGAAATTAGGCCTCACGGTGGCGCAGTGGATAGCACATTCGCCTCACAGCAAGAAGGTCGCTGGTTCGAGCCTCGGCTGGGTCAGTTGGTGTTTCTGTGTGGAGTTTGCATGTTCTCCCCGTGTTGGCGTGGGTTTCCTCCGGGTGCTCCGGTTTTCCCCCACAAGTCCAAAGACATGCGGTATAGGTGAATTGGGTGAGCTAAATTGTCCGTAGTATATGTGTATGGATGTTTCTCAGAGATGGGTTGCAGCTGGAAGGGCATCCGCTGCGTAAAACATATGCTGGATAAGTTGGCGGTTCATTCTGCTGTGGCGACCCCAGATTAATAAAGGGACTAAGCCGAAAATGAATGACATTGCGAAATTTTTATTATAGCTGGACTAATTCTGCACAGTATTCCTGTTACAGCATCCAATGTGAAATGAGTACAATTTTAACTGAAAACACTCAAAATGCTAGAGGAAACAGCTTTAATCTATTTCATGTAATCTTATACCTTTACAATAAAATGTTGTTCAATTTGATAGTTTTGGAAGTAAAAATGAACAAATCATTCATTCATTCATTTTCCTTCAGCTTAGTCCCTTTATTCATCAGGAGTTGCCACAGCGGAATGAACTGCCAACTTATCCAGCATATGTTTTACACAGCGAATGCCCTTCCAGCTGCAACCCAGTACTGGGAAACATCCATACATACTCTTTCACACACATACACTACGGCCAATTTAGTTTTTTATTCAATTCACTTATACTGCAGGTCTTTGGACTGTGGGGGAAACCGGAGTACCCGAAGGAAACCCACGCGAACATGGGTAGAACATGCAAACTCCACATAGAAATGCCAACTGACCCAGCCGGGACTCGAACCAGCGACCTTCTTGCTGTGAGGCGACAGTGCTAACCACTGAGCCACCGTGTCGCTGAACAAATCATCTTATGGCTTAATGTGAAAACCTATGAATTGTTTTTCCCAAAATCTCAGTTTAGATACTTCATTTGAAATGTGTAAATAATAATTTACATTCAGTTTCTTTTTCTTAAATAAATTTATATTATGTTATTTTAGGGCCCTTTGTTATGATGGTGTTTTGCATTTGTGTATGTATGTTTTGTTAGACATTCAAAGTAATAGTTCACCCCAAACTTATCATTTTCTCATCATTTACTCAGCATTTATTCGTTCCAAACCTGTTTGACTTTCTGTCTTCTGCTGAACAAAAGAAGATATTTTGAAGAAAGTTGGAAACTGGAAACCATGAACTTTCACAGTATTTGAAAAGCAGTATTTTGGCTTTTCTTCAAAAGAACTTGATTTGAGTTCAACAGAATAAGGTTTGGATCTGTTTGAGGGTGAGCAGTACAGTGCATCCGTTTACGTAGAGGTGTAATGCCTGTCAGGAAACAAAGTGTGCAATTTTCACTGACAAAAAAGGAGGAGGATAAAAAGCATGCAACTCCAAAGCAGAACAGTTATAAGCTGAAACACTGACCTTGGGAAAGAAGGCCGTGTTTAGTAGCAGTGTAACCCTGTCATCATCCCGGCTAAAATCCATGCATGCTTGATGCACTGATAAAGCATTTGTCTCCCTCACTCGCTTAGCTGAGACCAAAGCGAGTAGTAAGACTGTCTTTAGTGATAGGAGCTTAATGGGAATATTCTCCAGAGGTTCAAATGGGGCCCGAGTTAAAGCATCCAGAACGAGAGACAGATCCCTCACGCGCTTCACTCCTTTCATAAGAACGGCAAATAAGGGGGTACCGTCCCACTGAAACCCCTTCAAACCCTACATGGCAGGCAGAAATAGGAGCCAGGTAAACTTTAATGGTAGAGAACGCTCTTCCATTATCCAGTAAGCTTTGTAAAAAGCAGAGATTTGTTCTTGGTGAGGGTGAAATATCTGCGCCCCCGTTTAAGACAGCAGGTCTCGTCGCAACGAAAGCGGCCAGGGCTCTCTGCAGAAGCTCAGCGATCTTTGGCAACCACAGCCTGCCTGGCCAACCAGGGGCTATCAGAAGGAGGGACAACCCGCTTTCTCTTGGTGTAGATGCCAGTGCATCCACACCCAACAGCGCATCTTCGTCCTCAAGAGAGAAATACATTTTGCATTTGCACACAAGGCGAAGAGATCTACAGCAGCCTTGCCGTACATCTCCCAAATCTGATTTACCACTTGCGGGTGGAAAACCCATTCTCTGTACGTCGGGTTGCCCCTCGACAGAAGTTCCGCCCCCACATTTCTGACTCCCGGGAGTGAGTCGTGCGCAGTGAATTCAAGCAAGCGGCGCTTCAGACAATTAGCTTGCACGCTAGATTGTGCAGCTGCAACGATTGTGTTCCCCTTGGCGGTTGATGTAAGCCACCACCGTTGTGTTGTCTATCCTGACTAAAAGATGAAAACCCTCCAACAATGGGAGAAAATGTTTTAAAGCCAGAAAAACTGCCATCAGCTCCAGCATGTTTATGTGAAGTTCGCGCAGTCGGGGCATCCAACGACCATTTACCGATCTGCCCTGGAATACGGCTCCCCATCCCATTAGAGATGTGTCCGTAGTGACAACTTTTCTCAGAGACACGCTGCCCAGTGGAGCCCCTGATCAGAATATGCAGGGGTTTTTCCAGTGGCGGAGAGCCATCACGCACTCCTTGGATATCAGCACTCTGGGCGCGAGGTGCCTGTGTCCTTCACGGCAATCCAACTCTGAAAATCTCTAATCTTTAATAAACCCAGCGGGATCACAGAGAGATGAAGCCACCATGCCCATCAGATGGAGACAGGTCCTGAACAACAGGTTATCTCCGAAAGCATGGCGCGGTATGTCATCAAGTCTAGGCGCAGGCCTGGATACTCTATCTCCTGAAACGGAATCCGCTGGCTTTTGTCGTTGTTGATTCTGAATCCCAGCTTTGTGAGATGAGACGTGAGAGTCTCTGAATCCTGCTCCATGCGCTTGCGTGAACAAGCGCCTATCAGATAATCGTCCAGGTAAGCAGATATGGGTAGACCCTTGTGTCTCAGCGGAGACACCGCTGCTTCCATGCATCTGCTGAACACCCGCGGAGCTAGACTGAGCCCGAAAGGAAGAGTAACAAATTCGAACACTTCGTTCTGAAAGAAAAACCTGAGATATTTCCTGTGTGCTGGATAGATGCTTATATGAAAGTAAGCATCCTTGAGATCGATCGAGGCGAACCAATCGCCTCGGTGGATCAAACGAGTGAGAGCCCCTACTGTGAGCATCTTTAATTTGTACTTCCTTAGGTACTTGTTTAAAGCACGCCAAAGTATTGGGCGCAGACTCTCAACTTTCTTTGGAATTAGAAAATAACGGGAGTATTAACCCATCTGAGTTTCCTCCACTGGAACTTGTCTTATAGCTCCTTTCTCCATGAGGAATGATATTTCTGCCTCCAGCACCTGAGCCAAACCCTCGTTTGCCACAGATGCTATAACCCTGTTGAAAGGAGGGGGTTAGCGGATCTGGACTTTGCAGCCGCTGCCGTGAATGACTGCTTTCCCCATGGCTTAGCGCTTGGAGCAGCGAGGGGGCAGGATGCCTGCTCTGTGCTGTGGGGTTTTCACGGTCTGGACGCATTAAAACATTTTCTGCCCTGCATCGGGGGAATGGGCCGAGCAGGAACAGGAGGACGTGATGGCTTTTTACGAAGCAAGCAGAGATCAAAAGTGTCTTCGTCCTTCTTCTTAAGGTCACGTCTTTGCCTCATCGACACGACCGACTGGCCGGATAGCCCACTTGAGTCTACAGGAGCATTGAAATAATCCAATTTTTCTCTTTCCCTGATACTCGAGAGATTCAGCCACAGCAATCACCCGCCCGAAACGGTGAGAGCCATGGTGCGGTCGGAGCTTTGCTCCGCCCCGCGTGAGGTGCGCAAATTGAGATCTGTAATGTTACAGATCTCTTCCCAGACCACCGGGTTTGGATTGCCAGCATCCAGCTGCGTGCCAAGCTCCTCCAATAATTTGGCTTGATAGGCCGTCAACAATGAAGTGACGTTCAAAGCCCTCACTGTTAGTGCCGAAGATATATATATTTTCTGGTACATGGAAGCAGTGAAGCGTTCCATCTTACCAGGGAGGGACGATGTGGCCAATGAGACAGCCACCCGCCTGTTTGGATGCAGGTGAAGAGCCACCATCTGCTCGACCACGGGAGGGTTAGAGGGTTAACTCCCGGATGACCAGGAGTTACCAGCCCCGCCATGCCGAGCTTGGTGGCAGCGCGTTTGCAAACCTCTGTGAGATCACAATCCACCATCGTCGATGTCACCTCGCCACTCTACGTGCTATGACATCCTCCTCCTCATCTCGGAGGACACGGGCTAGTGTCTCATCATCCTCCTCCTCATCCCCTTTCATCTCATCACTGTCCACCAGCAGCTGCTGGTCGAACAGCGGCTCATACTCGAGGTATTCTAACTCCATGATATCCCCCCATGAAGCAAGATCCCGTGGAGGAGAGGATTTGGCGTCATTAGTCGACGAAGGAGCCGCAGAGAGGACCGGATCATCCTTGGAAGATGCCGGCACTTAAAGCCTTCTCTCCATAATCCTCATCGGCATTGCCTGGCAGTGCACTCAGCTTTTAGTGTTCGCCAACGAGGCCTGGGCATGCTTCACACCCATACATGCGATGCACATCGGATGCAAATCTCGGCCCGAGATCATAAATCCACACGCTGATGGACAGGAGCGCGAAGTGGTCTCCTTCCCCTTCTCCATCATGACTTTAGACATAGTGAGTCAAAAATCACACTCTTAGCTTGCCTTAACGCGTTAGCTAGCAGTCGATGCTGGTAAAAGCAGTAAAGCACCCAGTAACGAGCAGAGAACCCACGACAGATTCAATATGACTGAGCTGCATTCAGAAACAATAGCCTTGACAGTACGTTTGAGAACAGAGCAGCGCACTCTGGGTGCTTAAGGGAAATCTTCACGAGGAAGAGTGCTAGAATGCCAATTCAGGGAATCACAGCAGAGTATAACGGAGAGGGTGGGCTCCTAATCACGAGCTGCGATTTGTCTGTCCTCAGACGGACGTGGTGTAATTGGTGCTTCCATAATCTGTCACGCCTGAGGCGTTTCCCTATAGTGAGATACTGAGCGAATGTTTGAAAGAGAAACACATTTGCTCATTTGTATAACCATCAGTGTGCGCTAGTCTGCAAGATAGAATAAATGTTGTTTTAAAAAAAAACAATTAAAATGGCCAAATATTGAGATTTGATCACCTCTGGTTTCAAGAACTGTTCTTTTGACCATGTTGGTCTTTTTTTTAATTATACTTAAAGCAAGGGGCCATAAAGGCTGTTTTATTGTAATTCAGAAATATTAAAAATAATATAAAATAATTTTTTATAAAAAAGTTACATATATGTATTAATAAATGTTGACCTACAAGCTAAAGTGTGATTTGTTTTATTTTTGTTTTGAGAAGTAATAGGTGATGTAATTATTGTTTTATACAACACTACATGCAGTTCAATTGTTTAATGCTGAAGCAGTTAATAGTTTACAAAATAACATTTATTCATTCATTCATTTTCTTTTCGGCTTAGCCCTTTTATTTATCTGGGGTCACCACAGCGGAATGAACCGGCAACTTATCCAGCATATGTTTTACGCAGCGGATGCCCTTCCAGCCGCAACCCATCACTGGGAAACATCCATACACACCCATTCACACTCATACACTACGGACAATTTAGCTTACCCAATTCACCTATACCGCATGTCTTTGGACTTGTGGGGGAAACCGGAGCACCCGGAGGAAACCCTGCAACACGGGGAGAACATGCAAACTCCACACAGAACTGACCCAGCCGAGGCTCGAACCAGTGACCTTCTTGTTGTGAGGCGATTGTGCTACTCACTGCGCCACCGCGTCGCCACAAAACAACATTTTACATTTAAATTCCTATAATTTACACACACATTGAGTAGTTTACTGTAAAAAATACAGTGTTTGTAAAATATTTAATCACAGCACTGCTGTTAAAAATACAGTAACTGGCGTGATGGAATATATGTTATAAAAAAATTTAAACTGCCAAATATTATTTGTTATTGTATATGCATACATACACTATTCAGTGCAATGCTATATTATATATTCTATAATATACATAATGTAAAAATACAGTAGACCAATTTGCAAAAGCCCAAAACATCAAATAAAACTCAAAATAAAAAAAGTCATGCAACTGCAAATTCTCAATGAGAGACTTAATGCATGCTAGGCTAAGTCTGAGGACTTTGTTCGTATTTACATAGTTAGATATTTTAGCTCATACAATTGCTTCATATTTTGCCCAGCTTGATTGATCACATCATTAGAAACAATGTGAACAAATTTGAATTGTGTGTAAATAATGAAAACTGCTTTAGTTGTGTTAAACATTTGCTGCAAATGTTTACCCTTTTGCAACACAAATGCACCAGTAAACAATGTGTTTTAATGAGTAAGAATGCTTTCAGAGGTTTTCAAATGGTCTAATTGCCTGAACTAGTTTAAGGGTTTTTGTTTGGTTAAAGAAAATAGGGTTTAGTGGTTTTTGGAAAATATGGGCTGTATAGAAATATTGGTTTCACATGTAACAAAAATGGGCGCCAAGTTGGCGCAGTGGGTTGCACGATCGCTGCAGGTCGCTGGTTCGAGCCTCGGCTGGGTCAGTTGGCATTTCTGTGTGGAGTTTGCATGTTCTCCCCGTGTTCGCATGGGTTTTCTCCGGGTGCTCTAGTTTCCCCCCACAAGGCCAAAGACATGCGGTACATGTAAATTGGGTAAGCTAAATTGTCCGTAGTGTATGTGTGTGAATGAGTGTGTATGGATGTTTCCCAGTGATGGGTTGCAGCTGGAAGGGCATTCGTGCCTAAAACATATGCTGGATAAGTTGCCGGTTCATTCCGCTGTAGTGAACCCAGATTAATAAAGGGACTAAGCTGAAAAGAAAGTGAATAAATGAATGAATGTAACAAAAATAATAATTTATTACAATAATAAGTAGTAAAAAAGTAAATTAAAAAGAGGTTTAGAAGAGTAATATCAAAACATCACACCACTCTCATCTTTTTAATGCCAACTGATCTGACAAGTCCCATAATAGCCTATTAGCAAGTACCTGCCATAAGGCCATATTAACAAATCCTCCTGTTTGACAGGCCTTCCTGGTTTGGGTTTTCATTGATAAACTGGTTCTAAACTGTTACTGGACTAGTTTGTAATTGAAGGCTGCGCCCTAGTTTGTGTCCAATCAGAGACAATCTGCCGTGGAATGAATAAAACAGCAATGCGTAAACAAGAACTGGAAAGTCCTCCGCCCCCTTCCCATCATCTCAAATGAAAGCAGTTCCGTATTCTGTGCCGCTACAACCATCCCTTTCAACAGCCCAAATTCGCTCAAGCCTGTTTGTAAAAAAAATCAATGCGCGACGTCAACACGGACCCATGATGTGTGGAAGGTAAGGGATGGCGGTTCTCTGTCTGACTGCAGCTGCGTGTCGTTTTCACGCTCATCGTAAACTTTCGAGTGGGATGGGAACGCAGTCTCGTGTCATATATCAAGTTCGTCAGCATGCCTGTGTCTCTGTTGGATAGTAGTTTGTCATGGTACAGCCGGTTCTTTGGTGGGCACCGGTGAGCGATAAATCGTCCATCTCTCGTTTACGAAAAGTGACACTTGTGCAAATGGCAGCAAGTTAAAACGAGTGCGGCACCGACTGCACGTTATTCGCTGTCGAGGTAAACGCAACGCAGCGTTTTACAGGAAGATGACGCACAGAATGACACTGACGATGGCAGAGTGAGCATTAACCGATTAGTTTTGACAGTAGACTTTAAAACACTTACTGTCGATATGCGACGTAGATAATGAAGATCAGTTGGCATTTGGAGTGTGGATCATATAACAGAAACCCGTATGTTTGTCAACAGTTCTCGTTTGAGATGATCTTAACATACGATAAGAGTCGGCAAACTGCAATACTAATTCACAGGCTCGAGTTTTAGAGCTTAATGTACAAAATAATTGGAGCTATGTTTTATCATTAATGTTTTATACTTTCTTAATGATAAAGTATTTAGACATTTGAATAAATATTGCACTTTTGTCCCTGTGGTTTCGTTTTGAAGTTCGTGGGCGGGGCTTAACGCGTATGTGTCATGATGCACCTGTAGGTCGTTCGTTTAAACAAATGCAAGTCATGCATTTTCTTCATCATAAAGTTGCACTAAATAATTAATTATTAATAATAAATAAATAATGTATTAGTTTTATTTACTGTCTTAAAACATGAAGCATAAACCATTCTAGACAATTTAGCAAACTACGAAGCCAGAGTAAATAGCAGCAAATAGTCCACTCCACACTGATGGTGTAGCCTACCAGCCTTTACAATCAGCAAGCCTACACACAATTAATGAGTAAAACATATATGTCCAACAGTCCAAATAAGCAGAAGAAGGAACAAACAGGCTGAATGATTGTGCAGTTTACTTTTGGCCAGAGTAAGAGTGAGAATAAACAAAAGTATCACATAGCGCCCTACTTTATATTAGGTGAAAAAAATGAATGTATAAGAATAACTGGATCGTTTACTACTTATGGTGAGATTGTGTTCACATGCGGCCCCAGGAGATGATTTGTGCAGCATCAAAACTGATGTAATTAAATACACGCAAAGGATAATAATGACCCTTCAAACTCCTTCTTTATAAAGGGTCCTTTAAAGTGGTCAGATTAGAGCACATCGGTTTGGAATAGCCCCTCAGTATGGTGACCATCATTGTTCTCACATTTGTCTCATTTGGAATGCGGTGCTAGGCTGCTTTCAAAATTGCATGGTTCTACTGTATAGTTTTTGAAATTAGCGTTATATCAGAATTCACAATATTCAAAAGACAACAAATTATATAAAGCGAATTAGTAAATAAAGAAAATACCATTTTGAAAATAGATAGGACCAGGTTGTACATACAAGATGTAGAATTGGCCACTCAAGAATTACCCACTCATATTTATTGAAAGGGGATGAAAAACAAATGTATGAATATTTTGAAATAATGTTAGAGAGCATTTTTATTTAGACAATATTTTAAGACAAATGTTTAAAAGCATTGACTAGAAAAATCTTAGAATATTTATTATTATATTCAATATTGGTTTTTTGTATGTTTTTGTATAATGTTTGTTGTTTATGTATATTTTATGCATAAATAATTTTTTTAATTTGAATTGTCAGTAGTATACAGTTTGTTTGTTTGTTTATTTATTTACTTATTAGCTTTTTCTGTAAGCATTTCCAGAGACCACCAAGCACACTGTTGTTTATAGAACAAACTGTGATAATGGTTGCAAAATAAGTATGCATTTAAAAGAAAGTAGCTGCTCAGAGTATGCAATTTTGGACAGTTTACTCAAAAAAGCATGTTAAAGCAAAAGTAAAAAAAAAAAAAAAAAAAAAGTATGTATCATATTTTTGTTTAAAGAATAACTTTTGAATTCACATCCACAGGTCTCTCTTAAAGACGTTTAATTATCCATGATGTCATGAAGGACGAGAGGCCAGGGGCCCTTCAGCAGAACACTGCAGTTGAGCCATAGAGTGTCTGAATCTGCATTCCACGTCATCCCTACACCATCTGTTTTCACACCATCCCCACTTTGGGAACTTGACAATGACATCACATAGAAAACACCTGGTGAGGGACTTCAACCATTTCATCACCTGTTTTGTCTGTAAAGGGTACCTGATCAAGCCCACCACCGTGACAGAGTGCCTGCACACCTGTGAGTATCAGCTAACTCTGAAAGTTTGCTAAAAGGTTTTATGGCAATTTAAATCTGTGGTTTTCAATGGGCTCTAAGCAAAAACAATCTGTTTAGATTGTGTCACCGACAGCAGGTGAAAACAGAAGTGATGTTAAATTCAATATAAATAATAACATGTGGCGGCATTTTAAACATAGTTAAGATAGGAAAATATTACAAATATTCATACCTGAAATTATGATTTGTGTAATATAAGAATCATTAATTATGTATATATGCACCCAAATAATAAGTTAGTCACTGATGACTTAATCGGATTGAACACTCTTAATGTAAACACCTCAAATACATTTTTGATCAAATTGAAATGGGTTGTGTATTGTAGACCTGAAATCTAATGGAAAAATATGCAAGTAAGGACTTGAATTTGAGTTTTCTCCGTCATTTTCCAAAAAAAAAAAAAAAAAAAACCTGCCTTGGCACATTCAAGTTTTTAATGCTGTTCATTTAGTTTATTTAGATTTTATACCCTAAAACAGCTATCGGAGTAAAATAAAGTATTTACTAAAAATAGAGTACAGAGTGCATACAAAACAGAACTTTTAAAATCTGTTTAAATTAATTTCAGTGTATCTACCATACCAAATGTGTCCGAACACTGCTGTATTTTATTACAAACTTACCTTTTACTTGACAGTATCACTACAACTGATTAATTAACTAAGTAATTAACGCATAAATCAGACTCCCGCTATTTGCCATAATAATTTTTAGAAACATTTAATTTTGTAGTGTTCGATTAAGAATGTATGTATTTCAATGGAGAGTATGTAAACATTGACATATACAGATAATTAATCTTCATTATTGTCAGGTGTAAGTGAACAAGAGTTGTATTTCATTTTTGCGTCACATTAATATAGCTGAAAACCCCCTCTCGTTTCCCAGAGGTGGGTTGCAGCTGGAAGGGCATCCGCTGCGTAAAACATATGCTGGATAAGTTGGCGGTTCATTCCGCTGTGGTGACCCCAGATTAATAAAGGGACTAAGCCAAAATGAAAATGAATGAATGAATGAATGAAAAACCCCCTCTCTTCTAAGATACATAACATACATGACCAACACACTGTCACTGTCATCTATAGATCAGTCCCCATGACAACAATGATTTCCTCAAAGATAAGCTATTTTTGCTCAAAATTAATTTGTTCTTTATCATTTGATTGTGATGTGTCATACCTGAATTGTGAGATAAGATAAAGTACAATTTAGCACAGATGATACAAAAATATTTATGTAGTTTTATATGGTATATAAATTAATAAATGAAATAAAATTAACATCTATTTCATGTTTGTTAATAGGAAAAATTCGATGTAATAACAAATCATTTGTTTCAGAGGAGTAGGGACTATTTATTAGCACCCTTCCCCACCGATTATTCCACACAGTGATGACCTGATTGTGTCCTACATTAGTGTCTATATTATGTGTGGGTAGTAGCTCCCCCATTTCCCCATGACTGCTATTTAATAATGTTTGTGTCTGTGGATTCACAAAACAATAAGGTAATGTTCACTGCTGTGGTTTTGCTGGTGGAATATGATGGCCAAGAAATGCCAGTTAAGGCTTTATCTAAATATTAATGTGTAGACCTGGGTTTAATTACGTATGTGGTTATTCTTGTTGGGAATTTTGCTGTGAAATGTAAAATTTATTTGATAGATTATGAGATAGAATTGTAGACACCCTAATTCCACCAAGAAAGCTACTGGATGTGTTTATGATTGTGTTCACTGTACAGATGTTTGAAATGTGTTTTTACTAGTTTTAAATGTTCGTTAAGCAGGTGCACTTTTTAAAATATTAAGGTTGTTACCATAAAAGGACATCTTTGGACTGTAGTAGTACTACATTGTAGTAGTACCTTACTAATCTAAGGTACTAAAAGGTCACCCCAAGATTCCTCACTGAATTGAAAAGGTTACTGGGATGTCTATCAGGAAATGTTAGAGTTACTGTTGGATCATCCGGATGAAATGAGAGAAATGCCTTTTTAGCATAGCAATGGTTATAAAAGCCATGTTTTAGAATGATCCAGGACCCAGCAAAATGGTATAAATTGATAAGAGAAGGGGTCCAAGAACTGACACCCCTGTGTCTTGATACCTCTCCCATCCAGATAACCCTGAAAGATCTGCTGGTAAGGTAAGACTCCAACCAGCAGAGCAGGGTTCCAGTAATGCTCATTGATGAGAGAGTAGATAGGAGAATCTGATGATTCACCATATCTAAGACAGCAGACAGGTTCAGTAAAAGCAGAAATGATTATTTAGAACAAGCTTTAGCAATCTGCAGGGATTAAGTTACTGATGGTAATGCAGTCCTCATGGTAACTGTACCATTGTACCATATCCAACAATGATGTATGAAAAAAGTATGAAATGGGCCCAACATCAAGATTGAACCACTGATGATTGGGTGTACCCATTTACAACAATAAGAATGTTTCAATGAACATGCAGAAGAATTCCTGTTAATGCTTCAGACTCCAAATTCACCTGTCATGAGCCCAAGCAAACATTTATGGTTTAACTTGGAAAGGAAGGTTCACACTTTATCAGCATCACTCTGTACACTGCAAATATCAAAAATAGTCCAAATATATGAAAATTCCTAAATCAAGCAGCATTTAGCATCTAGACAGGTAAAACAATATTGTCTTGTTTTGCAGTGCAGTGCATTGAGTAAATAATCTGCCAATGAGGTATGTAAAATAACCGTATTTTAAAGTGAAAACTGGATTATTTTGCTTACCCTATTGCCAGAGTACCCCTCACAGTGGCGCAGTGGGTAGCACGTTCGCCTCACAGCAAGAAGGTCGCTGATCGCTGGTTCAAGCCTCGGCTGGGTCAGTTGGCCTTTCTGTGTGGAGTTTGCATGTTCTCCCTGTGTTGGCGTGGGTTTCCTCCGGGTGCTCCGGTTTCCCCCACAAGTCCAAAGACATGCGGTATAGGTGAATTGGGTAAGCTAAATTGTCCGTAGTGCATGAGTGTGAATGGGTGTGAAGGATGTTTCCCAGAGATGGGTTGCAGCTGGAAGGGCATCCGCTGCGTAAAACATATGCTGGATAAGTTGGCGGTTCATTCCGCTGTGGCGACCCCAGATTAATAAAGGGACTAAGCCGAAATGAAAATGAATGAATGAATGAATATTGCCAGAGTATTATGCACATATTAAGGAAAAACTAATTAATATTGATTTACTATTTCTAAAAAAAAAAAAAATTGTTTTACTTTTCTAGATAATACAGCTTGAATTAAGATATTTGTACTAGAAGCAAGATGAAAACTCTTAAGAAAGAAAAGCATTTTTTGCAGTCGAGTATATGGGAACTGGAGCTCCTGATGTTTACATTATGGTACCAAATATCACTGAATACCTATTGCCAATCAATTCCTCGCTTTGTGGCTGCTGTTTTTGGAGCCAAAGTAGATTTTATAAGTTAATCAGTTGGTGGTCATAATGTTGTGCCTGATGATTTGGTGTATATGAAATAGATGGTGTAATTTGCACAAATGCAAAACATAACCATATAATATTTTTTAGTTAATGCAACAAACATTAATTAGTCAACAAAAATTTGTAACAATAAGCCCTAATGTACTGAAAAAAACAAATGTAATTGTTTCAATGAAAACCCATAAAACTCTGGGAATGCTATTTGTTTCACTGTAAATTATAAAGTGACTTTTTTACTATAAGCAGTTGTAAACTCAATGAAATGTTCTGTTAGATATATTACAGGTTTTTAATCATAAATTACAGGACATCATAATATTAACTACACTGTTTACTGTAGCATTTGAACAATCTTTTCAACCCAGGCTCATTCTGAAAACGTACGCCTGGACAAACTGGTAACAGTGGGAAAGCCGTCCAATGGGAGGTAAGCGGTCAGCTGTTATCGAAAAAAGGAACCGCCCCGTAGCTAAAGATGAAATGCAGCCATATGTACTTCTAGCTAAATAATTTGTGATCTCCAGAAATGTATATAGGGCTACGTTTTCAGAATGAGCCTATGTTGAATCTTTTACAGTAAAAATATAATCATTGAATTTTTACAGTTTGCTGTTTCCGGGAAGCACTACTGTTATTTTATAAGGAACATTACTGGTTTCTTTTCCGTTGTTTAATCATAATGTTTTTGTTTTTTTCTCTGTTCTTGCTTCTGAACAGTTTGTAAAAGCTGTATAGTCCAGCATTTTGAGGACAGCAATGATTGCCCAAAATGTGGTATCCAGGTTCATGAAACAAATCCCTTGGAGATGTTAAGGTAAACCACACTGATATAATATCCTACTACTGAGATAAAACTTCAGCCAATCTGTTTCAGGTAGTTTGAGATCAGATTCAGTACAGCAGTAGAGCACACCCCAGTTTAAATCATGATTGGATTCAATCGGATTCATCTACATCATTTGAAAGAAATCTGGAATACAAGTTAATAGTTTTCCCATAATAGATCTAAGAGATTTTTTTTAACCACAGTTGCCTGGTTTTAAGAAGTGTTGGGTAATAAAGTGCCAGTAAATTTGATCCTGGTTGGGAAGCATTCCAGGCAACAGCCGGACAGTTTTCTGGAGCCAGTGTCAGCTGTAAGATTGACCTTTTGCAGGATTGCCTCTCCACACCAGTGATGCATCTCCACTCTAACACAGGACTCAACCATAACATGATAACAAGAGCTAGAGCAGCATTAGCCTCAACTTGCTAACAGATGTGACAGGGATATTAGCATTGCTTTCATCATGTGTTCTGGTAGCTCACATTACTGCATTTCTTTTCTCTGAAGGTTGGACAACACTTTAGAGGAAGTGATATTCAAGCTTGTGCCTGGTCTTCGAGAAAGTGTGTATTTTAATTGAAGTTTTACTTTTACCATTTGAAAGTGCCTCTGTGTGCTTTTTCAGATATTATATTTCATTCAGTGTCTAATGTAGCTGTTTGTAAACACGAAAGGTCTGCAAAATGTTCAAATCAAGTTATTGTCTTAAAAGATAGAGACTATTCAGAATTGGCTGAAAGGAGTTAAAAAAGTGGATTTATACAGTGCTGATGAAGCTTCTGGAACTGTAAATCACATTTAGTAATGAACCAATCACAATCAAAGTATGATCTTAGAAAGAAGAGGTTTAGAGAGACCTTGCGACACCTCAAGAAATAGTTTCAGACACTGTGATAAAAGATTTGATACTGCAATGTGTATTGTGAGAAAATGAAAGTCTTTTTTGACAGATGTAAACCTACAAAAGAAACATAAGAACATTTAAAAAGTATTAGAGGGGCACTTTAAGCCATAAATAGATCAAGTTTTAGATCGAAATAGATGCAACAAACAACTGGCATTTAATAAACTTTGTTCATTTCTATCCAGAGGAACAGCAGCAAGAGGATGAATTCTGGAGAAGAAAGGAAGCGAAAGATGGTAAATGACTAACATAGTGAAATGATCTTGGGCTGCATTTACCTGCTAAACATGTTACCTCAAAACTTTTTAAGGGAAAACCATTATGTGGCTGTTGAGAGTGAAAGTGAATTTTAGTAGAATGTTGACAGTTTCCATACAATGAAAGTGAATGGTGATCATGAGCTGCCAAACTCTGAAAGCACCATATAAATACCCCCAAATCACACACACAAGAAAATGTACTTACTTTGTGACTGTTGAAATCATCATGGTCAATCAATACTGTATGTTTTAGCTCACATTTATGAGGTGAACAAGTATTCAGTGGAAGTTAATTCACTGAAAAAATATTGTTTTTAATTATCTTGAATCGAAATCTGAAAAAAAAACTCATTCTTTGATTAAGTCAGTTTGAGGGCTTGGTTAGAATATCCTTAACCATTCCTCTCCAATCCTAGTTTGTTGTGAGTGAGAGGGGGGAGCTCTAAAAAGAAACAATTTCAGTTGCAAATACAGAAGTCAGTTGTACTTACTTTGTATGTGCACTTGATATGATCTATTATTGCAAATCATTTGTGCTTTGTGTTAATGCATCATAAATCGACAGTAAATTAACCCTTTGTTCTGAGATGCACCAAAATGACATTTCTGGGCTGAAAAATGAAAATTCTGGATGCACTTGGCTGAAAACCGAAACCAAAAATGATTTGTAATAATGATTTCTTATATTTTATTAAATAGTTTTGTAAGACTTTTTTTTTCACATTTGACTCAATGGCTTAGATTTCATTGATTTTAAAAAAAGGCAACAAAATAACCTTTTTTCTGACCCTGAACCACAAAAATGTCTTATGCAATATCCAAAAATACATTGAATTGGTCATTTTTTTTATTTCACTTTAATACCGAAACTCATTAGTATATTAAGTAAAGAAGATCATTCATTCATTCATTCATTCATTCATTTTCATTTCTGCTTAGTCCCTTTATTAATCTGGGGTCGCCACAGTGGAACGAACCGCCAACTTATCCAGCATATATTTTACGCAGTGGCCCGTCCAGCTGCAACCCATCACTGGGAAACACTCATTCACACACACTCATTCACACACATACACTACGGACAATTTAGCTTACAAAATTCACCTATACCTTTGCTTTTCTGGTGTGCATGTTTAGCTCATGCATAAGTAAATATAATAGAGCAGAATATTAATTTAATCTGAACTTTGACTGTGGAGACATCGTTGTTGGCCAAAAATGGCATTTTCAGTTTTTGGCCGATAGAAAAAAAAATGGCCGCATACTTAAGATTTACTGACAAAGATTGCATAGCGGAGCATACAGTATTGACAGAATCCCTTTTTGTTATGGGTTTTATTTGTTTTAGTCATGTTGTGTCAAACTGAATACATATCAAAACGAATACTTTATATTAGAATATATTATTCTATTCACAGCTTTTCACTTTTGAACTACTATTATGTAGTATGTGATATTAAGTGATATTGACTTGTGATAGAATATGTTTCATGCAACTTGACACCTCCTGGTCACCAGTCACTTTCATTATGAGCAAAACGAGCAGCATGAACATTCTGCCTAAGATCTTCTTTCGCGGTTTACAGACAAGTCAATTTGATATGGGTTTGGAACAGCATAATGATTTCAGAAGTTTCAGTATTTTTGTGGAACTCTTGCTTTAAATTCCCCACATGCAGCCGTCCTGTTTTTGAATCAGTTCTAAGTGACCTCATGGGCCAGGTTCCAGGATTTAAACTTCTTTCATCAGACTTTTGATATCACATTTGTTCCTTATCAAGCAATACCTTCATGGCTCAAATGAATCTACCTGAGTCTGTTTCTATGACCCTGAACGTGTGATTCATCAAATGTATCTATGTCTTCCTGCTCTCTGCCTTTCTTTTATACAGTTACAACTTTAAACTCAGACACTGAAAATCTACACCTGATATACTTTTATAATTGCACCTACCATATGAAGACACTTTATGGGTCAAGTCAAATTAAAGTGATAATTATGCTAAAAGAAAAAAGGAATGATTTAGTCAAGTATCACTGTTTTATGTAAATTCAGTTTTATGTAAATTGCCTAAAACATCTGTCAAAGTCAGATTTATTTTTTTCAGCTCTCTGACTTCAGTCAGCTTCCAACATCTAGGCTGTACTTCACTGCATTGTCCTCAGGGGTGGAATAAATACATTTTTATTAAGTAACATACTGGCCAGCAAGTTTTGTAGAATAGAATAGTTGAAAACTTTCTCCCAGGACCATTTCTTTTGCAATATGACTTACTTTATGCCTTAAGACCTTGTTTCATGATGGTGAAAAAGCACAAAAACATGTTTGTAGTAAACTTGCACAGGTATTTTGGTAACAATTTAAAATAAGGTTAAATTAGTTGACTTTCATTCCGCTGTGGTGACACCTGATAAATCAGGGATTAAGCAAAATGATAGTGAGTAGTTGACATTAATGCATTAGATAACATTAATTACATAAAACAATAAATCTATTGTAACAAATCTATTCATTTTCTTAAAAAAATATAGTAATAAGGTTATTACAATAAGGTTACATTAGTTGATATTAATGCATTTACTATCAAGAACAAACCGTGATTACATGTATTACAGTATGAATTGTAAGATAACATTAATGAAAATACTAGCACTAACTAATACAGCTATATTGTAGATCTTTGTATCGGAGAACTTTTAACATCCAAAGAAACTTTCCATTCCATAAAAGGTTCCTTACATATATATATATATATATATATATATATATATATATATA
>CAIGQW010054063.1:6383081-6396370 GCA_903798125.1 Danio choprae | reverse complement strand
TGCAAGTGTCCACTTAAAATAAAATAAATGTTTGCATCACTTCCAAAATTATTTTAAGAGTGTATTTGTTTCGGACAGCTGAGAGACAAACTACTGGATGGCCCATTTAGTTATGTCTTGAAAGATCTGATGGAAACTGTGAATTTAAAGGTGTTTGTTGTTGTTGTTGCTTGTGCACGTCATACTTCATAATGTACAGCCCTTGTGTTCAATGCATAAACCAAAATGAAGCATTGTCATAATAGTTGGGGTCTCCAAGGCAACATGTAAGTGTTTGCAGCTGTAAGCAGTTCTGAATGATGGGATGATTGCCACATTCATAATTCTCCCATGAGCATCTTTTTGAATGCTATCAATGTCATATGAAAAAAAAAAAGTCTGCAAAAAGATTCAGATGCTGTTTTGCATTAGCAGATCTATTCAGCTTTGTCTGAAATGTTTTGTTTTTGTGTCCCACATTGTCAGAGAAGCACATAATGTAGCATGTAATTTGTTTTTTAATGACATTTGCACAGGAAATTCAAATTGTCCCTGTTGAGATTTTTCGTAAAGAAGTCCTCCATAAGATGTTTTATCCACCAGTGTATAAAGAGATTGTGTTTTAATAATAGTTTAAAAAAAATCAAAAAATCATTATAAATTCAATTTCAGCTGCAAAGTGGCTTTGATTAGTGGCTTCAAATTAGTTTCATGTTTATTTGACAGTTATTTAAGTGAAAATCTGTGTGATTAAACTGATAAAATGACAGTGTTTTAGCATGAGCACTACTGTTTTGTTTTTTCCAGAGAATGGCCCTATGTGTAAGAAACGGCGTGTTGATGAAGAGGATGATGATAAAGGTGATGGAGACTATCATAGGAGTGATCCACAAATAGCCATCTGTCTAGACTGCTTGCGTAACAATGGGCAGATGGGAGAGAATATTGTTAAGGTTAGCCGTCTTCAATTATGTGGTACTCCTGTCCTCCTTCTAGCAGTCTTGCTGGGTGCTACCCAGTGTTTTCTGCTTCTTTTATCTTCTCTCTGTGTTGGTCCTTCCCCATCATCCCTTCTGAGGGAAAGGTGATTGGATCAGATTTTGCACACAATATCCTAGTGTTTGACATTTTAAGACCAAGTCTACTAAAGCCTGGACTCCAAAGCTCAGTCCTTTCTATTGCCTATATTCTTTCTTTCTTTCTTTCTTTCTTTCTTTCTTTCTTTCTTTCTTTCTTTCTTTCTTAACTCAGCTATAAACTGCTTTAAATGATGGTTTGATTTTTATGATTTTTCTAACATTAAAATTGCACAAAAAACTTGAAGAGAAGAATAGATACCAAAGTGGATGTTGTATAAACCTTGTTGTATAAACCTCCAGTTCCTCAAAAAAAGTGGAGATTTACTGTGTTTGTTAATTATGAATAATTTTGTCTCTAAATTTAATGACTCATTTATTAACACTTATTATTTCTATTTTTTAAGGTTTTAATTATAGTGTGAACAATGTGTGCTTGCCATTTTTTTTAATAGGACAAGCTAAATTAAACCTGAAACACACAATATCATGTGAAAAGTCAATGTAAGAATTTGGATTTTCTAAACAAACTGATAATGTGCCTTTTTTTTTTTTTTTTTTTTTTCAAAATGACGTGGGGTGTTAGAGAATCTTTAATGATACAGAGTGAGTGTGGAAATATTGTTTTTCATCTGTATTATTTTGTGTTTATTTTTTATTTATTATTATTTTTTTTTTATTGTAAATTTGTTTTGAGAACTAATATGTTATGAGGAATGGTAAATATTTAAAAGTCAAAGTATTTTCTTTCTTTCTCTTTTTTTTCTTTCTTCTTTCTTTCTTTCTTTTTTTGTTGTGTTTGTTACAAATCTATTGTTTGGAAGATATTAAGATTATTTTGAAAGAAGTCTCTAATGCACACTAGATGCACATTTATTTTAGGTAAATATTGTTTTGTATTATTGGAAAGCATTTTAATATGTGATTTATACTACTGAAGGAAAACTACATTTGTCGTTACTCTGTTCTTCAGTGTTACTTGAGCCATCAGGATTAATTGTTTTATTTGTTGACAATTTTTGCTTTGTTTTCCAGGGCTTAATGAAAAAATTTATTCGCTGCTCAACAAGAGTGACTGTTGGAACAATCAAGAAGTTTTTGAGTCTGAAGTTAAAGCTTCCCAGTTCTTACGAGGTAACATTTATTAGTCTACTGTATGTACATTAGGTTACTATTTTTGGGTATATTTTCTGGATATAACATATTGCCTGGATATTATCTAGATATTATATATTACATTACCTGCATGTGTCTAAAGATCAAAAGTCTAAGATCAGCCCCTTTCTATCAGGGCATGCTACACAACTCTTTGTTCTAGCTCAATTTTATTTTTATTTATTAATTAATTTTATAAATTTTTTTTGTCAACACTTGACTCTTTAAAACGAAGATTCTCTGTTCTATTTCTATTATTTCTAAAAAAAAAAAAAAAATTATTGACTATACTAAAAATCAGTGTTGGATGTTAGACTGAGACATGTCACAGCACTTGTCACAAAACTTGCTGTTTTGTTGGTTTAATTGCTTTTGTCCTTCTCAATAATAAGTGATTTTAGATATCTGCTAAATGATTAAATGTATTCAAATCATTTTCAGTTGATTCACAACAACATGTCCCAAAGTGATTTCTTTATTAGTTATTTCTGCTGCTTATTCAAACTACTTATTTAAAATGAGCTGAAAGACAACATGGGAGCACATCATTGTTCAATTCACTTAAATTTGTAAAAACAATAAAGTCTTAACTTAATCTATTTGTGTTGGGGCAACATGGAGGAACTTTTGTGGAACCCAGCATTTTTTATAGGGTACACTGTTAAAAAATTGGTTTGTGTTGGGACAACATGAAATTAACTTAAATTATTAGTCTTTAGAAATTTAAGTGGGTTGTTGACCATAAAACAGTACCCCCCCCACCCCCCCCCCAAAAAAAAAACCTCAAGAATAGTGTTGTTTCAACTCATTTTAAATAAATAGTTTAATCAACAGTAAATGTCATTTTTTGAGTGTATAAACTTTACAAAACTATTAAGCTGGCTTTGGATTAGGAAAACAGAATTTGAAAACTTAAACCAAATTTTAAATAAATCTTAATTCATCTCTACTAAATAATTTTTCTTGGAATATGCCTTTAGGTTGGCATCATGCTAATATTCCAACATTTGCAGACATTTGTGCAAGTAATATCTAGATTTTGAGCAATGTGTTTAAAAGGACAGTTCAACAAAAAGTCGAAACAAAAATTCACTTGTTCCAAACCTGTTTGACTTTCTTTCTTCTGTTGAACACAAAATAAGTTAATTTAAAGAAAGCTGGAAAGCGGTAAATATCGAATTCCATAGTATTTGTTTTTCCTCACAAACACTTTAAAGCATTTAGAGTAAATAGACTTCAAATCTCTCCGTTTTCATTTGTTTTCAGCAGATCAATAAAAAGACTGTTGGGTTTAGAACAACATGAATATGAGTAAATGAGGAATGAATTTTAATTGAACTAACCACCTTATTCTCATGTTTCAGTTTACAATCAAAAAAATGTTTTTTTTTTTCTTGCTTGTTTAAAGTGGTTTATTTAAAATGAACTGCAACAACACAATTATTGAGATTAACTTAATCGATTTGTGTTTGGAGAACATGAATGAATTGTGTGGAACCCTGCATTTTTTACAGTGTATGTTTACAGTTTATGTCTTGTTTGTTTGATTTCTGCTCGTGTGTTTTAGCCTACCGTACATTTAAATTGACCTGACAGTGACTTAACTGTTCACAGCTAGACGTTCTATGCAATGGTGAAATCATGGGTAAAGACCACACCATGGAGTTTATCTACATGACCCGCTGGAGGCTTCGGGGAGAAAATGTAAGTCATGAGAATACCAGCATCTCCTCCTCTCCTCTCCTTTCATGTGTGAAATCTAAATCCTCTCATCTTTTCCACTGGGGTGAGCAGTGTGGCAGAGCCTGTTATTCAGAGTAGCTTCATAGCAAGTTGTGTGGCTTTTGCTCTTCGTGGTATTTACAATTCAAAGCAGTAAAGTTAAGTCCATAAAACTTTTAAGGTTTATTCCAAAACAAGTCAGGTCAGTCTCTTGTGTCCCTCCTTAAGTGGGCAGGCAATTCAGAGTTAAATCTAGCTTTGTGGCTGTCACTTTTACACAAGGCTCTAATGAAGTATGGAGGTATGAGGTGTAGGGGTCAGGTCATGAATTGCTGAAGTGGTGAAGGGGGGCTATGGATGCCCCAGCAGGGGGTCCCTACTCGTGCATCTCCTCGTGCAACTCACCCGGGGTGTTCAGCGTGTAATGTCACGTCTTAATGAGGGTCCCTGCATACCCTTTTGATTTGTGTATGACTTTCCATCTGTGTGGTACAGCAACCCCTCAGACTCTTATTTTTAGTAAAACTACTTAAATCTATTTTTGTGTATTCAAAAGAACAGCTTGTTTATCTTTAACATATGAGCATGAGTTTTCTTTTAAATCCCACACACCATCAACAGTTTTGATAGTTGCTTCTTTAAGATTAAATCTGATAATATAAAATTGCAGATTTAAAAAAACAGGGTGATTACATATATGAGTACTGAGTAAAGTCATGCAACTACATGAAGTTGTGTAGTACATTTTCCTAGAATATTTATATTTTTAATTCCTTTAAATTATAAAAAAAAACAAGGGTTATGTTGTGGAGTGAGAAGAACTGAAAATTATGTTTAAAGAGTTTGCAATTTTTTACTTTTATGTAGGTGTATCAGTAGCCTATTCTACATTATTTCTGAATGAAAATGGTATTTTTTTTTTGTTCTTCTCAGCCATTAAATTCAAGTTTATATTTTTTTGTTCAGTGAAAATACATTATATATATATATATATATATAATTTATTTTTTTTATAGGAAACTTTGTGGGGGAAATAATTGGGAATTATATTTTGAAGATTACTGTAATAGTGGATATTTTTTTCAACTATACCTAAACCAAAGAAACTATATAAAAAAATACAATATAGAACATAGTTTTATGAAGGTATAAATTGCAGTGAATTGGAAAAAGCTTTTATCATGGTATACGGTATTATCACGATATTGACATAAGCTGAAAAAAAGTTACTTTTAATAGGTATAATAACAAAAAATACTAGGTACATATTCAGAGTAAACGAGTGTTTCAACAAAGTTAAATTGCAAAACTACAAGTAGTTCTAGAACTATAGGTAACGTTTTACAATAAAGTAAATATTAGTTAATGGATTTAAAGCAACAGTGAGAAAAATTGAGATTGATTGATTATAGTTACATACTACACTCTCAGAAATATTGGTACGAGAGTTGTCACTGGGGTGGTACCTTTTCAAAAAGGTACACATTTGTAACTAAAGGGTCCATATTAGTACCTAAAAAGTACAAAAGGGTACCTCTTGAAATGTTTAGGTACAAATATATATTTTTGAGGTATGAATATGGAATCTTTAAGTACAAATGTGTACCTTTTGAAAAGGTACCACCCCAGTGACCGCTCGCGTACCTTTATTTGTGTGTATGTTAATAGTGTTGAGAGTGTATGTTAACATTAGAAAAAATACAACTGAATTGTTATATTAATCAATTTCAAATAATAAATAGATTTGTAATCAAGACTTGTAATCAGATTATGACTATGAATTTACTGTGGCATTAACCCAGAAATTAACATAATAAATAGTTTTCATTATGAGTTTAGTAAAATTAACTAATGTTAACTATTAGAGCCTTATTGCACAGTGTACAATAGCCCTATAAAAAGTCACAAGTTAACAGTTATGTAAAAAAAAGTTGTTTATCTATTCATTTGATCTTTCCTGTTACGAACACTTAAAAAGCATTGTAAAAGTTTAAATAATAGTAACAATATAGATTAAGCAAGTGTTCACACCATTTACTACTAGCTTATTACCTGCCCATTATTAAGATATTAACTGTTTATTAGCACTTATAAAATATGATCTATTTACATCCCTAATCCTATACCTAAACCACAACTACTACCTTAATTAATAAAAAGCAGTTAATTAATAGGTTGTTGAGCTTAAAGTCTTAGTCAGATGGTTTGTTAATAGTGTGAATTTTACATTAAAATAAAGTGTGACCTAAATAATTATTCACTGTATTTTGAGATGCCCATAATATCCGTATTGTTCATGTTCATTATGACAATATATTGAATTATTGAATATCAGCATATGTCTGATAGAGCACATGCTGGCTTAAAGAAAACTGTCAATTTGACTTATTTTACTATTCTGCTATTATGTCTGTTTCTCCAGGTCTACCCAATGGTACTTGAATATCGACCGCGCATTGACTTTGGCTAGGTTGAAATATCCTGCACAAGTTTCAGCCTATTAACAGACAGCGAATTGAATGGACACGTCCTGTTCTGAAGATGTCTGATGTCCTGATGAAGACCTGATGTCTCTTCTGTTCAGTTTCATTAGCTCTCTTGATTGGGGTGATCTTTATTGTCACCCACAACATGAAAATGCCACAAGTATTTGTAATTTTTGTCTCTTATCTTGTGGTTTATTTACCAAAGTGACACAAAATTTATGTTGAGGACCTTCAGTGATTTACATATGATGGTAGATCCCTTTGAAAAATGTCACATGATGTAAAACGTTCAAATATAGTGCCTTTTTCCATAAATCATCTTATGAAGAGCTGAGCTTATAAACATATTTTACTATTTTTAGATAAATATTTTACATATTTTTCCCTTTAAGTAGTTTAATATTAGTTCCCCTGACATTTAAAGAGGTTTTTAAGGGTTTTAAGTTTGGTCTGTTTTTTTGTCTTGTCCATTTAAAGGAACACTGAACTTTTTTTAATAAGCTCATTTTACATTACAAGTCTCCTAGAGTTACAGTTGAGTTTTAATCTATTCAGCCAATCTCCAGGTCTGGCTGGAGCAGTTTTACCTTAGCTTAGCTAAAATGACCAAAAAGTTCTGATAATTTTCCTAATTAAAGCTTGACTCTTCTGTAGTTTCATCATGTACTAAGACCGACGGAAAATGAAAAGCTGCTATTTTCTAGGTCAATATGGCTAAGAACTATACTCCTATTCCAGTGTAATAATCGAACTTTGGAACTTTGCTGCCGTTCCATGGTAAAACCTGGTAAAACTCTAGGGGAGTTAAAGCCTATATAAAAAAAATGGAGTGTTCCTTTAAGTGGTTATTTATTATAAGACATACGTCTGTGATCACACAAATGCATTTTTGGTTATTTGGTGACTTCTCTGCACACGTGCCTCATTAATTAATTAATTTATTGTAAATAAAGGCTAAACTTTATTGTAAACTTGGCTAAATACAATAAGTAGATGTTTAGCAATGCTATCATACTTTCCTGCCATCTTAATTAAGAAGGATTTTTTTTCTTTTTTGACTATGTTGGGCTGGTAGTGAGATAAAAAAAAAAAACTATACTCCCAATTTGTAAAACCCTGGCTTGCCTGTTTTATGTCAGAATAAATCCCAAAACAAGCAGTCCAAAGAAAAATGTCAACACAAGGGAAGTACTCGTAGTTTGCAAAATAGAATTAAAGGATTTGCTAGACCTCATATACAGGAATTATTACAGTATATTAGTCTTGTCATATTACACCAAAGACCACATGGGATGCTGTGGCTAAAAACTGTTTGCCTTGACTTACAACAAACTATACTCACAGACAGAGGCCATGTGGAAAAGATAAAGCTAGAATTTCTGTGCATGAAGCAAAGCTACCTAATCTGTCAAACAGAGTTCAAAGAAACTTTTCTGTGTTACTTAGTGACACCTTTATAATTTTTGTTTTGTAATTGTCCCTGAAAAATGATTTCTGACATAATCAAGACAAAATCATAACGGCAATCAACTTCCTTTAAAATTTTATTTTGGAATTGTTTTCACATTAAATATGGTGAAGTAGAATAGACCTTTGAATGTTGTTGTGCTGCAATGATCAGGATGTATTTTTGTAAGAAGCCCTTGTAGATATTTTATCTTTTGAAAAAAAAGAAATGTATGTTTTATGTTAAACAAACATCAAATGCTGCTTAGAATGTTCTATTTTTCAATGTAAAGCTCCTGATTCCCATACATACTAGAAATGTAAATAACATATGAGAGTTATTGTACTGTGTCTTCGTTCAGAAGAAAAGAGGAAAAATACACTCATGAATATTGATGATATAAGTGTTCTTGTGTTGCAATTTTTATTACATAATTACAGTATGTCACAATATTTACAACTCATAAAGAGGGGGGGGGGGGGGGGTTATTACAGTATATTGCATGTATTACAAATGGTTTACAATTCTTCCTGATTCTTGAAAATGTTCTTTGTGTCTGTGTGTGTGTTTGTGCTTGTGTAGCTGTGGGTGCGGCATGTAGAAATGCCTCATATTTTCTCTGTGATTTCATCTAAGGTTCATCTGCCAAGGACAGAATTTATCCACAGCCAAAATCCATTGACTTTTCAAGTGATTCAGCTTTCACTGCTTTTGACGAATAGCAATTGCTGACAAAAGGATTTTTTTTTTTTTTTTTTTTTTTTTTAGGGATAAGACCACTATCTAATTCACTCCCTCAGATTTAGTTTTAAAGGGGACTTATTATGCATAACTCACATTTAATAGGGGTTTAAACACAGTTGTGTAGTGACAGTCTGTGAGTATAACCAGCTGTTAATGATAAACATTTATGAATTTTCTTTTTATATAATCAAACTTGATAAAAACAGCAGAAACGCTTTGCTTGAGATTCTCTCTTTGTACATGTCATCAGAGGGGGAAAGTTCCAGCCATTAGTGACGATTCCTCCCTCATTAGCGTAGGATGTTAGTCTTGTTTTTGAATCTGCCACTATGCTGACACATAGGCGTTTGTAGCTCCACCCTTTTTTAAAAAAAGGGCTGGGAGCACAATCTCATTTGAATTTAAAGCGACAAAGTCACCAAAAGTCACCAAAATGGCACAATTTGGGTCAAAGCCTAAAAGGGGTACTTTCAAAAAGTTGTAAAGCATTATCAGTGGGGTATTTTGAGCTGAAACTTCACATACCTTATTTTACATCTTGTAACATCTTGTAAAAAGTGGTAATCAATGCGAGTGTATGTCCATCAGCATTTTTTTATTTTTGTTTTATTTATCTCGAAAAAATAGGAACCTCACACAGCTTTGCATTCTAGGAGTTTATGCTAACAGATGCCCCACTGCTGATATGCACACTGCACTCATTAAAGTGGGTTAATCCTACTTTCTTCAACAGGTTGCTCACAACAGATCTGGATTTCCACTTTGCACTGAAGCCAGCAGTCAGTTTTTCCAAAGCTTTCTCTTCTGTCTAGGAAAGTGCTTGTCTCTCGTGTCTGTGCCAAATGCATTCTCCATCTGCACAATAGAGCATTATTGGAATCTTTTGGTCTCGAAACAACCTTTCCAGTGTTTTCCATAAATGAGACCAGAGGTTAAACTGACAATACTGGATAAAAGGATAAAATGTGTGTTGATGGTGGTGGCCTTAGCACAATATCATCTGAATCCCCCTATATACTTTAAATTTAACTGAAAATACAGGTAACATTTTGTTTGTAGTTTTTTCATTGCTCCTTTATTGAATTTGAATAGATTTTACAAAAACATGCAATAGATCAGTTGAAATATCAGACCTAAAGTTATATACAAAGATGTACAGTTAAAGACAAAATTATTAGCCCCCAGTGGAATTTTGATTCTTTTTAAAACATTTCCCGTTTCTAGCAAAGATATTTTTTTCAATGTATTTTAAACAATAGTTTTAATTAGTAACTTCTAATAACTAATTTCTTTTGTATTTGCCACGATTACAATATATTATATTTTCCATTGCAGCTTAAAGTGCAATTTAAAGGCTTAACCTTGTTATTCGGTTAAAGGGTACCTGATGAAAATCCTCTTTGTAAGCTGTTTGGACAGAACTGTGTGTAGGTATAGTGTGTCCACAGTCAAATTAGGGTGATAGGAACCCAACAAGTCTCTTTTTTTAAATATCCTGACGTAGGATAGGATCCAAATCCCTCCCATTTTGAGGACAACCGCAACTTGACGTAGGAGTGTGGTTTCCCCGCCCACCGAATTGATTGAAAGCCGCATATTAACATGTCTCTGTAGTAACGCGTATAATCATTTCAACAAGCCAGGATTTGCGCAAAGAAAGATCTGTTGAGCTTGCTGTTGATCAATCATCACCAAATGTGATCAAGCATGAGTTTTACAAGTTTAAAACATTTTTTAAAACAGTGCATGTTTGTAATAAAGACAGTAAAATTGCTACGTAATTCATTACCACAGCCGCATAGTGTCAATACAATTATGAAAGAAGACGCTTCAAACCCGGTTTGTGGACTTAAATCAGGTTTATTTTGTACATTAACATAACGATGTCCATACAGCAGTCGATATTTACGTGTACCCTGTCACATTTGCCGTGCAAAAACAGTGCAAAGCTAACCTGTGTGTGTGTGTGTGTGTGTGTGTGTGTGTGTGTGTGTGTGTGTGTGGAGCAAACTTTATAACGACATTGTGATTGACTCATTGCTTCAGAAAGGCTTAAATTAACTCCACAACAAATATATCAAATAGCCGTTGTGAAAGTTCTTACTATAGTAAGGCAGATCTGCTTCATTCTCGTCTGTCACTGAGCTGTTTGTCTAAGTGAAGGCTATGGCTGTGACAAGCACATGGGAACGGTGGGTGGGGTGAACCAGCTTATTAGCATTAATGGCACAGGCAACAAAAACAGCCACCATTGTAAAACAGCTCCCATTTCCCAGATTAAAAAAGGTATAATAAATAAACTGATGGGTATTATTAGTTTAAACTTTAGAGACACATTCTGGAGACACAAAGGATTTATATTACATCTTGAAAAATGGTCGAAATTGGTGCCCTTTAAGTAGGCAAGTTAGGTCAAGTAATATTATTTTGTATATATCTTTCCACTGTTTATGATGCACTGATATTAATTTATTTAATAATTATAACAATATATTTTTATAATATAATTAAAATAATAAACCAAACACTATTGCAGAGATCTTTGAGGACTGTACTTTTTCACATTTTTGTTCGTTCGTTCGTTCATTCATTCATTTTAATTGAAATGAGTCTGTTGGATTGTTCCATTTATAATTTAACTGCCGGCCTTACCACATGCCAATTTTGCACCATGTACTCTCGGCCAAGCAGTTTGGCATTTCATTTTGGCCTAATTAGTGTCTCTATTTGCTCAGCTGTCTGCTTTTATATGTCTGTGCTGGCCCCCCTAATGTTTAACCAAACAGTTGTGCCACACTTTTAACTGGGGCTCTTTTCAGTGTTTGACTGCATTAAATCAACTTTTGGGAACACTTCTCAAGGTGCACTGGTCTGCAGAAGATCAATCTCCACATACAGAGCAAAATATATGCACAGCAATAGTATAGTCAATCAGTGTAGGTATTATTTCCCTTGTAGGATTTCATTAGCAACAAATCCTAGCATAGACTGTATCTATAATGTTTGCAAGTATGATGTTTACAAAATTGAAAGATATTTAAACAAAGCATCACTTCATAAAATTGGGTTCAAACAACTATATAACATATAAAACTTTATTTATTTATTTATTTATTTATTTATTTATTTATTTATTTATTTTTGACACTCAAAACATTTGGATGAACAGTTTTATCTCCTTTTTATTTTTATGGGACCCTTTAAAAACCATGGTTATTGTACCATGGTTTTGCTATAGTAATATTGTCATATTAGTACTTCAGTAAAATATAATAATCATAACCATAGGAACCACTAAACCAAAGCAGGTTGTAGTACATGTAACAAATATTATGCAATAACAACAACAACCACAACAAAATAACAAGCGAAATTCTCTGACACAGATTTTATTGAAAGCATTTACATAATATTTGGAAGAGAATGTAAGCCATATGTGTAAAAAGGTTTACATGTGCCAGTATGAATCTGAAAAAATTGCAGTGGTAAAATAGCTTTCAATCAAATATTCACATACAGTATAAACAAAATGCAATTACTCAATTAAATCACCCATAGTAAAACTATTTTGTAGTTATTATGGTTTCAAATGCCATAATAATGCCATAATAATAATAATGCCATAATATGCCATAATGGTTTCAAACTTCAAATGCCATAGTAAAACCATGGAACATTTTTTTAGTTACTATGGTTTTACTAATGCTGTAGTAAAGCTATACTTCATTTTGTAGTTACTGCTGTTTTACTTCAAATGCCATAGTAAATATTTAGTTCATTTTTTGTTTACTATGGGTTTACTACAAAAAAACATAGTTTAACTACTGGATTAAAACAAATTTATTTTCAAAAGAGAAGGGTGAGTTACTCAACTCTTCATTTTGGGGTGAATTGACCCTTTAATGAACTTTCCATCCAGTCATAAAACAGTGTTTATGCTTGATTTTTAATTCTTTTATTTGACAGTATAGATTTTCAGAAATACAGAGCTCATTCCTTTCATATTTTGGCACAGGAGAATAGACCAAAGTAGCCTTTTGTATTTCTCTATATTTCATTTAAAAATTACTCCAAATAAGAATTTCATGTGCTTCATCAAGTTTGGTTGGTACTTAGCAGAAAAGTCCTTGCCACAAGTCAACATGCTTTCCATGTCATGCTAAATTTAGCTGATTTCTGATTATAGTCTTGTTTGTCTCGTCTTATTTGCAACTCGAAGGGCGATATTATTTTTTAGATACGTCTTTTAATGACTTAGGCCTTGTTTGGATCTTAGCATGATCACAAATGGTCAAACAAGACTGTTTGCTGTCTCAGTTGCATCTCTTGTGGCCACTTGTTATCTCTGATGTTGATATGTAATTTTCTGCATCAGTAAGTTACAGCTGATAGTAAAGAAAAACGAAGCACCAGAATTTCAACCAATGTTTCAAAATGTCTTAAATACAATGTATTTGCAAGTGAACAAAGACAGATGGAGAGTAGGAGAGAGTCATGAAAGAAGGTTCTGTGTAAATGAAAGAGTACTGTCGACGAAGACCTTCTTGCATTCTTGTTGCACCTTCAGCTGCTTTCACTGTGTGAAATGAGAACGAGCCAAGACACCACACACACACACACACACACACACACACACACACACACACACACACACACACACACACACACAGAGCACACTAC